>JAYDZK010000113.1:76276359-76290582 GCA_034509185.1 Euphonia xanthogaster
AAAATGGACATAACTAAAACTTATTTATATGTTTCCTATTGTCTTTCTTTATATTATTCAGGTTATGGTAATTTTTTTTTTGCTGATATTATGAATTACAATACTGTATCAGTCATATACACGCAGATTCTCCCTGGTGTGCCTAGGTTTTTGTCTTGTCAATTTGACATGAATTTTGAAAGTATTTCATTTGTTTTGCTGGAAGTTTTGGACTGTACTTTTCTAATGAAAAGCTGCTACAACTTCCTTACTTCTGGAGCAGAATCTTAATTTTTCTGACAAAGATTATAGATTGCAGGAAGAGTGACAAAAGCTACCCAAATGGCTGCAGGTGAAAACTATTATGTGCCTACTTACAGGAATCTATTACTTTTTGCCTGATTTGTGTCCATACAAAATATTGTCAGAGCTCAGAAGGCATTGGAGAAAGCTGTGGTCATGATGTACATAAGAAAACCTTTGCTGACTCTGTTCTATTTTTTCAAATCAAATCAAATTTAAGGTTAGGTGAGTCTAATATGACTTCATTGCTCACACTTTATTTAGCTTGTGTAAAAAAAAAAAAAAAAAAAAAATAGACATTACATGAAACACAGAATGTAAATGCACCATACTTGACCTCATGCTATATTTAGCTTAACTAACCAAGCTTTATCCCTAAAAGGAAAAGGGGCAAAATCTTAGGCTATCTTGGACATTCAACCTCCACACTGGATTCTCAACTGTCAGGTCAATGAAATAATAGTTTTAATGTGCACATGCAAAGATGCAGTGTGTCAGTTGAAATGTGAGTGACTTTGGACAGCAGTTTACACTTGAACTCAAACTGTCTGTTCTCAAGTTATATTTTAGAAAGGAAGAACATCTTTTGATCAAAATGGATCAGATGACAGAAACATCCTAATTTTAGTGAGTGGAAAGAGTACTTGGTGTCTTGTAGAGCTCTACATGATTCTGATAGCCAGGAAGATGCTGTTATGACGTGTTACTGTAGAAAAGAAAACTTTTGGCCTCTGAAAGTGAAAAGACTCTCCTTATTTTTGAGGCATTTTATGACAGACATTATCAATGCTTGAAAGGATTTGTCCTGAATGTGAGAGGTTTTGATAGTCAATTTGTCTTTTTGCACCTTGGATAGTTCCTGTTGATGGTGCAGGCTGCATGGTCCCTGGTACTGATCAGGTCCCATTCTTCACAGACCTTTTAATAAGAGTATGGTGGTAAATGTATATCAAGAAATTAGCATGAAACTCTGAGCATTTCATTTCAAGGTCAAAAGTTCATATTTGACATGGAAATGAGAAATGTAAACATGGGTAGCAGTAAATGACTACTTCTTTACAGGAAATATTTTTCTCATCTCACTTTGATGTTGGTGCAGAAAACCTCCATGAAGGCAGTGCAAAAGAAATAGTCACTCAGTATGATCGCCATATGCCTGTCTGCTCCTAGTTATATTCTGAATTTCCTGTTTGACTCTGGGGATTTGACAAGTAATCCTGTAACAGACATATCCAAATTTTCAGTAAAAGCATTATGTCTGTATTCAGCTCAACATTCCAATTCCAGCTTCCACCCTAGCTATATAACTGCTGTTGTTCCCTGATTGCAGTGGAACTAAAGAATTTATGGATGATAAGGATCTGAACTTCTTGCTGCTGAACAAACACCAGCTGAAATTTGCTGCCTCAAGAACCTTAACATCTACAAGAAGCTGATAAACACTTTCATTCCAAATGTTGACAGAAACAACATGAATAAAAATAAAATAGATGATGTTTTGTAATTGAAGGCCAAGATACAGATGAACTAAGGAAAAGATAAGACTGAAACATTTTTGAGAGAAGAGGAATAAATAACTTGATGCTTCTGGGTGGCTTGATATATCTGGTTATTCACAGTGGAAAATTTATGGATGAGAAAAAGTCCTTCTTACACTTTTTTGAAATTGGTAAAGGATAACTACACAATGCATACAAAAAAGAGGAATAGCCATATGGGATCCAGTAATAATGGACATGAAGCCTCAGTTAATTTATTGATAAAAAAAATCTCTTTGTATATGCAATGATAACGAGTCAAGGCCAAATATTTTTTATATAAGAACAGTACAATAGAAGAAAACTTGTTACTTGAGCTTAGTATGCTAAAAACAAAATTCTGTTTCATAAAAAGAAATTATGATGTATCCATAAACTAATATGCTTTGCTGTCTCTGTCATTGATTCCCTATCTGTCCTTAAGAAAATAACTTAATATTTGCATAGTAGTAGAGCATTTTTTTTTCCAGTCCAGAAGAAATTAGACCTCACTGTTCATATATGCTTTCTTGAAATCAATCCTCTCCATATATAAATGTACTCTAAACAGAAGATGCTAAAACAAAAGGTGCAGAAGCTTCCAAGTCATCATTTCTGCTTGAAACCTTAAATCTAAGTGATTTAAAATCTCAACTTTAACGATCAGCTTTGAAAGTCCTTTTCTGTTAGGTACTTTAAGAACCTAGGCCACAAAACCTACATATTCTATTTTGAAAATATTCTTAGAAATTGTCTAGAATTTGCCTAGAAATCTAGAAAATCTAGAAATTGTCTAGATTTGCCACAAACAGCACAATCAAGTGGACATGGCAATTCCTAGGATATGCAAGTTAAGAGTAAACCTAGTTTATATAGAAGGTTAATCTTCTAGGTTTTCTTGAAGGACTCAATAAACCTTTGAATAAAGGTAATATGATTTTGTCATTTGGATTTCCATAGGATTTTGATAAAAATCAAAAATATTTCATCAAACTTATAACTACATGATCTTAAAGACAGATTTGAAAACAGGAAAAAGTACAAGATTACTTTGTAAGGTTTCTCAGTGTAAAGGGTACTGTTAGGCATTTTTTTAGGGGAGGGAATTGTCTGATATAGCCAAAGATAATCTAGAAAACCCAGTCGTGACTACTTGAAAAGCAATCAGTGGACCATTACTACATGAATTGAAGCTGTGGGGTTGAAATGGAAAAAATACAACGTAATGGGCAAATGCAAAACCTACCCAAGAAGCACCTGCTCCTTGAACTCAGAATAAATTTATTACTCATAGAGAATATTTTGAGTTGCTATTTCTAAATAAATATCTGCTAGGTAGTGACCAAAACCAATATAAACAAGTCTGGTATAAAAATGTATCAGGTAAAAAGAGAAAAAACAATTAAAAGCGTCCTTATGCTATTTCAAAAATTCAGAGTGATTCCATATTTCAACTACTCAGTAAAACAGGATGGTCCCATTCAAAAAACAAGAGAAACCACACAGAAATCAAGAAAATGGTTAATAGTTACAAAACAATATGCGTATCAGGAGTTTTTAAAAGTTAGGGCTCTTCAATTTGGATAAGAAGTGAGCAGTGGGAATAACATCCAATAAGTTAAAAATTTCAAAATTACAACTGACATGTGGGAAATAAATAAAAAACTACTATTATTATTTTTCACAATAGAAAAGTGAAAAGAAAAAACTAGGAACTATAAAATAAGCTTTTAGTTAACAGATTTGAAATAAAGAAAATGAGATAGCTTTTCACATGGCATATAACTAATTGGTAGAAGTCACGAGATGATACAGTCTTTTTTCCATGACAGATGTGACTTTGGAAGTCACAAAGATGCATTTTTTTCTTTAGCTACAGTGTTGTTGACCTCAACTATTGTTCTGCCTAGCAATCTGGAATACAAAGAAACCATCAACGAATTTCCAGCCCTGTAATACTTACCTCCATCCTCTTCTGCATCTTTTAAATCTGCCAGTCACCCAGTTACAGAAGTAGTTCATGAACCTTCTTCAGCTGACTTGGTTCATCCATAGATAATACCAGTCAGGCCTAAATGAACCCACAAGTTCATTTAAAGTCCAATGAATTATGAAATGGAAGTCAATGAACTGCTGGCCTCAACTCACCCTGTACAGTCCAGAGGCTTCTATTATCCCATTCAAAATGCTCTGAAGTGAGTCTTTGCTTAATTAAATTACTGAGAGCTGAGATTACAGACAAAGCACATAAAATATTCAGAGAATCATTTTTAAAGAGAAGCAGAAATATGAACTCAACTATCAATCACATCACCTGTGACACTCAGGGGATCTTTCCCTTTCATGCATGAGACTGTTGGGAAATACCTGTTGGGAAAATAACTCAGCTATGTGGTTTTTTGGTATTAGGTCACCTCAAAGCCAACTTTGAAATTAATTATTCCAATTATATATGTTAAAACTTGAGAAATTCAGAGTAAACCCAACTAACAATTTAAATCCATCCATTGTTGAAAGTGGTAATTTAGAAGAATACTTTGAACTATCACATATTTTTCTTCAAATATGAAAAACTGAAAGAAAAAAATTAATATTTGAAGCATACGAACTTAAAAATTTTACACTGTCAATGTAATAAGCAAATAAATTACTCATACTATAAAGAAGGAAAAGACACATGTGGCCAAAACATATTTGCTTCTCACCTGCAAATTAGTGAATGATTTTATTATAATTACTTCTTTTTTTCCAGTGTCTAAGCTTTTTTTAAAAAATCACTCGGTTATATTCACTGATAAAATTTTATAGGGCCTATGTAAAAATAGACTGTTTTGTAGATAAAGAAACCCTGTTTTTTACTGAGAAAAAAAAAAGACATGCATTTCATTTAAAAAACGACAGTTTAATCATATTGATTATGGTAAAGTAGATGTATGGGACTGGGACTCTAAATGGCTCTATGGAGGCCTTTCTGTGTGTAAACATGTCAAGTAAATACATTAAAACTTATAATTCTGATTTCCTCTTGCAGAATTAAGATTGCATTCTTTGCTTACTAAGAGTTTAGGGCTAATACACAAAAATTCTTTCCGGTATTGATTGTTTTATGGTGAGATATTTCTTCCTTCCTTCTTGATCAGTCAAACATTTATTTGTTTCTTGTCTTTAAAATTCATCATTCTATCCAGGCCTGTATCTAGCTTACAGCATTTTTTTAGCTCTGTCGATATCATTTGCAAATGTGACAGCTATCATCCATGGTTAACAGCTTATTTATTTATACAGAACTTATACCTATATCCTGACCAAAACAGTCATAAAACCCAGTCAAGCATAAGGCATGTAATGTGCTTTGCACAAAATGCAAGCAAAAATATTGATCACATAAATAAATAACTCTGTCTATTTCATTTAGAATAGTTTGAGTATTCTAAGGTAAGAGCCTTATATTACAAAGTTCTGTTTCCAGATCCAATTTTACTCAATAAATCAGATACCCCCTCCCACAGAGTCACACCACACATACATTCCCCTGATATACTGTTTATTTTTAAACATGTTAAATATATGGTAAAATTACAAACTTGGTTTGAATAAAGAGTAACAAACAGTGACCTGAAGAGGGAAGAAGAGTCATAGCAGAGCAACAAATTTCATTCACTGGTGTCAAACTAGACAGGTTTTATTCTTGTAATAAAAAGTTTCAATATATCATCATTACTATTCTGCTTATTTGATAGAAGCAAGATTAGTGGTTTCTTTTTTTTTCATCAGGTGGAAAAAAAGTCTTTCTGATTGGTGATACATACTAAGTGACTGGGATATTCTTTCTTATCCATTTGGGATAACATTGGAGCTAGATAATTTCAGTATGATGTGTTTATATTTTTGTGCCTGTTTTTTAGGATGAATCACAAGACTGAAAGGAGCACTGGGATGGCTCCTTTGCTCTACTGCTTCCATTTGAAATAGATTCAATATTTTTTTTTTTGTTCAAAGATGCTACCCTGATAGCCTTCCTGGAGAAAAATTGTTTTGCATTAGACGATGTTGGGGGCATATTAGGGTAGAAATGGCAGTGGGTGGTGTGTGTTCAGAGGCAGTTAATCTTCTGTTTCAAAATAATTGAAGTGGCCACAGTTCTGATCTATGTTTTAATCATGACTGATGCCTCTACATTACCTAAGAGACCTATAGAGCATACAAAATATTATATATGTGAAAAATATGACTGATGTGAGAGATTCAAACATTTTTTATTCAAAAATTTTCTACTTTGACCACTCTAAATCAGACAAAATATAGATAACTGCCTATACATCAAGGGTATTACGTGAAAAGAGATAGGGTTTTGTCCTTCTGTCCTGCAGAAGCACAGTGATAGCCTGACCTACATCAGAACAGTTCTTTTGGAGTCTAAATTTTGTGCAGCTCGGCGTGATGAGCTACCATTTGTGTATTGTTGGATGGAGTGAAACTGCTTCCCAGCAGGGCAGGCTTTCTAAATGAATTTTTGCTGTAAGTCACACATCCAATACAGTGTATTCACACTGTTGTTAGAGACATAGCACTGAGAAAGAGGTTTCTGTATAAAGAAGTCACACAGTTCAGCACTTGGGAGTCATAGCTGTTGATGTCTTAACATGAAATATGAGCATAAGGGAATAAGAAGCTCTTTTCTGTGCTCCTGGGAGCTGAAGTATTTGTTTATGTTGCTTGGCACTTAGACCTCTGTCTAACAGAAGATTTGATTTCATTTGTTAGTCTCAAGACTGGGTGGACAAGGTCCAGGCTCCACTAATACAATTCCACTGGCTAGTTTTTCTTTTTATTTGTAAGTAAACTTGATTTTAACTTGCTGCATGCTTTGACTCTCATGCATGGCAGAAATATGAGCAAATAGGAAATCTAGAGCATAAAAACACTTTCTGAAATTCTGTTTTTCTTATATTCTTCAGTTTGTGGAAAATAAACCTTTAGCAACTCAAAGGCTTTCAAAAATTTAATGATTAATTTTTACTATCAAGTTTGGGCAGACAGTTGTATAATGATTTATGTTACTGTGTTCTTGTGCATTTAACTTGACAACCATGCACTGGGGTCATCCCTGTCCCAGAAATGCTGCAGCAGGGCTGGTCTCCATCTCCCCACAGCCCCACAATTCATGGCCATAGGCACCACTAAACAGCCACTCTCAGGCCCAAATCCTGGCCACTTCACCCAGGGATCAACCCTGCAGCCCCCCCTTGCTGTCACAGTCTGAACATCTGGACACAACACAGCCATAATTTGTCCATGATTTTAATATGCCTCTCATTCCTTTTTCAGAGACTTTGGGAATTCCAAAAGACTGTCTCATCTCATCCATATCTTGTCCAGGCTAACTTCTATAAAAGCCAATAAGAGTGTTGCTGGCTTTTGGACTGCCCTTTGAATTAACTGTGCTTACAACTTGCATTCTGTAAACTTGTGAGTACCTCCTGTTTACCAGTCAGACAAGAAACGGCTTCAGATGATGCAACTTTTGCCTAGTGTACAGGGTTTGTGTGGGCAGGTTTTGGTTGCAGGGAGGCTATATTGGTGGCTTCTGTGAGAAGCTTTTAGAAGCTTCCTCCACGTCCAACAGAGCCAATGCCAGGCAGTTCCAGGACAGAGCCATTTCCAGCCAAGGCTGGGCTAATTAGAAATTGTAGTAAACCTCTGTGGTAACATACTTAAGAAGAAGGAAAAAAAATATTATGCAGTTGCAATTGCAGCTGGAGCAGAGCAGGGTGAGAACATGTAAGATGAACGCCTCTGCAGACACCGAGGTCAGTGGGAAGGAGAGAGAGGAGGTGCTGCAGGCACCAGAGCTGAGATTCCCCTGTGGTTTGTGGTGCAGACAACAGTAAAGAAGCTGTTCCCTTGCAGCCCATGGAAGAGCTCATGGATGCAGAGATCCACCTGCAGTCCATGGAGGAAACCCAGGCCAGAGCAGGGGAAGGCCTGAGAGGAGTCTCTGAACATGTGTGACACTTGTGCTGGAGCAGGCTCCTTGCAGGGACCTGTAGACCTGTGGACAGTGGAAGCCGTGCTGGAGCACGTTTGCAGGTAGAAATTATGACCTAATGGTCCTAGTAGACTGTGCCTTAAGGACTTCATCCCATAGAAGTGTGACCCATATTGCCGCAGTTTGTGGAGAACTGTTGCCTGTGGTATGGACTCATTGGAAAAGTTTGTGAAGAACTTCCAGAGCCAGGGAAGGACTCCCCTCCACCCGCAGCAGAAAGAAACAACATCCATGAACTGTCTGTAACCACTACTCCACTACTACTCTGTCCCTGAGAAGAGGATGGAGGGGAGGGTGGGGAGGGGGGATGTTTTTAAGGTCTTATTTTCCTTCTCATTATCCTGATTTTTGCTAGTAATAAGCTCAATTAATATCTGTAATTCAAGTCTGTTTTTCTCTGTGACAGTATATGATGAGTGATCTGTCTCTGTCCTTATTTCACCTTATGAATCCTTCCTTATATTTTCTCTTCCATGTCCAGCTGCAGAGGAGAGTGATAGAGATGCTTTGGTGGATATCTGGCATCCAACACCTAGCTATTCTTATTTTGTTGCTTTTCACAGCTTGAGGGCAGCAGATGTGATTTAATACATCTAGCTCGGAGAATATATTCAATGGTTTTCTGCTTGGCAGGAAAGCCAAACAGAACTGCAGAGAGGAAAAGTCATTCTCTCCTTGCCATTAGATTTTGCCACTCCTGTAAACTTCAAACTGAACCTGAAGTAGCACAAACAGAAGTGTGATCCATTTCTCAGTGTGAATGGAGATAGAGAAGCCCTTAAAACATAACATGATAAAACTATGACCCACAAGGAAAACCCCTCTGTATTGAAAAATTTCTTTGTGCAGTCTTTCAAAGTATGTGCAGGACAAAATAAGAACATAACACATGGTGCAATTCCTGAGTAAGTTGTTACTGTACATCACCATTTGTCTTATGTTTGCCATAAATTTTATTTCAGGCATAGAAAGAGATACTATTTTCTTGTGCCTTTAAATCTAATTACTTAGAGTATTATATAAAATTACATGTAGTCTTGTGCAGAGAACAAGACATCAAAAAATTCTTTCTTTGGTCTATTTTAAACATTGCTTCCTTTACCTCATATTTTCCACAGAAGTGATCAAGGTTCAAAGAAGCTCTTGCAACACTTTTTGGATAGTTTTAGTCATTTTTGCTTCACTTGATGGCGATTACTATTCCCATGTGTTATGTTAGCAAAGTAGTCATGCAACACATTTGAAGCTTGAATTAAAAGTCCATGTTTTCCCCCTGAACAAGATTCATAAATAAAAAATATCTTCTCTGAATAGAATTCAGGTATTGCACTGAAGGGAAAAGGCTTTATATGTTAACACTGTCAAGAGTCAACGATGCATAGTAAAGTGGCTCCACGAGTGATGAAATTCAGATTTCAAGCTAAATTCTCTAACTTTCATTTAAAAAAATGCTCCAGTTCACTCAAATTTGCTAGTACTTCTCTTAGGATCAGTTCAATTTCATTATGCAAGTGTGCTAAATAAAAGCCTCAGATATATAGGCTGCCTTTCTGTACCTTAAATCATCATTCATAGAGTTGATCCACTGCCATAGAGGAAATGACTTTCAGAACGTTATATCTGAGAGACAGTGTTAGGTGACATCCAGATGCATCCATTTATCACTCACATGCCTTTCCTCCCCCTAACCCTAAAGTTTATTTAGCAGGTTCATCATTGTACCCTTAGCTGACTGTCTGTGATAAAGTGAAGACTGTTACCTGTCTTTGGGTTCTCATTAAAAAGACCTGTTGAGTGCTGTCAAATCACATCTATTCCTGCAGCTGACAAAGGAATGCAGTTCAGATTATGGTCTTTCCAAGGACTTGTAGTTCTGTTAGTTCCCTTGAAAAAACATTGACAATTGTACACATTCAGTACACATCAGTTAGGCATTTTAAGGAAGGTGTCCATACTCAGTGCTCATTCTTTGTGCATGAACAGTGTCTCTAGGTAACAGGTCTCTAAAGCTGTTTATAGGCATTATTAGGATAACTATGTGGGACAGTCAGCTGGGACAACTGAAATTCTTTACTGGTCAAGTGTTCTACTTCCATATCAATGTAATACTCAGTATTTAAAAGTGTTAAACATTCACCAGCGGTTTGAATGAGAGCAAGTTCATTTTTAAATTGTACTTTTAGAGTTTAATTAGTTTTGTGTTAATTTGACTGGGATTTTTTCCTTCTTTGTCCTCCACTGTTGAAAAGACCACTATAATAAAACTAAACTTGAAGACAAAAGTAGAATTCAAGGGAAAAGTAGATTAGAAATCATTGTCTTGGTAATGTATAGACCTGTTAAAAATTTTAAAATAACTTGCTATAAAAGTTGAAAACTTCCTTTATATTTCTTAGACAATTTTCCTAAGAAAAGTCATGCTTCATTTTCTGGAAAATATAGCCAATTTCAGAAATTAACTGACTTAAAGAGTACAAATATGTCAAATGTACCTTTTGAAATAATTAATTGTACAGATTTGCATAGACCAAATTGAAAAAAACCCTCTGTCCTGCTATATCCTTCTTTGGTACTGTGAATTGATTATATGTCAGATAGACACACAGAACAGTCATGAAAAGTTACAGCTCCTTAAGTATTTTTCTGTGCTGAAACATCAGTTGATTTCCTTGCTGTTTTACTAATGTGCTCACCAAAGGGAGACACGGTGGTTTTGCTCATTATGTCAATAGAGTTGAAACTCTCTTTCTGTGCAGTTGGTAGCCTCTCACGTTTTTGAAAGTAGCTGAAAGCTTTAAAATCCTTTAGTTGGCTTGATTAGAGAGTGACCCTTTGCATGCCATTGATTTCAGGATCTAAAGTTTATTAGCAGGTCATCAGGGTAATTTTTTCCCCTCTCTTTTCTTGGCCATTACCCAATTTGAACAACTAAATACTAAACCAAATCAGAACCAATGTTGTTCTCTTTTAAAAGGTTTCAGGGTTTTTTTCCTTTGTATTGTTACAGAATTTTCATGTATATACTAGTACTTTAATATATTTTACATGCTTATGTGATAATTCTAGAATTTTTATTGATTTTATTAAGTATAGGAATGCAAGTGAAAAATAAATGGTGACTCAGTATGGATTTCAGTTAAAGGTTAATCTTAAATATTAAAGGCTTTTAATGAAAAAAAAAAAAACAAAACAATCCAAACCAAACCCCAAAACAAACTAAAAACAAACCAGATGGAAAAAAACCAACAAGGTATTAGTAAAGTAAAAGCTCATTAGGTGATTTGCAACATACCATATCCCTCCTTTATGAAAACAGAAGCAGAATGACAGGTTTTCTGTATAGTACTTACACGGAAAGAGCATTCAGTGACTAAAGTGCAGAGGAAAACGAAGGGTTACAGTCTGCTGATCAGTGACTGTGGCATGGCTGTGCATAAAGTAATGATGGAAGGCATTGGAAGCAGAGCATCTAACAACTGCGTAAACGGAATAAAATGGATACTGTCAAACACAGCTTTCAGTACTTCCTGTTTTGGTGCAGTTTGCCTACTTGCTAAGTGTACCTGCTCTTTCATCATTATGGAGCTTTCAAATAGTGAATAGTAAAGGATTATGGTCCAATTTCTGTATAAAAGCACTCAACTCATTATTTGTACTTTTGACTGTTATGTTCAGCTGGCTATTCTCTGAACAGTTTCCTGATAAGTTCTGCATGCATTTGATTGAGACTGCAGTCAGGTTATGGTCCCCTAACCTGCCCAAAAATATCACTTGAAAGAGCATCCCAGTCTTTACTTATTCATAAAAGTCAATGCATTGTAGATAGTGTAATATTGGATAGACGGTGGAATATTTTCAACGAGTTTTGGTTGATACAAATAAGTTGTAGACTATTTTCTTCAGAGTTCTGCTGTGAATTAGACCTCAACTGATTGATACACAGTATTTTGAGTGTTTTTGTTTGATTGTTTCAGACAGACAAAACCACAGAATCATAGAATGGTTTGGGTTGGAAGGGACCTTTAAAAGTCATCTAGTTGCAGTGCTCCTCCACTAGATCAGGTTGCTTAGAGCCCAGTCCACCCTGTCTATGAACATTTCCAGGGACAGGTCATCTACCACATACGGACAACGTACGCCAGTGTTTCACCACCCTCAGTATCTAATTCAAATTGATCCTATTTCAGTTTAAAACCACTACATCTTATCCTATCACAACAAGCCCTGCTAAAATTTTGTTTCTTTGTTTCTTTAAAGCTCACTTTCACATTTGAAAGGCCACAAAAAGGTCTCCAAGGTGCCTTCCCTTCTCCAGGATGAGAAACCCAACTGCCCCAGACTGCCCTCATAGGAAGTTTTCCATTCCCTCAATCATTTTTTCACTCTCCTCTAGACCTGCCCCAACAGGTCCTCATCTTCCCTTGCTCAGAGGACCCCAGAGCTGGATGCAGTGTTCCAAACGAGGTCATACAAGATGGAGCAAAGGGGCAGAATCCTCTCCGTCACCCTGCTGGCCACGCTGCTTTGCATGTAGCCCGGGACACCAATGGCTTTCTGGGCTGCAAAAAGACATGACTGACATCTGTCCATCCTTTCACACACCAGCACCCTCAAGTCCCTCTCAACAGGACTGCTGTGAATTTGTTCATACCTCAGCTGAATTATTTCTAGTTTTCTGGGGTATTAATTATCTTCCATTCATTTTGAAATAGAAATTAATGTTTAGAACCATTGGCTGCAGAAGAGATTTTTCTCATAAAAGTTGTCAGTGAATTTCCTAATAAATATTCTGACAAATGAAGGGAACAAAGAGGTTACTTTGATTTTTGGTCCTAATGTGCATGCTATCCTGCAGACTTTTTTCTTAGTTGATGTGATTATCCACTTTGTAAGTTGTCTATAGTCACCTGAAGTTCATGAAAAAAACATCTTCTCTCTCATTAGGGCTCCCATATTTTCTTAAAAAGGGGTACTTTAAAGCTGTGCTTTTAATATAGTTTCTTTTTAGAAATTCTTGGTTGTTTCTGATAATTTTACACTCTAGAGCAGTTTTATTTGTTATGAGGAGCTTTTCAAAAATCTCCTTTTTTGTTCTGGACTTTCATGCAAAAGGGTGTACAACTGAGCAGCTCTGACAACCACCCCTGCAGAGTATCTTCAACAACAAAAATCTTGCAACATGAGATAAATACACTGATTCTTGTCTGTTGCTTTTGATGAACAAGCTGACAACATTGTTCTCTGGGCTTTTTTCTTTCTGGTTTAAAGTTTCCACCTTTAAATGGGAGAAAAAAATTATCTCATTTGATTTTTACAGAAATTCATGTAATATTTGCATTATGTTATGAATATTATTTTAATTTGGCATCAATAATGAAAAAAAGTGTTAACTGTTACAGTTTTTCTGTATTGTAATTGTTTTTCTTTGCTGTCCTAGAGAAATCTAGATTTTATTTTCCTCCACTCATTTCTCCAACTAATTTCAAAACATACATTCTTTTTCATGTATTGAGGGAAATGTAGCAAACTCGGTAATTGTTTTGACACATACCTTAAATTATGAGGTATAAAGTTTAATTTTGAAACATGCTTTTTTTTTTTTCCTTTTTTTTTTCATTTGTTAAATGACCTGAGACAAGAAGGAAAATTAAATACTTTATCAAAAAAGACTACATTTGTTTATAATTCCTCCGGTAAAAGAGCATTCATCATACCTCCCAATTCTCCCCCATCTTTTCATCCTGAGCTATGATCCCCTCATTTTCTTGACTGACTTTTTTGAACTTTAACCTTTGTTTTAGTCAGGCAGTGTGAAAAGTATTAATCTGGCACATGCACTCAGGTGTGATCTGCTTGACTAAGCAGTCATAGTTTCTCTGCCTCTCATTTGTCTTAGAAATACAGCTAGAAGCACAAAGAAGCCCAGTCAGGTCATGTCAGTTAATGAACTGTTCTTGTCACAGACCAAATTTTCTTATTAGAGGCAGAAAGGAATCATTTCAATCTTAGAACTCTTTTGGACATTATCTATCTGTATACTTTCCCCCTCCCTGGCAACTCTCCTGTCTAAACCATTACTGGTTTTAATTAATATCCTCTCTTTCTTTCTTTGAGTCAGTGAGCTTGCAATAACCTATGATGTGTCATTTTCTGTTATGTTATACTCTTCATATGCTAGTATTTGAGCATGGCATTAGATCCCATTCTGCAGCTGAAGACATACTGTTTATTATTATAGACCATTGAAAAGAAAGAGTATTACCTTTTAATTTTTTTCTTAAATGTGGCATATTTTTTGAAGAAAACACCAAGTGCCAAGTAAATTACTAAGCAATTTATTATTCATATGAGCACTGAATAGATCGGAAGAGCGTC
>JAYDZK010000113.1:76295292-76308115 GCA_034509185.1 Euphonia xanthogaster
CTTCCGATCTAAAGTAGTGTTTTCCTAAAAATTCATAAAATGTTCACTTGGCTATCCAAATCAAGTCTAAAATTGGTTACTTTTTTCAAAAGTAAGGAACAAACAAGCCAGCTGAATAGATGGATATTTCAATGCAAATATGTAACCCCAGAAGCTATTTTTAAGGTTGATATTTGTGAATGCTTTGCTGTTTGTTCTTCTTCATTATAGTGAAGTACTTTTCATACTGTTTTCTAAAGCTACAAATATTATATGTGAAATACAGGCACATATATATGCATACAGGCTATAATGGCATGTCATTCTTTTCACTTAAAGAACTGAAAGTGAATAAAAACATTACCATTTTATACACTTATAATTTAATACACACAAGCATACTTCTGAAGGATTAAAGTTTTTAATTTGCCAGACACCTGTTCTTTTCTTGGAATACACTTCTGGGTGAAATATATTAGCTTAAATACTTTGCCGCAGCCCAGAAATCATAATAAAATAGAAATAAATCCAGCACTTTACACATATTCACTAGAGATTAGTGTTTTAATCTATGAGACCATGTGATTGTTGGTATTATTAACTGGAGTAATGACCTGAACCTGTGGGCAAGGAGAATTTAGATATAAAACTGCAGACATTGCTGGCACCCTTCCTTCCTTAATAACTCATTTCAATGCAAAAATACGTGAAAAGGGTCTAGTCATAGAAAAGGGATTTTGCCCTTCTATAGTTCTCACTCTCACTACTGATTCTTTATTACTCAAGCCTTTACAAATTCTCTGCCTCCAGTGTAGTTGCTCAATGATCTGTCTTGGATACCTGGTGCTTTGTGTCTTATTAGCTGTCTGTTGTCTTGTATTTCACAAAACCGTTTTCCAACAACCCAGGTAGGTTTTGTCACATTAACTGTTTTTACCAAACTTGTTTGGGTTAAGACCTCCATTAAAACCACAAAGCAGTTAAGCAGCATCTTAAGATTTTCGGAAATGTTTCCTGTTCATACTTGGTCCTTCATCTTTTCACTGCTCTTTGAACTAAAGATACAATCTTCAATATTTCAAAACAACCAAATAAAATCCCAAAACAAAACAGACAACCATATCAGAAAAAAAACCCACCTGTGGAAATTCCATGTATTTTAAGATTTAAGGAATTTTAAAAATGAAGAAATGCATATCTCAACAATGAGTTCTTTCTAGGAGCCAGAAAGTCAGAGAAAGAACCTATTAGAGAGTTCATATTGAAATTATTCCAGAGCTGCAATATGTACAGATAAACCCAAAGCATAGACTTTCCATTTAGCCCTTCCAATCTTTTCTTCTCTTGGAGACAGATGCGTTTTTATGAGATTCTCGGATACTGTGTTATGTCTACATTAGTCTCTAAGAAAGATTTCTGGATGTGTATAGGCAAAAGAGATGAGCAACTGGTCTTGGCGCTTTGGTTGTCACTATTAATTTTCCTGAACTTGCTTGCTTACTATTAATTATGCATGCACTAGCAAGGATGTTAGGAATGTCAGACCAGCTTTGCTAAAATGGTAAGTAAAGTTGCAACAAACTCAATGGAATGAAAACACTGAATAAGTAAAAGGTTTTTATTTATAATAGATGGGGTTTCTTAAGGGTTATTGATTTAGAAAAGGCTCACTTGACAAGAAATATCATTTTGCTTTTAACAGGCATTAATCACCAGATGGCAGTGGCCTTTTAGAAAATAATGTTTATTTGATTATATTATTACTAAAGTCCAGATGATGATACAATATATCACACTCAAATGAAATATTTGCAGAAACTTTCCAGAACATTAATGCTTCCCTATAATGGTAATTCCCACAAAAGACTATGAGTAAATCTTGATTTCTTTAGACAGTTTCATCCACTTGTTTTTAATTTTTAGGACAGAATATCACATATTACTAGCAGAACACAAGTCTGAGTGAATTCAAATGAAATCTCTTCCCTGAAACTCTGTACTCTCATGGGAAGGTACGAAACATATTAAAGTAAAATTGAAGTCTGGAATTGTCTTTTTTTAATATTTTATTGCACTAGCTATGAAACACTTGTGTGGCTAAAGTCGACTCAAAAAACAAAATGGTGATTGTTGTTAAACTAAGACTTTGTTCACTATTATTAATCTCTGCACCTACTCAAACTTATTTTATTAAATGGTTTTATCCATTGCTTAATTATTTGCGCTAATGCTTGCCAATAGCATATATGACAGTACCATTTCTTTTACTTTCCTGTACCATTTCAATCAAAGGTCCAGTAAGCAATGATAAGAAATGCATTTTTACACTACAGAATTGCAGACCAAATGGAAAAGATGCATACTGACAAATGCCAACATAAAAAAGAAGAAAAAATTAAAAAAATTTGAAGGTGACCTGAAGTTTCCACCTTAAACCTGTAGTTAGCAGACCATTACGGATTCCATTCACCTGCACTTTCCTGAGGGACCACAAAACATTTGCGAACAAACAGTGAGAAAGAAGTTCAGGTAATAGTGACATCTGTAAAGTACACTACTAATAATTTAACTGTGTGATTAATTTCCCCTTTTATTTTGGTTGAGCAGTCTTGCTTTCTGGTGTATTGTGTAGGTATAACTTTGCGTCGGAAAGTAATGACTTCTGCCATATGGCAATATGACCCATAATAATGCCACCAGTATCACTGGTAAATCCATAGTTCTGTATATGAGATATGCTCTGTTTTTGCTCATAACACACTTCTGGACATAAATCCAGGGAGCATTGATGAAGCACCTAGCATTTTGAAGGTCCAGAATACCTCAGAGGACTAGGAGGAGGAAGAGGAGGTGAGAAGCTTTCTCTAAGCTACCTGGCAGAATTGACCGTAACCCTCTTAACTGTCTGAAGCTTCAGAAGTCAGACATGAATATGTCATTATATATTTTTACCTATGTGTGCTAATGTGCAACAATCTCATTCTGATCTTACTGTTCTTATCTTGCTGAGGGAAAGATCCAACATTTGGCACTCCCCAAAAGCCAATATATTTGCAAAAGTGATTTTTTTCCACATGAAGAAAATACAATATGTGGGAATGTTCTCCTCGTCAAGATTTTTAATAACAAAAATGTTTTTTGGATTATAGTCTCTTTGAGGCTGAGGTTTCATTGCTTAGCTTTTGTCCTAAAAATCATCTCATCCAAGGTTTATGCACTGGTTCTAAGTCTATGTAAATAGAGCTGGAGGATGATTGTTCGTTCTCTTCTTTCTCCTTTCTCTATTTTATTTTTTATTCTCTTTTATCAATTCTTTACTGTACTAGGACTCAAGTGAACAAGTCCCAGTCTCCTCTGCTTATTCTAATTATTAAAAAATTCTTCCATGTGTTGCTTCTTACATTATTCTTTGCAGCTTTTACAAGCAGACTTTTCCTTTTTCAGATTATTCTACTACAAATTTGCATACACACAATATATATATAATATAAATGCATACACTCACACAGACACACACACACATGTATATATGTATGCAGGAAATCACAAGTATTTCTAGACTAAGGACACCCATAATGATTCATAGTCATAATCTGTGTCTGGCAATGAAAAACAAATGGGCAGGTTATCTAATGATGGACACTAATGCAGCTCAGAATTTAGTTTCACTCAGTTGTCACTGCTTTTTCATACTTACTTGAGCAGAGGAACTTCAGCTGAGAGGTGACTGCGTCATCTAAGACAGTAATGTTGTTCTAGGATAATGTTTCTGCACTATAAGTTAATAGGTTTGACTCACCTTTTTGCTGGCTGGCAGGGGGGGTTTTATCTTGCCTTTCCTTCTGGACTGGCTTTCTGCTAGACCACAGCCTTTGGCTTGTGGGCATATTGGAAGTGAAAGCAGTGAAATTCCCATCACTATCCATGTGCACCTACTGTGTACTTCTAATAGACTCTCAAGCCCTAGGTTTTAAGTAAGACAGAAGGATAAAAGAAAACTCCTTCTCTTGATTTCAGCTATAGATTCACTGGTTGAAAGATAGAAACCAACACAAAATTCTTAACAGCTGCATATGTATCATGTAGCCACCTGCAAGGTAATGCTCTAATAAGAGCAGATCAAACAGGATAAAAGAAAAAAAAATATGCTTATGGGATTTTCCAACCCTAAAATATTTCTGTGTTTTAATTTTGTCATGATTACCAAGCATAAAAATCAAACATTTCTTTCCTTTTTAAAGACATATGGCTTCTTAAGAAAGTACAGAAAGTACTAGGCTTGGGTAACTAAATTTTTATGGTGTCATACTACATCTAAATTCATACATTGCTGTGTTCCAGTACTATAATGTGATGAGAAGCTCCTGAAAGAAGCTCCTGAAAGAAGCTACTACATAAACCTTCCAAAAATCTCTCTAGAGTTGTAGCTGCAAATACTTGCATTTCTGTGTCCCAGAATTCAGTTGTACCTTTTATTTTGCAACTCAGTTTTACCTCAGAAATTTGATGCATTATATAGACTTTTTGAGAATATTTCCAAATAGAAAAAACTCTACTACAATTTACTTATTTTCTTTCTGGCAGTTGAATTTGTTGTTTTCACCTGGTTTTTGTCTACATGTTTCATAATAATGTTGTGGGATCCAGCATTACATATAAAAAACTTTGTGACATACCTGTGTGTCCCATTGCTCTTCCCAACAAAGGAAAATTTGATATTTTGAACAGAAAAAAAACTGTTAGCCTCTTATAAGACCATAAAAACTCTTCTATTTAGGAGAGTCCATCAAAATTCAGTGTGAAGATTGAAATAATGATAGGGGATGATACACTACTGTATTATTTTTTCTTAATTTTAATGAGTAAATGACATTCATGCTTGTCAGGATTTAGTCAGCAGACATAACAAAAAGTAATGATATAGAAACTATGTTAGCACAGTGACAGATATGAAACACAAAAAATATCAGCAATTACTGATTAAACTAGATATTCCTCCTATGTAATGACTACATAGAATTCTAATAAACTATTTGTATTTTGAAGAAGTTCAGTATACTTTCAACATGTCTATATAAATATATTGAAATACTAATGAAGAAAGTAAAAAAATATATACTTTATAAAAGCTGCACACTGTTTCTAGGCAAAAGAATTAAAAATATTTAGGACAAATTGAACAGCAACATGTAATTGATACAGGAGTTCAAATCTCATTTTCAAATGCCTAAGTAGCTGAGAGCACCTAAATATTCAGATTTGGCTTATCTGGAATTGCAAATCTTGGCCTGTGACATGTTTATTAATTAATCACTTGGACTATTCATCATTAGCTATGCAGAGCATAAGGGATTCAATTGAGCTGCATGTCATGTTCCTGGAGAGATATCATCGCACTTAAAAAAATAGGAGAAGTAAATACACTGCACATTTTCTATGAGCTTTCTGCTTTGGAGCAGCATGAGCTAAGTTATGAGCTCTTATAGTCAAAACACGGATGTACACGTGACAACGTGTTTTTCAGAAATCATTGATGAGCACAAAAAATTTCATTTCCTTTTTTAAAATATTAACAATACAATAGTAACAATCCCAGAATGCATTTCTTGAAAATTACTTTTATATGCAAGGTATATCTAGATTTTTTTTAGTCTGACCTGATGTTATGTAGAAAAACTAAATGAGACATTAGCCCAACAGTTTTGAGAAAGAAACCTTATAGTAAATGAAACTGACAGATCCAGTCAGTCTAAAATATTATAAATCTTAGAATTTAAGATCCTTGAATTTTTCTTAAAAATGAAAACTAAAAAAAAAAAAAAAATCCCCAATATCTATCGCTCACATAAAAAATTCAAACCTATTCTTTTCCCCATTTGCAACATTTCTACAGACAGACTCTTGAAGCTGAGAGGGTAAATATGACAAACATTTATGCATGGCTCATGCACTACTGGAGGCACTCAGGCACAAAAATGATTTTCATGTGTTAGCGCTACATGTATAAACAATTGATCTGACCTACAATTACACTGAACTATCTTGGTTTCCTTTACCTATTCTTGATAATACCAAAACACTTGCATCAGAAATAAGCCATATCCACAATCAGTGGCAGAGATGGAATAATACTTTCTTGAAGTCAAACTAAACATGTTTTACAAATAAGTAGGCTGACAAGGACCTTAATTTTTGAAAGTGTCCTTTACAGACTGGTTTGGAAGGCCAGACACTTGGAATGTTTGACAGAAACTTCACTGTGTGTAGAGAAACTTGTAGAGGTTCTGGTGATAAAATACGTTTGCCTGTGGAGCATTAAATGTGAGCAGAGGTGAAATTTTACAGGACCCAGAAAATTAAAATGCATTTATCTCCTTTCTTCCAAGATTTCTTTTCCTCTTCTTACTGTTAGTCCAAGCATCCCTGAGCAGTACTTGTTGGTACTATTTGGCTAGGACTAAAGTTTTTAGGAAAAAGAAAAAAAAAAAAACAAAAAACAAGAAAAAGACTTTTTAGTATTTTGAAAGAAAACAATAAAAATAAGAGAGCATTGAAATGGAAAAGCAGGAAATGAGGATACATTGGAATTATGTGATACCATAAAATCAATTATTCAGAAGAAACAAGACATTGAGCCAAAAATGTAGATAGAAAACAATGACAGCAACAGAAAGAAAAAGGAATAAATAATCAGTACTGTGTCTGCATAATGATTTTTTTCATGGCTTATGTAAAACTTCTATGCACCTTCTCATTTTATGTATGAGGTCACAGTATGACTGTAATACATCAAGGGAAAAGGCAGCATTTCTCTGTCAATGAACAAAACAGTTCTTCAATAATTGAATATACATGATCTGAAGCTCACCAGGCATTTAGAGTCTTAGAAGTAACTACAGGAATGATAGGTTAGATGTTTGTGCATGAGTGAAGACCTCACAAAACCAGGTTAAAGTGCAATTCTCCTTTGAAATTGGTTCTTTAGAAACTGACAGCAGAAATGCAAGGTTTGCTTCTAGGGGTTTTTTGCAACATATCATGTGGAGGTAATATACTAATATCATTTGGTTATTCTTGGCCTAGCAGCATTAGGCAACCACCAGGTCATACTTCAGCAGCTGTTGAATAGAATTCCCCAAAATAACTCCCCTGCCCCTTATTTAAACCTAGGTAGTCACTAAACAAAAATCAGAAAACACAGTTTTGAAACTGAAATGCAGATTTAAGATTGCAGAAGATTTTTGCTTCATGCACTGCCTTAAAACATAGGGGAGTTTCATACTAGCTCACTTTAATCACTGTGAGATTGGAGCCTGACATGCATAGATAATGCTGAAAGGCAGAGAGGCTCCCCTATGGAGTAATTTTAGATGGGAGATGAAGTTATGTGTCCCAAATCATTCACTAGATGCTGCTCTTTCTCTTATTTATACATAGGTCCTAGACAGACTAGCCACTAGGCATATTAATTGGTTGGGTTGTTATGCTTCCCTGATGCCTTTATTTATGAGGTAGGATGAGCTACTGTTACCAAAAAAGCAGAAAATATATTAATACAAAGAAAAAAGGAGCAGATCCACTGCAACAGTGAATGAACAGAGAAAAGACTGTTACAAAACCCCAGCAGATATTCTTAATATTTCTAGTGTTTCTAATCCATTTAAAAATGGATTTTTATGGTGGTGTTAATTTTCATTGTTTTTTTAATCAATTGATATTAGTGAGTTATAGACAAAGGAGTTCAAGTAATTTTAGACAAGATATCTTGAAGATAGCTGGCACTAAAGCCAACCGTCATAACCCATGACCCAGGGCATACACAACTTTTGATTCAAGAACTTGACCCTTTTTATATTAGATTCCACATACTGAACCCTTCTCTACTCAAAGACAGCTGTACTTTGTGCTGTGTAGTAGTATAAGGTTTCTTTTTTTTTTCCACCTACATGCCTACAGGTGGTTGAGTAATTGCAATTCAGGTTCTGGCTGCTACTATGCAGGAATCATGATCAGGCATAAGGAACAGGACAAGTCTGTGTGCGGCAGCCAAATAGAACTGAACACTCTAGATTTGTAGGACTGTATATATGACTGCCTTGGGATATACAATATCTCAAACAATAAAGCAGCAAAAACTTACTTTTTAATACAACTGGATGAAGAGGAAGATTTAGGGCTCTGCTACTGCAAGGGCTTAAGGGGGGAGAAAGTATTTTCGAAGCAATCAAACAAAAAAATCAGCTTGACGAAATTTTATCTTTTGTGTGTGTATGTGGGAAATATTAATCTTTAAATTTTTTTTCATCATGGTATATTATTTTATTCAGCCCTTAGATCCTGAAATTCTACCCTTCATGCAGAAAATTTCTTAGTCTTCTTAGAAAATGTTTAGGGTTCTGTTGCAAAAGTAGCTTTCTTTTTCTAAGAAAATTGAATTAATATATAATCAGAAGATATTTAAAGATGGCAAAATTTAGGCTGCAAAGGAAAATCTTCAGTTTAATATGAATGTAGCTCTTTGCTCTGCTTGTATTTCACTTTATTGATCTTTCGAATGTTCCAGTCAAATGGCATTTTGCAGAGTTTGTAGGGAGCAGAGGTAGCCTATCATCAGATGTATTACAGGTCCTTCCTGAGTGGCTCACAGAGGATTCTGTTTGCTGACAAAGACTCCAAATTGAAGTCTCTGAAGCGATTAGGGGTCTTACCGGGGACTATAGAATAGAAAACAATAATGATGTATGAGTTAGTTAATGGAAAGTAAAATTATTGAGAAGCTATTTTTTTTGGTGTGTATTATTTTTGTAGCTGATAAAATATACAGCATGTTTTCTTGGGAAATAGCATCTTATTCTTGTCATCTGCAGCAAATACCATCTACAAGAGGAAAAAACAGAATTTGTTTTGCCGTCAATGTCTATATAGATCACCCACTCAGATTTTTCTGGTGAGTCTAAATCTAAATTTTCCAACTTGTCTAGCTCACTATTTTACAGCTTACTATTTTGCAATTCTCACTGGAATTTGAAAGACAATGGCTCTATTGTAAAAATGTAGCTATGAGTACGTAATGCATTTTGTATCTGCCATATCTCTTTAGATAAATAAGGGCATAGTTTGGGGAACTAAAAATGTTTTTTAAAGAAGGTTTCATGAAATTAAAGTACTTTCTTATGCTAGTTTCTTGTTCTTATACAGAACTAAATTAACCTCTTGGGACCATGACAAATCTATTCTTCATCTGCAATTCCTGTTTTAACTTTTTTTGTGCTACATGATCTTGCTTGTAAAACATTTCCTCAATAAAGTCACTAGGGGAATCAACTAGTCAGACAACTCAATTCATCTTTTAAAATGAAACTATACAATCAAGAACTGCTGCATTTCTGCTACAAACAATTCTGACAAGCAATTAGTCAGAACTCCCAATTTTGTGTCTGCTTTATGTCAGCATTAGTCTTCTGAGTTCAAGAGAGATAGACTAATGGCAAAAATTTAAAATATGCTACAAGAAGGCAAAGAATCCATTTGTAATATTTTTGTAAGTTCTGAAAAGAGATGTCTTCTCTAAATATATGTGTCATGAAGTCTTGGCAGCTGATTTTGAGTTAGAAGAAAAAGACTAAGAATGTCTGCTTTAACTGAGGTGGATAATAGAGTAGTCAGAACTAGATGGTCTAGTGGGAACACATTAAGGCTGCTTTCTGTCTCAACTAGTCATTGCTTAAGAGATAATTGAGACCTGAAAACAGCCATCAAAAAAAAAATTTCCTCTTATATTTATTGTCTTCAAAAGTGAACTTGGTAGTTTAGGTTGGCATGTCTGGAGCTGAAAGAAATAATGTATTTATATCAAACCGGTTGCTGTTTTAAGATGTAATCCAAAATTGCAAGCAGAAATTCTGTTCATTTTTTTTTTAAACCAACTGTGCAGAATTTCTGGTTGTTTTTGATATTGTTATACTAGTAGAAAAAACACCTTTTATTAATTAATGTGCTTATACTGCTAGTACTGTACATATAAAATGGTGCTAGTCTCTTGGGCTTTGTTGGATTTTTTTTGTTTTGGTTGTTTTCTTCTTTTTTTAAATTATGTAAATCATGTGATCATTGCAAGATCAAAAGAGGATGAAGTTCGGTCAAAAAAATAGTTTATTTTATACTTGCACTGCTAGTAAAGTCAGTTCTTATTCTGATGTACAATGATATTAGTACAGAATACAAAAATACTGTCATGCATCACTCAAATCCTCAAAAACTGTAGAAAATCTTAATATTGTATCTTAGGATTGAACAGTATTTTGGTGCATAGGATAAATGTGGGTTTGGGTAATTTTTATTGAGAAAATATTGAGCAGTAGGTTAGACATATTAACAAAAAAAAAAGTAGGGTTCCATTATATATATAAATTTATACAAGCCGATATTTTGCAGAACTTAAAAAATCTCATGCTCATTCATTTATTCCTCATATTAATATGGAACAACCAGTCATTAGCTGAAAGAAAGCCTTCTCTGACAGACAAGATGCTTTTTTTGCCTTGCAACACTGACATTTTTCCTGCTAGGATTTCAAAGAGGGGTGCTCTCAGATGTAATTAATGAAAGTAGAAAGGATGCTTCTCTCCTGTGATGGTTATGCTTCTTTGTAAGGGTGAATATCAGTGAAGAAAATAACATCAGCTAGAAATAAACGAGTTTGGAATATTTGGTCATAATGTTAAGATTGGGGGAAAATAAAAAACAACGTACTGTCATTAATTAAATATTAATTAATTAATAATTAATTAAATAATAATTTCCTTGTATTGCAGTGCTTAGAGGCACAGGGATAACAATAGTGGAAGCAGAAAAGATAGATGCATAAAAGACTGAAAACTTTTACACCAAGCACTTCAAACGAAGTAATTAAACTACAAAGTCCTGTTGAAATACCATTTTTTAAAGGCTTTGGCAAATTTTTATGGTACACTCAAATCTATACAATATATGAAACAGTAGATGGAGGCTCATTTTTGTGATGTTATTTAAACTGGGAAAAAAAAGGAAGTCTTATTCAAAACCCTAGTTTTGTTCAAAAGATTTGAACAACAGAGTAAATATGGGTTTATTGATCCTCTCTATTTATCGGACAGAGAGTAAAACCTCTAAAGCATGGATTAGCGATTCTTAAATTAACGCATGGCAGGCAACATAATATTGACACTACAAATGTAAGCCTGTCTATTCTTTTGTCAGTAGCTCTTAGTTCCTTTGTCTGAAGGCAATGTCTTCCAAATATCCCTGTGTTCCCTCAGAAGCTACAAACTTGAACTAATTTTCTTCACTCCATCTGGGGAAGCAAGCATTCAGAGACATTCTGAGACATTCTTCTTGTTCTTTGTCTCCTGTTTTATCAATATTCTTCCTCATAATATTGATAAAACTCCATATAGTTCAATTTCCAATTGCATGATATTTTATTTTGGCTGTTGTAATGAAGCTATTTCTAACTCTGTAGGAAGAGCTATGATGTAATTTGGCTCCGGTGTTATTTTCCTGCATAAATCTGTAAATTTTCTTATAATCTGAATTTTTAAAGGGGACTTAGATGCAAAGACATAATAAAAATTATAGTATAAAATAGGAGAATGACTTCACAGTGTATATTTTACAGCATTGAATAAGTAAGAAGGCAAGAGTGAGAAAACACTCTCAAATTCATTAAACTGAGAAACACATGGAAAAATCAAAAATTTCATATTTACTTCATTATTTTTGGGTTTTTTTAAAGAATAACCTAAAAAAAAGATTAGCTTGGAATGTCTTCTAAATCTTAGAGCCTTTGCATTGCAGCATAGTAGCAAAGCACCAATTTCAGGTTAAGTTCCACTCATCACATTGCATCCTGAAAGACTAGTTGAGTTCTTTTTGTTGAAAACTCCTAAAAGTCTCTGCTTTGGTGCTCTCTGGCAGATAGGACCTTTGACAGATTTCCAAAAGCAAGCAAACTGTAATGTTCTGTTGTGATTTCGGTACCCATTAATTGCAAGCAGGACAAGTAGATTTTAATGGCTTTCCTACTATTACTAACATTTAGCAGTACTTCAATTATATCATATTCTCCAATTTTCTTGCCAGGTAGGTTTTTTATTTTTCACCTGGTTTCAGCACTCATTCCTTCATCTCAAGAAACATGGTGTCCCAAAGTACCACTTTTCCCAGATCATGTCTGGCCTACTGTGTGCACAACAGAAAAACTGTACTACTGACAGATTGAGGGGAAGAGGAAAAGGCTTAAGCAGGAGCAAGAACACATACAAGATGTGCACTCCTCATCTCTTGACACAGGGCTCTGCCAGGACCCACGGATACGAGCAAAGCTTTTTCTCTGTTTATCCCTGCCTGAAAAAAATTCCTTTAAAGTATGACTGATTTCACTATATATAATACTATTTTTAAGCTTTTACCTTTTTTTAAGCTTTTACTTTTTTTAAACTTTTACTTTTTATTAAAAGGCCTTCAAAGGACACCTTGGGCAGTATAAGAGCCCATCCAAGGCTACACCCAAGATGGTTGACAGGTCACATGTTTTTACACTTTAATAAGTTTTGTTCTGTTTACATATTGGTGTTAATTGTCCAATTACAGCTTCAGGTTATGAAGTCCCATTCTCCCAGTTTGCTCTCCTCAATTTGCCATTGTTTATACTTTTTGGACCTGAAGCTGCAATGGTGTCTTTGGTTGTCAGGCAGGAAAAGGATTTTTTTTTATCTAAGGAACCTGTAAAGAGGACTTGCTAACACTTTATATGAAGTTCAGAGTTATATACTAATGCAGTACAGAATCTGGAAAATATGAAAGC
>JAYDZK010000113.1:76308215-76334006 GCA_034509185.1 Euphonia xanthogaster
GAAAATGCATTTATCTTCTGTTCGATTTAAAACTGCAGTACAGTCTGATTGCAGCAATTTCAAATCTAAATATATTATTTCTATGGCAGCCGTCTGTGAAAGGTTCATTTTATGAATAGTGTAATCATGTTTAACATAGGAGATGTTTGTGCTGCTTAGTAGGCAATGTTTCAAAGTAAAGAAAGTTTAGGCAAGAAGAAAAAGCATTGAGAAACAAGACCTGTTATAGAACTTCTTCAATTTGTGTGGAGTTGATGGGAAGAAGGAGGTTCATCACATCATATGATGGTTCATTACTTGATAAATGAGCCATAAATGTGCTCACTTGTACATCCAGCTCACACTCTCAAAATCACAGCAAGATTTTCCCTTGATGAGCTTTATGGGCAGTTATTTTATCTTCCTCCCAAACTCCAGTTTCATGCACTGTAGGATTTTTCTTGACATATATTTTATGATAAAAATGAGAGCCAGCTGGAAGCAATAGCAATTCTGGCACCAGATGTCAAGCACCAAGGTTCTCTTTTCCAAATATTCTGTGTTTTCTCTTGTTTTGCCAGAGTGACTCCATTTATAATGGGCAAATGGACAAAACATTGTTCTTTGCTATGGAGTAGGTAACTTCAAATATGCAGTGCTTTACATGGGAGCATGAAACAAACCACCTCAGTGCCAGGCTTGCTATCCTTTGCCTGCTGGATCCTCACACTTCTAAGCACCATTTGCAGCAGGTTTTTTATCCATATTGGCAGATTTCAATAGTTGCCAATAGTTGTCATGATAAGACAATGCCTACCAGCTGCTTTGGAAAGAACTCTTTCGATATTGAGAAACATGTCTACATATGCTGGCATCTATACACTAATATCTAGGGGTGTTCTTTGCTTCTCTTTTTTTTTTCTCTGTTAGTTTTTGTTTGTTTGTTTGTTTGTTTGTTTGTTTGGGGTTTTTTACAGTAACTGCCGATAAGGGAAGTAACTAATCAGTGCTTATGGGACAATCTTTCAGATGTCTTCAGAATGTTACAAGCAGGACAAAGTCATTCTCCTTAAAAGGACAATCCCCATAGTGATGAACACTGAATGCCGTGTTTCTGCAGCAAAAATAACAGCCCTTGCAAATTTTCCTAATTCACATGATAGGGAATATATATAGTCATATTTCATGTCATTTTGTCACAACTTCAAGGAATACATCAGAATTATTTACGTAAAAATTGAATAGAGGTAAGTATGTCCTAGATTCCTTCTGTTGGTATGTTTAAACATATGCAATTTAATTCCAAGTTTACCTACTTTAAAAGGTCTAAAATTCATTTTATTTGTATTTTTTTTAATTTTAAAATTATATTTGATTTTATATTTTATACATTCCTTGCTATTGCTGAAAAAGCCTATTGCTTAACTTTCCCCTCAAATCCAAGTGCAAGTGGATATAAGTATTTTTATGGAAAATGTGTAAATATTTAACTAAAATTCAGAACTAGAGTAAACAAATATAAAACAACTGAAACATACAATTTCAGATCACATTCTGTTGGAAGCCCTTACTTTGAGAGTACCACCCACATAGCAGAAAGCAAAAATATACCCAAACTGCAATTTTTTGGAGGGATGGCATAATTTCTTAGAAAGAAAAGCAGAACTGCCTGATATGGAATGATCTGCAAGACAATTTTCTGCCTGTAATTTCGAAAAAAGGATGATCACATTAACTACCTTATACTTTTATACTTTCTTCAATGTACCTATCAAAGTTAAACTAGTAGATATTTCCAATTATTTACAACTACTGAGCCTTAATTGAGTCCTTATTGTAGTTCATACCAGTGACTTTTAATGTCTCAATTTTTCATATTTTGCTCCCTTTTGCAAATGCTTCAAACACCTGTGTTGCAAAAAAGTGGCATTTTTCTGTTTGTTTGTTTGTTCTTTTTTTCTTTTCTCACAATGATCTCCTAGGCAGACAAGGGCATTGACAATCCTTCAATGTCTTCAGCAGAATGTATTTGGTCTGGAATTGCAACACAGTGTCATACAGAGATGAACTTCACATGAGTACAACAATCAGCCAACCAAATTTGAGTGAGACCAGATCAAGTGAACACGATTTCACACCATGAAGGAACACTTAAACAAAAGCCCTGATAAAATTCTTCTCTAAATCTGTGTTATACACAAAGAAGCTTAGGGTTGCAGGTAGGCAGCTCTCCAAGAAGCATTCTTCCATCTGTTGCCAAACCTACACTAGGTTAGCACTCACTGAAGAGGGAGTCCAGAATCTGCACTGTCTTGTCAGGGACTATGAGTGTAAGTCATTCCTATATCTAGAAACTAGGCTTTGGGTAAACTGACTCCTGCAAGTCAAGCACAAGACCATCCAGAGCAAAGGAAAGAAGCAGGTGAAAATTAAGATAGGCTTTTTAAAATGGCTTAAGGAACATTACTCTTTCTTGAGTAGGAAAAGCCAGCCTAACAATAGCAGCTCTGCTTCCAAATTTTCAACCTGCAGCAGGTTTCCTAGGTTTCCTAGTAAGTAGTTGCTTACTACTAAATTAAAAAAGAAAGCAAACTGCTATTTGGTAGAAGACTGTTTCCTTAGTCTGTTTGCTCTAGGTCTTTGAAAGACCTGTGATACTTTCAGTGCTGATTGCACTTTCCTTCCATTTGTGTCACTGCAAGACTGAACAGAGAAAATACTGTTCAATACTGTTCCTTGGGACTCAGCCTCTCATACTCTATTGAGAAACCTTGAAAAATCATACAAACATGTTAATGCATCATAACGTATTTTAACACAATTATAATTTGCAACTTAATGGAGTGGCAGAAAGCCACACCATTTAGAAGCATTTATTTCTCATTTGTCAGTATTGATGGAGATACTAATTAGCCTTTTTATCATTCACTCTTGGAATACAGGGTGAAGATGTTACAGTTTTGTTATACTAATTCAGTTATCTTTACAACAAATTTGGAAGTTAATATTTAGAACCCAAGATTGACATTAAAATTGCCTGGAGGTCATATATCCCTGGGTGAGGCCTTACTTGTCTGACAGTCCCTAATGGGCCTCATCCATAAGCTTTCAAGCAAGTATTGGATTGTACTGCTTCACCACAACTTCCCTTTCTGATACCTTTTTGTCTAGGGATTTTCCGTTTTATTCTTTTGTCCTTCATAATCGCAACTTTAATAAAAACCCCCAGTATGTGATATCAATTAGGAAAATGATTAATTTTTGTCTCAATAAATACCTTGATGTGCAATAATATTAGAAACATATCTGACTTTTTCTCCTTAAAGTCAGTGTCTTCAATGTTTTCATGTCATCTGATATTCTCTTTATCTATACAAATCCAGGAAAAAAATCACTGTTCCCTGTCTTCAAGAATATTTCATGAAAACAATATTGAGTTAGCTATCTCATACCCAAAAGACATCTAAAAATGCATGTGATAAATAAAGTATGTCTGTACACTCATCTGAGTCCTTGAGCAGCCCACACACTGAATGATTTGTAGAAGGTTGTGTCCAGGCAGTTCATTTGCCTCCCTCTTCTAGTTGTGTTCCCAGCACCTCAGGTAGTACCTGCCTCATGTTCATGACTAGAATGCCTGTAGAACAGACCATGGGAGCTGCCCACATTCATCCTTAGATCTTCTTTGGCTCATGACTTTTATGCACTCTGCAAAGAGAGCACTGAGGACATCTATAATTAGAGCATTTGCTGTACAGTGGCAACACATGCCTCAATAGGATACTGCAGTTGTCATGGTGTGTTGGAAACAAAGACAGAATTATAAGCATGCTTTACTATCTCATTCAGTGAACATCTGGTTTAGTTTGGGGTTTTGTCAAGGATTACTATTTATCCCTAACTTATTTTATTCTGCTTAGGCTGGCAGGATATTAATTGTTACTATCTTTAAAGAAATCTGTTCTGATACTGATCTGAAGGAGTTAAACAAGACTGAAAGCCTTAGGTAAGCATGCTTAAAATATATCAGTGTAAGTTCACTGTGGAACAACAGCAAGTAAATTGCACCAGTGTGAACTTACTAATGCAGATGATGTTTGAATTCAGCACAGAAATATTCCTGATAGGCTTGTAAGGAATGTTTGAGAATGTGACAAGTATGTGTCTAAGGTTGCTTCTTATTAGGAAACCTCTCCTGAAATTTTACACATTGATAATCCAAACCAGTCCAGTGAAGAGGAGCTTTAAATTAAATCATGTTGTTCATTATGTCACCTGAATATATCTCCTACCCTTTCATATAGACTGCCTCAAACATTAGTTTTGAGAACTAATTCAAACCAGTAAAAGTTAAATTTTTAGATTGGAAAAAGCTGAAAATGTTTTTTTTGGGAGACAATCAAACATTCTGTTATGTCCAATCGTATACTTATCTGTTACTTCACTAAATATTTTCTTATCACAAGCTGTGGTAACCTCATCAGCCAAGATGGTACTAAATATCTTGGGAGAAGGGTGGCTGCTCAAACCCTGTAGTATTAAATTAAGAAGCAGCCTTAATATTTATTTTTTTTGAAACAAAGCCTTAAGGAATTGAGGATCTTCATTCTGGATTCCTCCTTCAAAGACTCTAATTCTATCTTGCTCATTTTACTAGTCCCCAGACCTTTTTAGAAACATCTGCTTCTCCTGTCTTGCTAGCTGCAGTGTTTCTAGCATGGAATAATAAGCATGCTTCATTATGGGTGCACAAAAGGGATAGACATTTGCCAGAATGAAGATGCAGATGCAGCTTTAACCCTGCAATTGCCCACTGAACCAAGAATGCCATTAAAGAAAAAAACAACAGATGAATCTCCTCATGAGAAATAATTAAATTACCAGGGATGAAGGACAAGAACTGGCAGAGCTAAAAAACTTCAGTGATTTTCTTGAATCAAGCTGTACTTTCATTTCATCAGAAAAGTGTCTGATACTTGCAGTACATTTTCATAGCTGCTATGTCATTTCCAGTAGACCACAAAGAGGAAAGTTTTCTCTCATCAGACTAAAGAACTGAAACATGCAAAGGAAATTGATGTGTGTAAAGGATTAAAAGTCTATTCTGCTGTGTGCCAGAAAAAAAGAAAGGGATTTCAAATTTCAGAATTCTGAACACTTTTTTAAAAAATATTTTTAAAATTTATTTTTGTGGGTAACATCTTGTGAAAGCTAGAATCCAATGCATCAGGTATGCATTCTACTTCTTTCACAGATTATCATTTCACTCTTTTAAGAGGAGAAATACTATATTTAAATCAAAAGTTCTTAAGTTCTGAAGATTTCCATTATAAGAGGTTGGCAGAGGTGATATTGGCTGATTCAAAGGACAGTAATAACTTCTCGAAGTTACTGACATTTTAATTGTATAAGTGTTGCCACTTTCATTTCACACTATTTTATCATACTGAGCCCCTATAGTAACATCAATTATTTATTCTTCCAATAAATTTTCCAGAACTGGGATTCTTCAGTCATCACACACTGCAAGTTTGCCCAGAGGGTGGTTGGGCACTGGAACAGGCTCCCCAGGGAGGTGGTCACAGCACCAATCTTGACAGAGTTCAAGAAGCGTTTGGACAACACTCTTAGACACATGGTGTGACTCTTGGGCTGTTCTGTGCAGGTTCAGGAGTTGGACTGATGATCCTTGAGGGTCCCTTCCAATTTATCATGTTCTGTGATTCCATGAAATATCAGGATGCATACCCAATTTATGCCCATGGCTTTTTACCTTTTTTTTTTTTTTTTTTTTTTTTTTTTTTTTTTTTTTTGTGGATGGGGGAGAATACTTTGTTTCTTCTTTGTCAATTATTTACATTTTCTGTAAGTTTAGTCTGTGTCTATTCTTTTCCTCACTCTGTGCTACAAGTTTTCAAACTTCCAACTCCAAGATATTTCATGAGGAGCAGAACTGATTAAATCCAATTTCATGTGAATGTATTACACAGGCTTTTTAGCTGTTTCTCAAACTGTTACTCTTTGTCTCCAATCTTGCCTTCTAGCACCTTAGCTTTTGTCCTCAACTCTTTTTCTCCTCCATGAAGGCTTTTATGTTCTGTGTGCCTGGCAACCCTGCTGAGCTGAATCTGAACTTTTTTTCTTGTAGTAGGGGCATTAATTTTTATACTCCTGTGCCTGTTTTCATGAGACTTATTGGAACTTAATAGTTGTGAGTTCTCTACTTCTGTGCTAAATGTGGTAGAAATTGGACAAATGCTTCATAATTTTTGGGGAAAGTATTAGCAGATCACATAATCTATATCTCACAGAAATAAAACGGGTCCTTTATGAGGATAATAATGGTTAGGACACCAGAGACACACAAAGAATAATAATTTTCAGAATTTTATTATGCTAAAGAAAAAATCAAATTGGTGATTAATAAAACTAAGAATATCTTTCTTTGTTTGATTGTAGCATTTACATTCAATGCTCAGCTTCTAAGGGCTTGTCTGTACAACAGCCCTATTTTTCAGCATATCATTCACTACCCTCAAGTTGGATTTACCTTTGTATTTCCTAAGGTTTTTTTCTTCTCCATCAGACCATTAATACTGATGGTAAACAGTAACAGTCCCAGTATCAACACTAGATGAATACCAGCCATAATGATCTTAAATCATTTTGAGATTACTAGTTGAGGCAATTTTCCTATATCTAAACTATCCACTTAGTATTTTACAAATCTAGACATGATGATTGATGTACAGTAACTAAGTTTATTTAGCCTGGATACAAGTATTTATATAGAAATTGATGGGTTTGCTGACCTGTGAGACAAAACTGCTGCTGCAATAGTGTGACTATATCCCAGAGAATTTTTTCCCTGTACTGAGCTGAGTCTCTTTATATGGTATCTTTTCCAATCCAAGTGTGAGAATTTTCTTTTAGGTTCATGGATCATGGTGATGAGTTGTTGCGCATCTACGAGACCCATGGTGACTGGCCTGTGTTCCCACTGCAAAATTATCAGGCAATAAGCATAAATGAGTTTTTCCTGCTTGGAAAGACTACGTGGGATTCATCAGACCTTTAAAAGAATCTGCCTCTCCCTGAGGGTATGAAGCAGTAAGCAATTCTCTGTGACAAAGCTAGCAGAATCTTTTCTAGCAAGAGAATTATTTCCTCTGTGCTTTTTGTGACTAGAGTCAGAATAATGACATGACGCTGCTAGTGGGGAGCCACAAAATATAAGCAAATACCTCATCTCTCATGAATTATAGGCACTACTCTTTACCTTGAACACTGCCAAAATGTTTTCCTGAAAAGATGATTTTTAAGTATTCTATCTCAGAACAAATATAAGAGAGACTTAACAGTTACAACTGAAATACCTGTTTATAGTGATAAAACAAGTTCTGCAAAAAACATTTGTGTTAAAATAAAGATATAGAAATTGAAGAAAGATTTCTATTTTTTTCTATACAGCATCTTTGCTGCCTAACTGCAGCTGCATTTCAACTGATGCATTTTCCTAGATCCAACCCCTGCAAGAGAGGACTGAGCTTTTGGAACATCTGTCATTTAATATAAATAGGATATTTTTTATACTTTTTCTGGTATTCTTAGTTGAGAAAGTACACAATACATTAGAAAAAAAAAAAAAAAACTGAAGAAAATGTAGGAGACAGGTGGATATTCAGCAAGGGAAACTCACCTTATAACTTCAATAAATGCCCAAAGTGTGTCCATACATAGTTTTGTAAATGGGGATGAAATTTAATTTCCTTTGGGTGTGAATAGTTTGGGCTCCTCTTACAAAATTAGCTTACTAGCTCTAAGGGTGATTATATGCGAGACAAAGAAAAAAAAAAACCTGATATTCTGAATTTTAAAAAATTCTAATGAACATTTTTTTTTTTTAATCCATACTTTAGTCAAATAATAAAGTTACCACTGGATAAGAGAAGCTCTTATGTTGTATATACGAGGAAAACAGACAGCAAACCAAAACCAATTGTATGAAAACATTCTGGGGAAAATGAAAACTTCTAAGGTTTTCTCTTTCTTTCTCTGTGGAAATAAATAATCTGCATACATCCCTCTTTGAGTATGTTCCAAAATTTCTTCCTACAGAAGGCATAAAAAAATCAGAAAAAATATTAGTTTTCATTGGACTGCCTAGGATTTTGAAATACAGAAGCCCTGTGTAAGAACTGCATTTGCAGAAGACATAGATGAGCGCTGATGTCAGCACATATTCATTATTTTGACTGACATGCCTAGCATGATACAAATAATTCCTTTATAATCGTTCAGAATCTGTTGACATTTAAGGCTTTACTGGAACTCAACAAACATCTGTTGATAGAATTGCTACTCACAATCTTGCATACATCATGCCTGATCACAGAAACTTAATCAGGACTATCAGTTTTCAGGGCACATCAGCTGATCTCCACAAAACCTCTCATTTATCCTCATCCCCAATGAGGTCTCAGGACATCAACATGTACCTGGTGTCTTTGATACCTTTCTTCAAGTTTCTCTAAAGATGATACAATGGTGTTTAACATATAGGGGGGTATGATAGCATGACCCCATATAAAGCTACTTTTCACTAAATTGATTTTTTTATTTGTACCCTCAAAAATAATATTTCCAAGAGAAAACAGGGTACATTTTATTCTCAATGCTTTAGTATTATTTGTATCCATTTTCCAAAATATGAGTCATGAAGAAATAGCACTTAATGAACTCCACCAGAACAGCGATTCTGCCTTCCTCAGTGCCCTGCCTCTAGCTCTAGATTCCCATCTGAAACTTAAGAGAAGGTGAAAAGCCGCTCTCTCTTTACCTGCTCAGTCATGATTCTGTGGATGAAACACTTTTTTTTTTCAATCTTTTCAGAAAAGCGCCTGGATCTCTAAAGTGTGAGATTTTATTCTTTATCCTTGAAGTCAGGACCTCAGGAACAACTTCAGTCTTTACTTCTCTGTAAGGGAGGAATACAAAATGTATTCTCTCTCACTCAATATTTCTGGGTGCTTTTTGTTTTTTACAGACACTGACTGGAAATAATTTCTAGATTGAAGGGACCTATGGAAACCTGCTATGAGCTTTATGACAAAGGGATAGAGAAGAAGAGTAGGAAAATACCATCTCCACTGTTAGTTCCAGTGATGCTATCTGAACTACATCTGAATGATATAACAGATACTTTAGGAAGTTCCTTAGAACCATCCTCCTTTAATTCCACTTTTCAGGTCTATTTGTAGCTTCAGGAGATCAAATACATTTTATTTCAATCCTAACTAAAACACAACTTTTTCTGGATGACCTGAATAACATATTGAAGATTTTAATGTCTTATGGAAACACAGGCAATTCTGCCTGCATTTAGGAGATTATTAGGAAATACCTTCAACTCCTTTCTGACTGTCGTCAGAAAAGTAACTTGATTTGTTACTCAGTATCTGAATGAAGGATCCCTTGTTTTATGATACCATACAGTTTTTTATGGGTACTTACCAAACAAATTAATGATCTTGTAGAAAAGGAAGGGAACCCCCAGAAAGTTTCAAAATCTTTATCTGACATCCAGGTAAAATGATCACTGGGAACCACTCAAGCAACAGTCAGAGTTGAGAGAGCATCTCCTTCTTCTTCTGCTGATAGTTTTGGATGCTGAAAGACTGAGACACAACCTGACAGAACAAAGTGTATAGAAGAGGAGATAAAACTGCCATACGACCAATCAAGTCCAGCATTACTATGAACCAAAGCCTCCCTTCCTGCCAGCATAAAGATCATGCTGCTTTTTCAAACCATTTTTAAATTATGTCCTTAGGTAACAAGGTGCTTTCTCTAGATTTACAGCTTTTACTGTTCACTCTGATGCTTCTCTTCTGTGAGGATTAAGTTACATCTCACTGTCTGCTTTGCTATTCAACAAGATATTAGAAAAATAGCCAGAACTAAAGCATGTCTGAAAAGTGTTGGATGTGGTTTTCCTGTAAAGCTGAGTGTCACTTCCTTGGGAAGCAGTCTTATGCTTCTGTTAGTAAGGATTTATATTGTAGATTCAGCTTCTATCTTCCTATCTTAACTTCTTTCTATCTTAGCTTCTTTCTGTGCTAAACACTATCGAACTAATTTATCTATTGGGTAGATATTTTAGGCACAGTCATTTCACATTTACTTTAACCAATCAACATTGGAAAAATATTTCATAGAATTATAAAATATGCTGAAATGGAAGGGACCCATCAAGATCACTGATTCCAGCTCCTGACCTTGTGCAGGATACCCCAAAAATCACTCCATATGCATAAAAGCATCGTCCAAACACTTCCTGAAGGCAGGCTTAGTGTTTTGGCCACTTCCCTGCAAAACCTGTTCCCTTCTACAGATAATTATGTTATCAATATGGAATCCTTGTTATCCCATTCTGATAATAGTTTTAAACATTTAAACTGATGATATTAAGCTGAGAATCCTGGAGTCTGAATCAACCCAGGCTTTCCTAAGGCAGTTTTAGGAGTTCAGTTCATGGAAAAGAATTGCACCATACATTGCAGTATAATCTGCTCAGTTTTTTTCATAATGGTAAGAAATCTAGGAACTGCTTGATACAGATGTAGATTTTGTTATTACAGAAAGGAATGCTTATAATGCAACCACTATGTCATCCATACTTTTCTATGTCCTCCATTCTTTTCTATGTACTCCCTACCCAAAAAGTGATTCCTTGTTTTCAGTCCTCCAGGAATGAAGAATCTAGAGGATAATACAGGTTTGTCTGACAACATAAGTCACCAGAACAGCTTGAAACAAAATGCTCTTAGTGGCTGAGGACATAAGATTTACTTGAAGAAAAGTTCACTTTAAGTGCTGTACTGAGTTTTTTACTTTTCTCTGATTATCATTCTTTTAATGTACTCATAGCCTTTGTCAATAAGATCTAAAATTTAAGGACTAAATTTCATCTCTAGTAGGAATAAGGGTTTGTTTTCCAAAGCAACTACATTTGCAATTTTGTTCTTTTTTTTCCCTCAAAAACAATTTCTTGCTTGCATATGTAAAAATAAAATAAGAAATATCCTTTGTAGTACTTTTGGTAATGTATACCACATAGAATTTACTCTACCAATGTTTATATTGTGAACTGTCTATTATCTATACTGAATTGAAAATATTAATCAGAATTATATATATTTTGAGTGCATAACTTCTAGTAATCTTCCCCAGATCAAGTTGGACAGAAAAAACAGAGCACAATTTCATGTCTATTTTTCATATTGGAAAGATCTTATTGATCTCTACAACTATCTGAAATGAAATTGTAGTGAGGTGAGTGTCAGTTTCTTCCAAAAAAAGCAAGCAATAGGACAAGAGAAAACAGACTCTAATTTTGCCAGTAGACGTTTAAGTTGGATTCTAGGAAAAAATCAACCAAAAAGCCTAATCTTCAGAATGGACTGTCCAGGGAAGTGGTTGAGTCCCCAACTGTGAAAGTATTTAAATGTTAAGATTGTAGATGTAGTATTTAGGGATATGGCCTGGTGGTAGATGTGGCAGTGCTGGGTTAGCATTAGACTTAGTGCTCATAGAAGTCTTTACCAACCTAAATGATTCTATGAGTCTATAATTGAAAGGTTTGACGCACAAAAGATTCCTTTGATACTAAAAGATACCACCTCATTAACAAAATGATTGTCATTCAGGTAATCCTCATACATCAATCCTTAGAGGGATCACCTTTCTAAAAAGTCTGTTTTTTCCTGTCAATTTTCATTTTTAAACAATTTTATTTTTTTTGTATCTCTGATTAGTGGCCTCGAGATGGAAAAGCTACACATATGTTATGAATTGGAAGAAAAAAGTTCTTTTTCTTTTTATCGCTTTAGTGACATTCATTAGTGTAAGCAGCTTTTTGTATCCTTTGTAAAGTTAATGGATTGCTGCAAAGGAAATTTTTTACTTTGTTGAAATCCACTTCTCAGCATTATTTGTCAGAGAAAGTCTGAACACAGTACAGGCTTTAAATGAAGGTCACCATTAGATGTTAGATATAAAGGAGAGAACAAAAAGATGAAGAAGAAAAGATAAACTATACAAAAGGGTAAGATTTGTTAGGAAGTTATGCCACTGAAGGGAAGGAAAAAATAAGCAGGTTTTCTAACTTTTAAGAAAAGAAAATGAAGAATGTTTTCAGTAAGTTCTAAGGTGAGTGTTTATTTATTAGTATTGCATAAGTAATTATATGCTCATCCTCTATTCCTCATAAACCAAGATATTATGATAGATCCACTGAAATAAGAAAAGTAGTGGACAAAAGTAGAATAGTGGCATGGATTTCCACACCCATGTCAAGGACGTACTAGAGATACAGGGAATTAACTACCTCTTCTGCCAAAAATCAGTGCAGAGGAATTATCTGAAATAAGAATATGAGACTCCTATATCTCATGTTTTCCATACTTTTAATTTCACTGGATAGAAACCTTTTATAATGGGTTCTCTTACTGCTGTTGTTGTTCCTGATCTGTTGTAGTTGCCCAGGATTATTTTTTTTTTTTAAGTTTTTTCTTTACCTCAATAATTTATTCCTTCATTTTGAAGCTACCAGATCTGAAATATACCTATATGGGTACTGGAGGTATGTGCATGGAAGAGAACATCTGCTGCTTCTGAGAAGGAGCCTCATGTGTGACTAATTCAATGTCAAAAATTGTACAGAAGGAGCAAAGGCAACCACAGGTTACTTACAGGAGTATGTATTTTTAAGAAGCTTTTATAATTTGCTTTTATTCAATATATAATTTTCAATGTAAAATAAAAACATGGGATGATGTAGTGGCTGATACTTAATAAATGAAAAGGGGGAACAGAAGAAAAAGCTACAGAGAGAAACAAAGTCATAGCCAACACAATGTACATGGAGATGCCCGCATAATTGCAAGGATTTCAAAATTAGCAATATCCAAACCAACAGTCAGCCAGACATATCATCAGAGTTGTGTCTAATACTCTGTTATCTAGTATTTGCACATTTTGAGATGAAAATGAGAAAATACACACTCTGTCACTAGTATTAGCGTGACAGAATATAAAATATCAAAACTAGAGCCTTGATAGAAAGTTTCAAGAAATAACAATGGGCTGTACAATGTTAGCAATCAGAATGAACCACTTGGCTAAAATTGAAAAAGATTAAGCTATTCCTATTTTCTAGCAAAGATAATGGATTTTCTTTTTTCCCTTAGGAACAGGAAGTCAATTTTTCCTATTGAAGATTGAAATGCAAACCCTAGGGACCCCTAGAACTTGGAGGGAAAAGTCATTTTCCTTCTTTTTATTCCTTTTTTTCTCACCTCTTTTGTACAGTTCTCATTATATAAATAAACCATATAGAGAAGATAAAATAGTAGCTATGTTTTATTAAAAAAAATAAACCATGACAGAAAAGTACTGGTCACAGAGAAAAATCAGCTGATTTTATGGAAGTTTTATATAGGTAACTTGCAGAAGAGAAGGCAGATTTGTTGAAGTTTGTCTCTATTTTCACCTCTTCAGCACACAAAACACACTGAATGCTAATATTTAAGAAACTGTAGGCTAACACTGCAGGGTCCAAAATAAAGGTCATTTATCCACTTGGGCTTTCTTCTACCACTTGGACTTTCACTTAATTAAGTTTTAGAAAACTCTGCATGATTTCAGTCTCAAGGTACATTTATCTTATAATCGTGCACCTTTGGGAAAATCCTTTCATTTGCTCTGCTTTTTGTACTGTTAGATTTTAAATTACAGTTTTTCCTTCTCAGCAGCAGTAATGAATCCTGTATACTAATCACAGCCTATAAATTACTGAGTCCTAATTCCTCTTAAATAGATTGCGATAATATTCTCTGATTCTAATGAGAATGGTTGGGATTGAAAAGGACATCTGCACATCATCTAGGGTAAAGTCCCTGCTAAAGGAGGCTCACCCAGAACAGGTTGCACAGGATCACATCCCTGCAGGTTTTGAGTATCTCCAGAGAAGACTCTACAACCTCTTTGAGAAGCCTGTTCCAATGCTCTGTAACCTCACAATAAAGAAGTTTTTCATCAAATTGAATTGGAACTTCCTGTGTTTCGCCTCATGCCCATTGTCCCTTGTCCTGTCACAGGGCACCACAAAAACGAGTCTCACCCAATCCTTTTGACATACGCCTTAAGATATGTCTATATGCTGTCGAAAGCTTCTCTCATTCTTCTCTTTTTGGGGCTAGAATGTATTTGTAATCAGGGATTAAATCATGCATCAGACCTTGGTGAACTTTTAAGTATTTGGTATTCCACAGATAAATAGCTACTGTATTCCACTATTCCAAACTCAGAAGTCTGAAAACTAGACTGAGCAGTTCACAATGAGTTGCTAAAGGTGTAACATCCAAGAGCAGTGCATGTTTTATCTAATCACTCTTAGAATACATTTCTTTCAGATTGCAAATTTGTGTATCTGGTAACAGAACCTGCATGTAATGAAGTGGCTCTGGCCTGAAGAAGGTACTTTAAAAGTAAAATCCGAGCTTGGCCTTCCCACTGAATACTTTTAAGTCTCTGGTATCCTACAGAGTATTTAAGGCTGAGGTTCCCTGGAAGATCACAACACTTTTTCCAAAATAGGCCTTTACCTTATTTTGATGCTTGCCATAACACCTGCCGGTCACTGAGCTCAGCCCTGTTGATACCACACACTACTATATACAGGACACTCTGTGACTCATGCTGTTATCCCCCAGAACGCTACAGCAAAAGGCAAGAAAAAAGAGGCAATTTTGACTGCAAAGCATTTTAAAAAATGCCTTCAATACTGAACTGTGAGACCTCTTTGCCTGAGGGATTATCAGTCCCCATATGTTGGAGCTTGTTTCAAAAAGACTTGACCCAACTAAATAGATACAAAGACTTGACCCAACTAAATAGAAAGCAAAACAGGTTACCTCTCCCTTACACAGTAAACACTTGAGTACATACATGTCATAGGCTTCATGCCTTGTCTCTTTGGAATTTGACAGTGTTTGTTTGGATACTAGTAACAAAAATAAGCTCATGCAGTCTGGGAAATGGTTTTTAAGCAGAGAATAGAAGTTCTGCCTGTGTTTTCTGCTTGTTTGTGTATATGTTAGTTGTACATTTTTCTGTCCAAAACCACCACAGCTAGCTGAGATGGTCTCCCTAATTGAATGGGTCATGGGGGTCATGGAGGCAGGGAGCTAATGCAGAACTAGACCTGTGAGCAGTGAGCGCTGAAACATAAAATTACGTCAGGCATGTGTGCAAATTACCCATCTAGGCATTGTGTATACTGTTCATTCATATGTCCATGGTGGTGAGGCAGTAGCGGTTCAGGCTGCTCAGGCTGCAGATTTCTAATAGTAGAAGTTGAAGACAAATTTCCCACTAACGAGCAAAAAGCTCAGTTCTGTCAAGTGTAAGCTGACAACAGGAGATGCAGTATTTTTTCATGCACTCAATGCGAGGCCAAAATTTGTTTCTGCCATCCTGTGGGCTTAAAAGAAGGATAATACAAGACTGTAGCAAAAACAGGTCCTGTGAAGATGTCAGACTGGGGACTATCTCACCAGATGGGAGGTTTTTCTCTACTTTTCAACTTCAGGGGTTTTGGATTGCTGCTCAGGGTTTTGGAAATAAAGAGTTTGTACCTGGGCAGAAGGCAGGGCAAGTGTACCTCAAAGAAGGTTGTCTAAAGGTAATAGAGATGCAAGATTTTATCTTCCATGGCTCTTTCTTCTACTTTCAGTGCAGAGGTATGGTCTTGATGCTCAAAACAAGCAAAGAAGAGCCAAGTCACAGATGCTTCACCACTACCCACATAAAATATTTTGCTTCTCTAGATCTGCACATCCTGACCCTGACTTGCTGACTAAGATTCCTGGCTTGACTCAAAGCTGCCCCCTTGGGATGTACATTTCTGGTGACGTAGACTCTTGGATACACCTGACTACTATGAGCAGACTGGTTCATGTACTGTGAGACTGCTGCAGATCATTCTGTGAGGAATGGGTCCTATATCAACTCTATTCCTATACAAATTGTGTTTCTCCTCCCTACAGTAATGGGTCTACAGTGGACAGTCCCTGTGTGAAGAGTCACATTTGTCCAGATTCACACTAATGTAATATCTATGCAATATTTCAGCCAGTAGACCACATAGGCAGAAGAAAAGAACCAGTCAGATGAATAATGATTGAAATGTGAGCAGACGTTAAGACCTTTATGTCAGACAAACATTACTGCAAGAATATTCATTGTCTTGAGATGTCAGGAAATCTCTGCCTACTGCTGTAACTACTCTCTCTCTCAATCCACTTGACTATGCTTGGATCAATACTACTCCCTGAGGACAACGTAGTAAATTAACTAAGTTTGCTAATGTCAGTCTTACTTTGTCAGCAGATTTCTCATTGGCTCAGAGAATGCATGGAGCATTAGTCCATGTGCTTGCTATTTCAATTATATTGAATTATTTTGGGTATATTCTGATGTCATTTCCAAAATAAAAGCCTTAAGAAAGGTTATTTTGTCAAAAGTGTCATGGAAGGTAGATCCACGCTGTCAAGCAAATATCATGCAGGTTTTTTTCATTAACATCAATGTGGCATTCACACATTGGAAACATCAGGAGTGCTGATACTGTTAAACTATGCCATAGATCTCTAAGACATGCGAACAAATAGCCTTCCATTGGACGCTAAAGAGGGGGAAATAATAGAAACTATGATATTCTCTCCAAAATAAATTTTAACAAAAACAAAAGAGAACTTCAAACAACATCAAAATCACATCACCTTTATGTGAATTATAACATTATTATTGCAATTAATCAAATCCAAATTAATAGTTGATAACAAAGTACATTTGCTAAGAAATTAAAAACTCAGAGTCCATTTAAACTGAATACCAACTTAGTTTCTTCACTGGTAATGTCATAGATTGACTATAACTTTAGAAAATAAAGAAAACTTAATTCTATGTCTAGTTGAAGGTTTAGCATTTTTCATTTTCTTTTATTCACTAGTTAATTGGGCAAATAGATTGAGAAGGAATGTTTTTCTGGACTAAAATGGTACATCCTAACGGATTTCTGATTCAGCAGTAGACATTTTTTTTTTCCTTAACAGTTGTCTAAATACAAATCTTCCTAACTTTTGGCAATACTATAATTTCTAAATGTTCACAGTACTTTTCTTTTTAGAGGTAGGCCAGATGACTTGCTCAATGCAATCTAGGAAGTGTGCAGAAAAGTTTTGCCACCTGTTATGTTTTAATTATGGCATTGTTTCTTTTTAATGGTGTTAAATTATTTTATTCAATATATTGGTGCAGACCACTTAAGTCAGTAAGATCATGTGTTGCATCTGCATTAGGGGCTCCTAATCTATCTAGACATTGTGAAGTCTAACTGATAATAGTTCTTGTAAGTAATGTAGAATTAAAATTTTTAAACATTCTTCTTCCTACTGTTGCATGTGCTCCACTGAAGATATTATTTGACCTCATCTCTCTTAAATGTTATGGTAGCAACAAAATACATAGAAACATTATGGAACTTTATAGTAGGTTCTTCTTTTCTTTCTGCCTCTCTGATACAGTTACCATTATTTTTCTGAAAATAGTTTAACAATATCAAGCATTTTATTGCAAATATTCGGGTATAAGGTACAGAAGATATGGACATATAAATTGGACAGTGGGCAGTGTTTTTCTGGGATCTATCTACTATTGCTTTAAATTTTAAGTCAAGTTTTCTGTGAAGCACCAAATTATGTGCACAAATAAATGTACAAAAATAGCTAAACCTTTGGGTGAAACAAGTCAGTTTTATTCCCAACAGAGAGAGAAATAAGAGAGTGTAAGATGTGATGTCCTGCCTTAATCCTGAGCTGCAAGATCAGGACTGTTGCAAGGATAGGATCCTAAAAAAGACAGGAATTCAGACTCTGTGTCTGGAGGGAGAGACTCCACTTAATCAGGATACATAATAGTATGAAAGTCATTTAACAGAGAGATCTTTTAGGCAAACAGATTTAAACCTAATAACACTGACAGTAATGGTGATTTAATGTCAGACATGTCACTGCTTGGTAGGTTGTCTAGGGGTATGATAGTGAACATTACACCTTTTGGCAGTCTCACATTTGTTCTCACCTTCTTGCCAGCTTATTAACTCTGAAGGCTTCCTTTGAAAGCACACACTATGTGTTGGGTTTATATTCCAGCTGCTGAGTTTGCAACCAGAAAACCAGCTGTTATCTGTATGTGTAGTCAGGCCAAAGTCAGCTGTATGAAAGTGTTAAAAAAGACAAATCAAACAATTCATTAGAGCAACACTTACTTAGTATTTCCTACACATGATTAATACGCAAATTTTGAATATCTTAATTTTTTTCATTAGTCAACACTGGTAGTAGAATTTGTCAGGGCATTGGTAAATGCACACATAAATGACATGAATTATTAATAACAGAAATATTCTTGGCACTGAGCAGACTTTATCTCTGTGCCAGCTGCTGAATGTGTTTTGTCACACTTTTTTTTCTCAGCTGCCTTCCTTACTCTCCAGAGGCAAAGAACAAGCTATGCCTCTGTTTAAGTGCATACCCTTGCCTTTTCTGCAAGAACATTTATGCCCTGAGACTGTCCAGCTAATCAGTTATCCAAGCCTTGAGACTGAGCGCAGCTCCAGGAACAGCCTGTATGTACCTCCCAGGTCATGCAGGGCACTGTGTGCAGAAACACATCCAATGGGTTTGCTAACTCAAAAAAATGCTGTCTTGTACTGTCAGCACCAGTCCACACATTGCTCAGGTATAGCTCTGCAGATGGATCACAGTTATCAGGCAGGAGACTCCAGAACACATTTTATCAACATGTATAAACTCCTCACCATTAGAGTCTCCCTGGCTCCTCATCAAGTCACAGTGAAACATTCTTACTACTGGTAAAAGGGAATTGGAGTTGAAGAGCGCAAAAAGGGTTTACAGACTTCTCCAATTCAGAAATTTCTAGCAGATGAAAATGTTTCAAAGTCGATGCAATAATTTACATCGATGTGGAATGATTCTGAATTATTTGGCTAATTCTGATTCACTTTTAACTTGCTCACCAGCACAGAACATGAAAAAGGGCAGGGATGAGGCTTTAGTTGCATAGCTTTATTGGTTGACTGAATTCTTGGTTGTTAGATTATTTAAATCTGATATCAATATATTTCAAAGTATTATTATTTTTCTTTAATAAATATTACATGTGTATTTAAAATTTTATTGTTATAATTTCTGCCTTTTATCAGTATAGAAGTATCAAGTCTGCCATTCCTAAACAGGCTACAGGTGGCTGCAAAAAAGGAAAAATAATTGAATGGCTGGACTATGAATATATGTATGCAACATAAAATTATCCATCCCATTTCAGGAAATGCTGCTCTTTATGTCTTTGTTGGGCTGATTTTTGTGATCCTGTTATATTTATTTTCTCAATAATAGGAAGATAGAAGATGAGGTAAAAAAAAAAAAATAAAGAATTTGAAAAGTGCCAGAAACTGAAAGATAACTCAGTTTTCATAGGAATAGGTAAGTAACATGTCAACAACAGTATTTTTGAAGTGAAATCCAAAGCATTCTTTAAAGGTTCCAAGTATATATTTGTCTTTAGTACTTCCTATAATGATTGTTTGATGCTGCCATTAATATAGGTGCTCTTACAACAATATGCACTGGAAGCCAGATATCTGCTTCTGAGGCAATTTGCATATGGAATATGTTTTATACAAATATTGCTAGTTGAACGATTTCTTTCACAAGTATATTTAAAGGCTGGGATATGGGTCTTAAAGAAGGGAAGTTATTGTATCTCACTATTAATCTGTAATCTGTGGCTAAAGATGTTTATCTCTTTAGTAATATGTGTACAGATCTACTAAAAAGAAGGTCACTATATATCTGAGTACAAATAGTTTTCATAAAGGTATGTAAGACAGTTATTTGTTCAGATGTCAGATAACTCTGTTCTCACAGAGAAAAAAATATTTCAAGAATGTTGAATAAAATGACCACTTGTGATTTTATTAGTTTTATTTCCTTGTTAAACCAGTGTATTTCCATATTACGGGGGGGGGGGGGTTATGTTCTCCCAGTTGTACACATTACTGTGTTCTCTGAAATTTTTAACATCTTTAGAGTGACTGGGTTCAAAGTAATTATCCTTATGTTAACTAGGGCTAGTAAAATAATCAGAAAATGCTGAGAAATTGTTGAAAGTTAATGTATTTTCCAAAATTTGATCATGAATGTTGGCTGAATACCCAGTGCCTGCCATGAATCAATTGTTGTTATGCTTCTTTCATTCGCCAGTGTCAGGACTGTGCTGAGATTCCAGTGTTGCCATGTGTATTTGGTATGCACACAGTTCCACTGACATGTCTGCTGGTCATACAAGTTAAAAACAGAGCTCTATAACTGCAGGGCATACTGAGAGAAAGAATATGGGATCACACTGTCACATCAAACACACGAGGACTGTTTCATCATGGCATACACATTCTGTAGTCAAATACACTCGTGAAAAGGGTGAAGAAAACTCCATCATTGTCTCTTGACAGGTTTTTGCAATGATCACAAGAGTATGTGTCACACACAGTAGTTAACCTAGGGAGACCAGAACATCAGGATTTGAAACTTTTTCTGGTCTGTAAAGAGCTACTAGAAAAAACCCCGCCTGAAATGCAACAGAACCAGTTTTATACATCCTATAAGCCCCATGAAACATTCTGGCATCTTACACTATATCTAAAAATTCATCTTGCAAATATCTATGATGGGAAAAGTTGTTTGGATTTTGACTTGAGACAGCAGGCTTATTTAAGACAATGAATCTTCAAAAAACAGACCACTTTTTCACATGTTCACCTTGAATTACCGGTAATATTCTTCAAATGCCATTATTATGATTTAAATGTTAGTCTAACATGCAATGATTTCAATGGTTTGCCTCAGGTGCTGGCCGTATTGCCGGCATTTAAAAACAGTAAATATCTAGTTATAAATGTTCATCCACCTGAAGTTTGCCAAATCTTGTATAACCAAGCAAAATACATTTTTTTCAAAAGTTTGCATAACCTCAAAACCTTGTTGTTACTGTTGGGTTTTTTTCACACAAATGACAAATGTATATGCAACTTTGTGAATTGTTTAGGACTGTTTGCCTTAATCGATCAATTAAGTATTTTTACAATAAGATTAAAAAGGGAATGAGTATGCAACACAGTGCAATGGATATCATTCAATTTACATTGTGTTTTTGTGGGTAGGGAAATATATGGTATGAGTAGAAATTGAGAAAGAAGTGATCTAGAAAGCTTCAGCAGGAAAAAAAAATAACAAAAGACAGCAGAGTAGATAGATATTTACTCGATATATTGGCTAGAGAAAAAAAAAACAACTAATATAGTTAATGAGAGGTTTTAATGGGTGAAATTAATTGCACTTTCTAATAGATGTAAGCATGAGAAATATCAGATTATTTTAGAGTTCCCTAACTCAAAAATACTAACACAGATATTAAGAAGAAGGGCAACAAAAATGACACAAAGGTGAGAGGGAAAGATATATGAGATATATGACTACATGAGATTTGTATATGTAAATAAAATAAAAAACTACAACAAACAAAAGCCTGGGAGTTAGGGATGGCAAGCAACTAGGGGTATAGGTCCTGTAGAAGTCATCTACTGACAGGATCAGCAGCGTGTTTGACATATGGACAGGTCAGTGGGGTTATGCTTTGAAGGCGTAAAGTGCGGTGAAAAAGAAGAGGAGTTTGGGAGACCACGTGCCAAGTGTCTCAGCCAGGTCTCCAGGAAAAAGCAGACTTTTTTATTTTAAATTGTCTGTCCCCATCTGTAACAATGGCATAATAAACACCAGCCCTTCATCTCACAGGGATATTGTGAAAATGCTTCATGCCTGTGAAACACTTAAATATAGTGTAATGATTAGTTTTATGCAAAACCCCAGAGGTAAATAAATATTTCTGAGTTGTTAAAGAGGTGGAAAACTGTGCAATAAATACAGTATAGATCAACAAAATGCACAAGACCAAAACAAAATATTGAACAGCTGTTTGCTAACTAACCATTATCCTGCCAGTGCACAGAACTAAGCACAGGGGAAAAGACCATTGCAATCATATAATTAAGACTGAGTCAAGATACAAATCTAATAAGCCTCTGAATTAAGAATATATAGGATCTTAAATCTTGCATTTCTTTCCCCCAGGTGGTGAATGCTCAAGAATAAAGAATTTGTGTGCCATTTCCTAAGCTTTTTTTTCTAAAAACCTCACTGACACAACAGTTTTCTTAGTTTTCTTTTCGTAACATTACATTGATGCTTGGCCCAGTGTCTGAACCACAAGGATGGCCACTGGCCAGATCAGTAAGACCCTACTTTGAAGGGTCCCACCCAACAAATCCTTGACTCGCTCCTGTAGTTGCTGAAGAATAGCCAGGGCTGCAAATTTAGAAAGAGTACAACAAATGACCTTATTAAGGTGATAATTCTAATTTTCTGTGTTGCTGTTACTCCCAGCTCCTCAGGAATTCCCTGAGGGGGATTTACAGAGAGATAATGCCGCCATGAAACACTCCTGTTCTTTCTTGCCTCTTCTTTCTCTGCTTCTTTCCTTTCTAATCCGGCATTTGTTCTGCTTCAGGTTCCAAAGCTATCCTCAGCAACACAGGACAGATGGATGACTGCTCTCAGATAAGCATCCTGGAACCACCATAAAGTGTGGCATCAGCCCAAAATGACATTAAATATAAATAAACCTAGTCTCTGAGTTTAAGTAGGGCCAAGACTGAGAAGAAAGTTTAAGTTTATAATTTCAAAAGTCCCTTTTTATGTTTACTGAGGTTATGATTTTTAATGAAAACAGATGTCAATGGAGTTTTCTCCCTCCAAAAATTCAGAAAACTTAGTAAAAAAAATAAAACAAACTTCTGATTTCTGTTAGCATTGTTCTCTGAAAAAGCTAATAAATTCACACTAATATTAAATTTAAAAAAAAACAGTCTGTCAGATGTACTCCCAGACAATAAGAATTCGCTAGGCTTTTTACAAAATGGCCTTCAGTCTTTTTGACATGGTGATGAGGAGCAACAAATCTTGAGGTGAAAGATGCACTCTGAGAAAGAAGACACCTTGGGTGATGTCCCTGATGAAGGTTGCAGCATGCTTTGGAAATTTTTTTCACATGAACCCTAGTGTTTGTGGATGTTTTTTGTATGGCAAATCTAACTTAAATGGCCTAAAATGTGAGTTCAATGCATTGTTTTTCTAAATTTCCAGGTCTATTTACAATGCAAGGAAAATTAAATGTAAGATAGACTATTCTGGGACGATCACTAAAACATTAAAAATAAAAATGTCTTTCAGGTCTAATTAAAAGAATAAACCTTTAATTAATGATAGACAACTGACAAGGATTTATGCTGTATTATAGTGAACGAATATTTTTCTATGGAAGATACTTGAATTTCTAAGACAGCAACAAGAAGACAGTGCTCATGCAACATTTACTTCTATACACTATCCGACACAAAGCAGCTGCCACCTTTTTGCCTCTTAGGAATGCCACAATTAGCAGACATATGAGCAATCAGTGAAAGGCCATCCTACAAAGGTGAAAGAAAAAGAATAACTTGCATGATGTCTTCTCTGGAGACTTTGTTGCTATTTAGTAGCCTAAACAATCAAGAGTGATATAGAGCAGAAATTACTAAATCAAAGTTTCCTGATTTTGAAAAGAATTTATAGTTTAGGGTTTGAATTTTGTAGTTGGGTATTGTTGGAACCTTGCATGATAAAGTTTTTATCTTCGTATTGAAAACTCTAGGGGAAATGCATTATTACAAGACACCAATGATTTCCATGACCTAATTAAAAATCATAAATATTAAAGAAATTGAACAGACAAGTTTTTTATAAAAAACCTGAACAAATAGCAAAAATAATGTAACAATACAAAGAATTGCTGTTGACTTAATCTAACATTAAAAACCTGTTAGGAACATGATAACTGGCCCAGATTTGCATAAACTATTTTATCATGCAAACACATTGAACATATGTTATTTTAAATGGAAGTCTCAACATTTTTCTGTTTTTTTTTAAACTTCTTTATTTTTACAGAAAGCACTTTACTTCTGTCTCCCACTTCTTTAATGTTATACTTTATCTGATTTCCCAGGAATCTTCTTTGGTGCTTTATGACAAATTAGAAGAAAACCAAACAACCAAAAGTGTTATTTTCATATTCCCCACTGCTTTAAAAAAATATTTGCATGATACAATGTTTTAGGTTACATAAGAGCTCATCTGTGTGTGTGCGAGAGCACCTGTGTGCCTCTAAGGCTGAGAGCAGAAGGGCTCAGGTATGGTAGCAGGGGAGTCCCTGGCAGGTCTAGGTGAGAGTTTATGTGTTCCTATGTCTGTACAAGAGTCCATATCAGCAACAGAGTGGGATTTTTTATGCCCAGGGCCAGCACAGCTTGGGAGACTGGAGTGCAGGACCCAGGAACTGGAAAGACTCAGCCCAGCTGCTGAAGAGATCCTCATTGTAGATCAATAGATTTTCACCTGTGAACTTTTTTCATGTTTACACATAGATGAGAGCAGAATGAAACCATTATTTATATCTGTATTCATGCAAGCCATGCTGCTAGTTGAAACCTGTGGACATGGAGCGGCAGCAGCCTCTCTTCTCTCACGCCTAGGATTGAGACACGATTTATCTTCCTTGAAGATGATGATTGTTCTCTCTCCTTCTTTGGTCAAATACAGTTTAAAAGCAAACCTCTTGTGATGATGTGTGATATTCACATTAGCAGATATCTCCCTTTTTTCATTCTACACCCACAGTCATATTGTATCAAAAATACAAAGACAATATAGGAACTAGATGTTAAAAATGCACAGCAGTTTTTCTTTATTTTTATAATTGTCTTTTGTGTGAATGCATTTTTTTTCTAGATTCCCAGCTAAGGCAGTGGTGTTTTTTAACATCTGTGTGTTTTAACATCTGTGTTTTTTAACCAAAGTGTGTTTCGCTGTGTCTTAATTTACATGTTTGCTTCAGTGGGCTCACCACAGAAAAGGTGATGAAAACATTTGCTATTTTATCTCCCCAAGGTATGGTTAGCTCTTTGTCTCAAATGAAACGATGACTCTTCTTCTGGTACAGTGCTCTTCACGGAAACAGTGGTGGCTTTTTTACAGGAGTGTTGACTAGAGACTGCTTATCTACTCTTCTACAGCTTTCATGATGCCTGATCAGTAACAATATTGCCACCACTCCTCATTTTGAAGTTAAATAGTTCCATTCATAAAAAAAAGTTCAATTTGAAAAATAAATGCTTTAGAATCAATGCTATCACTAATCACTTCACTATCCACAGCTTCTATATGATGATGATGACACAATTCTGTATTCAGGTCTTCAAATCATGTGTGTGCTAAAAGGTAAGAAGCCTTCGTGAGAGTTCTAGTTCTTGTATTGACCCACCCGAGGACGTGACTTGTGCAGTGGCCCTTGTCAGTAGAGTTCTGCTTCTGCTGTTCTTGGTGCTTCTCACATTACAAAGGAAAATAGGAGAATAAGTATTAATTAGAATGTAACATTCAGTGAGTTAAATTCCATATTTTTGATTGGGCTACGTTGTGGTCACAGAATCACAGAATAAACTAGGTTGGAAAAGAT
>JAYDZK010000113.1:76336664-76357322 GCA_034509185.1 Euphonia xanthogaster
GAAATAAACTTTCACAACTACTTATCTTCTAGTAAATAAATAAATAAATTCCAAACTATTTTTGAAAAGACCTCTGATGGTCCCTTAAAATAATCTATTTTCTTAAAGCACTAGAAGTTCTAAATCTTCTTCCAAATATTCCCAGACCTGTTCCAACCCCAGCAGAGTTAGTTCAGTGTTCAGGAATAGTGTTTGATATTTTGTCTGAATAGAGAGATCCATCAAGCCTCTTATTATGAAAGAATGTAACCTTTCCAGAGGCTCAATCATTAATGTCCAAACAGATTTTGGCTGGTTTGTATTACTGGTTGGCAAACATTTGATATTACAGGGAGAAAAGTAAGCAGAGAATATATCATTTAGAAACATTTCACCTGTTGGTGCAGATGCTTTATAATTAATGCTGAATCACTTTCCAGGAGCCCAGCAAGCAACATGAAAAACTAATGTACTAGTATATGAATACCAAAGTAGATGTAATTGCAGAAATCAATATATTATGTGCTTCTATGATCCTTCATACATGTTTATGAATAAGGAGATGAGATAAAAATGCTCACCAAATATTGGAAAATTATGCTCTGGATCAGATCAGATAAACTATCTAATTTTGATTTCTCATGTAAGCCTTTTTTTTTTATTAGTGCATTATTAGTCATAATCTTAAATTCTGCTATTCCATATGATACTAAATGAAATCTCAGCTGTAATAGTAATAAAAGAGGATAGTTACACTGTAGCTATTGGCTTACTTCAAACTTCTCAGTGTCTAGACTACAAAAGATGAGGCAATAATTTTTCAATAGTAGTGATTTCAAAAAAGGTATTTAGCCTTTTAGCCATCAAAAAAGGTGTTTAGCCTTTTAGCCATCAAAAATATTTCGAAAAGTGTCTCTCCATGAAATCAAGAAAAGCTTAGAATAGAAGGAAACATATTACATGAAGAAAATATATTAATATTGCTGAGAGCACCTATGAAGGTGTGTTAAATTGATGACATTTACGTATGGACTAGATCTGGGGACTGTCATTTGGTTAAACGTAACTTAAATTCCACTGCATCCTGTGAAGAGAGAACTTCTACACAGTAAGTATTGTCTTATTTTACTCTTTTAGAAACAAGAGGAAACCAGACAAATCATTCCTCTACTGCTTTCAAGGGCAAACAGCCATGTTCTCTTCCTTGCTGAGTATAATTTGGGATTTACAAAATGTAAAGACTGCTGCACTAAACCAGATCATCTTCCCATTATTCTGCTCCCTGCAGAGAATAATAGGGAGAGAAGCACCAGCCTTACTCATCCCCAGAAACTCTCAGAACAAAGTGTGCTGAACAAAGTGCTGAACTGAAAGAGGCAGTGCAGAACAATCACAGATCCATACAACAGCTGGATATTGTCTATGTAAAATGTATTGTGGGATACAGTATTAGTATTTAAATAGCATCAGTATTTAAACAATGATGGCATTACCTTGAACTGTAGTACTTAAACTGTGTTAAAAGCTTATTAACAATTAGAAAGTTACATTTATACATTGCTAGGTTCAACCATTTCAGAAGAAAGGATTTTTTTTTTTTTTTTTTTCAGAAAAAACATCAAATTACTTTTCTTTGCGGGATGAAGTTGATTTACACTTGATCTTTATTCTAAGGCATTTCAGGCATCATATTTGGATAGCAACTACCAGTGGATGGTACTCAAAATTGTCAACATCCATTTTCAGGGTTCTGCATTGGGCATTTCAGGAAGAATTATATAAAGACAGAATCACATTCTCAGGAAATAATATACTTTCAGGCAAATTATAAGCAAGCCCCTTGACAGGTTCATTATAAGCCTTTTTGTACCTCAGATTTATTAAAGTCTTTTAACTCATACTGTGAAAATTATATGAGAAAAAGGAAGAACAAAATGAGTTTCTGAGAATTCTATTACTGTTCTGACAAACAAGTGACTCAGTTTTTAGAAATAGATCTTGATCTGGGTGTCTTGGCCTCCAGTAAAGGAGCTTCTATCTATTTCTTCACAGGAGTTAGAGCTGATTTTTTTTCTTCTGCTAAAGAGATAAAAGACAAAAATGTGTCATGATTTCTGTGTAATGAAAAGTGTTAAAAAAAAAAAAAGGAATTGAAGTAACAGGGGAATTGAGAATTCTGGACGTGTCACTTGTCAGATCTTCAACATTGCAAAGACTTATGAAAAGTGATTCTTTTTTCTTTTTCTTTTATCTGTTACTTCTGGGTGGCCTATGGCATTTTTATGGTATTCTAGGATTCTTTCGGAAAAGTCCTGGTTCATTATTTAGAACAGTCCAAGTTCAGCCCAGGGAGATACAAGGCAGTATCTCTAGCTAAGACCAAACTGAATTCAGTATAAAACAGATCATCTGGAATATCATATATGGAGCTATTGATACTGTGTTGGAATTTATACAGGAGGATGTCTATAGTTCTAAAATCTCCTTTCTTCTCCTTCCTTGTCCAATAGATCACCAGTGATTATCAATGAGGTTGTAGAAAATACCCTCGTCTCCCTCTGCCACAGGCTACATTTGTTTTATAAAGTCTATTTTGATCTAAAACCCCAAATAACAGCTACTGTTAGCTAACTGAAGAAAAGAGAAAAGCATATATGTCAATTCCTCATGTAACATGGTGGTATCTTTATTTTCAGTAAGACTGCCTTATTTTATCAGATGTCTGAATGCTCAAAAATGTTGTGGCCTAACTGAAGAAAATAATATCCCAGTTATTTTCTAATATTTATTATATTATTGGGGTTGGGGTTGCATGCGCAAACACATACATATACATACACTTATATATATATATATGCATATGAAGTGAGCTGCAGGGGTTTCTTTTTCTTACTGGCACTCCATAATTCTTGCAGGCAGATATTATATGCTTAATCCAAACTATTGGAAGGGAGCATTTATAGTATAGCTGAAGGAAGGATTTACAATGAAATCTTCATAGATTAATCTTACAAGAAAAAAATATGATTACAAATGCACAGATTGGTATTTGGGGTGATATTCATTTGTGCACAGAGGTTTTGATATTGATTAAGAGGATAAAATCATAAATCTGCTAATAAAAATTATTAATGACAAAGATTCAGATCACAGAAATGTGTACTGTTATGATACTTAAAGCATAGAGAAGAAATTAAAACCCTGGACTTCTTAAGAAAAGAAAAATACATATATTACATATTTTCTATATGATTGGCACAGAGCACTAATATCTTTGGGTTTTTTCTCTCTTTTTTATGCAAGTAGGTAACTAAGTCCTCTTGTAGATGAGGGTAATATTTGAAATTTAAACTCTGGAGAATACAATAACTGTATACCACTGTATCCCTTATTTAAACCAATAATTTTTTAAAATATACTTATCAGGACTTTAGGAATGAGATTTCCAGTGTGCTAGGAAATATGTATAGAAAAAATTTCTGAGATTGTCAACAAATTACCTAAGAGCAGTACTCATTGTTAAATGAATACCACAGAATAACATAAAGACTTTCATGCAGTAAATACACATGTTAAGTGGGTGGGTTATTGGACAAATGCTTTTTAAATAAATGGAGCATTTACTACCATATTTTTCAGGTGTGGTATGAAATGAATTTTAAGGTGGAACTGAAAGAAGGCAATGTTATTGCTTTTACTGTATTTTTTTTACTGTTATTTATTTTACTCATGAAGGTCAGTAGTACAAGTGAGAAACGTGGAGATACTTGATACATTAGTAGTAAGGGCAAGAGCAATTTCACAGATCCATTTTTTACGGAAAAAATGCTGCATATGCATTTCAAGAAACTGCCACAGAAAGTTTACATGTATATACAAGACTGCAATAATTGAAGGATTTTAGATTTTAATCCAGGTGTCAGTATAAGTCCAAAAAGAGATAATAATATGTGTTCTCATTCACATGTGAATTAAGTGCTACCTGAATTTGCACTATCATAGAATAAATGATTAATTTTAACCTTTTTTCTCTTACCCAAAATCTGTTATATTAATCTAGCATTCTTCAAGGTAAATATTCTACTTTTTATTACCAAAAAGATGCAAGTGTATTGGCTTAATATATTAATGCTTGTTGATAAGGTGCTTGATTTTGTGAAGGTTGCTAGGTGCTTTTGTGAACTTTTGACTTTGCTGACATGATCCAGAAAGACCAAGACAAAGCTGCATGCTGCATCCTCTCTTGCTGATCATAAAGGACACAAAATGTGGTAAATTGCTGTGGCAGTACTTTATCATGAGACTGAAATGTTATCACCTTCAAAAAGAAGTATGGATAGAAAGAAAATAACACCTTTTTTTAAGCTTTAGCTCACATAAGAGTATCTCCAAAAACAAATATGGCAAGACTTCCAAGAATTTGACTCTCATAGATATGTGGTGCAGCCTAATTTATGTATGTCATCTCTTTACACTGAAGCATAGGAATTAAAGAAAGGAGAAATCACATGCATGATTCTTAATGTTTTTGTTGGTAAATCTTATGTTTACCAACAAAACCTTTAAGAACCATTATCTCTTCTGAATATTCTCAGCTTTCCTATAGGATAGATAAAGATTGAAGAAGCAATTAGGCAGAGAAAGTTTTGCTTTCTCCTTAACGATTTCTGAATTTTTATCAGATATAAGAGTATTTATAATATTCATGGTTTTGAGTTGTTGTCAAGATATCTTAAATTTACTATTTGAATAGCACAGAAAGAAATTTGTAAGTAATGTATTTCTAGTTCCTTCAGGAAAAAATTTCCAAAAAAATATGATAAATTATTAGCTGAACTACACCTACTAAATTTCTTACTAGGTGATATATATTTAAAATAAAAATCCAAGCTTTCTGGGTTATATCTTATTTCTGACAGTGTTCTCTTTTCTTTCTAATGCAATGATAATCAAATTTTATTAACTATATTTGTAACAAAACTCTAAATCTCGTTTTGCTCATGTGCTAGATTTCTATATAGGAATGTATTAATTTAACTTTAAGCAGTTTTGTATTATTTATTCAGTATGCATATGACTTTAAAAAATAAAGATAAATTATGCTCTTCAGTGCCTTACAAATGCAGCATCCAGATCTATGTCTGTGACAGGAATACTCTGAGAAAAAGAGAAGAAAGACTATAGTTAAATCAAATAAATTTATCTTGGCACAACGCTGTGCAAGTTCATAAACCTAGGTGACTATGATCTGTAAGCAGTAAATTTCTCTTGACATTGAGAAGAACCACAAGAAGAAAAGTACAAATAAACAGACACCAAAAAAAGCCAACATAACTATAGCATTGATTGTCTTATTTTCAGGGTTATAGAAAGATCAAGATTTAAATCCCTGCTGTGAACCTGTGGGTCACAAATCATAAGGGATGGCTCACAGTTGGAGACTGGGGCTCTCCTTATCCCTACAGCTGCCTGCAGAAGAAATTACAGAATTGCTGCTTTGATTGCACACCTCAAAGAAGAAAGGCAAAGGTATGCAAGAGTGGAAAGAAGCTGTACTGAATAAGTGGTGAGAAGCAACTTGAGACTCCAGAAAGAAGTCTTTTGTTAATGATCATATTTAAACATAAATGCTGACATATTTCACAAGCAGTAAAGGGGAGGTGGGTCAGGCAGATGGAATTATAATTGTTGTCCCTGGGAGGGCTCCAAAGTGCTGTGCTGCCCAGGGATACTTCCTTGTCCTGGCAGCATCTCAGAACAACTTCACAGCTGCCCTTCAGCCACATGTTGGCTGCTCTCTGGAAGTACAGCTGTCTGCACAGGTCAGTGCTCCCCCTGCCACAGCCATACTGGGGGACGACAAGGAGCTGAAGCAGTGTGGGGATCTGCACAGGTTTGGTTCATGCACACAGCATATGTTCTCATGCATTAATTGTTTCTTTAACACACCAACTGCTTCAGTCAGTTTCAGTCAACAGAAGGGAAAGCAACTAAGAGAGCAAGAGAACTGTAAAATCTGAATGAGGCCCCAGGAAAGCAAAGCAATCCACAGCTGTAATTGTCAGCTGTTCTCTTATTCTGGAAGGGATCTTACTGTTTTCTTAACTCACTTTGAAAGATCAGGCTTTGCAACTCTAGAAACAGGAGAATTGCTATCACAGAGCATCATATTGAGTTGACTGTCCTCCATTAACTACCTACTTTTAAGTGATTTACTGTGGCTGTAGTTATTTAATAAATATTTTTCTACCAATCTGACCAGTTGCCACCTAAATCTGGATAATTTTCATGTGCAAAGACTTACAAATGGCTTATCCCGTTGTCTATGGTGTTACTCACTTTTATACTGCTATTTTTAAAAGAAAATGCTGTGAGTGAGAACACAGATAAGTAAATTTCCAAAGTCAGACACCACAGTATAATCAATTCCTTTTCCAGCCATGTCTCCTTAGTGATGAGGTAGAAAGCTCAGAATCATTATTAATTAGGAGCATATATATAAATAAATGGATGCATCATAAACAGTAAACAAGTATATAACATAAAAAGATCATTTTTAAAGTTTAGACTTAAATTCATGTAAACATATTTTGGCTTGCCCATGGGCAAGATTTTCATGCTATGACTTGAGAAAAGAATTAGGATCTAAGTACCGCATAGAAGTACCGAAAAACCCATTTATTGCAGAAACAGAATGTTCCTCAGAACAGTCATGCTGCTTGCTTCCTATTAAATATGCATATCAAGAAAAGCATTTTAATACTTTTATCTGTGAGCTTTAGAAAGTTGTTCTGAGTTAACTGGCAATATTCTTCACTTTTAAGTTCAGTGAGGAACAAGGTTTGACATAAAACACCATGCAGCATGTGTTGACAAACTGAGCTTTCTCAGGCAATTCTTTTCAGAAACCAAGAGATTGAATGTTGAGAATTGCTCTAATAATGCTCACTGCTGTCAAGAAGTACAATAAAAAATTTCCAATTTTAGCATTTCAGTTAGAAATTACAGCCAAAAATCTCCATGATCTAGTCAAACGTGCCTTTCTGGATGATTTTGCTTCATTCTTCTTTTTGGGTTTCTTCTGTGAGGAATTCTGCCATTCAAAACCAGCTAGAAGAAGTAGCTGAAATTCAAAACTCATTTTCAAATGCATATCATATTGTTGTACCTTAGTGTTACAAAAAATTGGCATAAACAGGACTGGAAAGTGGTGTAACATTTGATAGTCAAAATCTGTCCAAATATTTTTAGGTTTTTTCCCATTCAGGGTACCTTTGCTACCTCCCAGATACATTATGGTCTCAAGTCTCTCAAATTTTATCTAAGAACATTTTAGAATGAAGGTCATTCTATTGTTCAAAATGCTTAGCAAATAAGCTATTTCTAGAATTAGCCATTTCATGTCATAGAATTGATTTTTAGACAAATCTTTCCTTTGAGAAAGCGTAATAACCTCACATATTTCATGGTGTGCTCTAACAAAGGCTAATATTTAGATAAAAGAGAGGCTTTGCCTGCTCCTTTTTTGCATCTGCTTTTTAAAGTTCTGGTATGATAATAATTATGATTAACAATAATAATTTATTTTTTATATCAGGAATCCCTTTTTTCCTGTTGTACAATAGCTCAAAAGCTCCACTTTGATGTTTTGTCCAGTTTCCATAGGAAAATTATTAAACCTTTAGTTAGTACTGAATCAGTGTTAATATCACTGATTTGAACCCCAAATATAGCCTATTCGGTCATTAGAAGGGAGGTAGTGCTGCTACCATGTGACTGTGAAACTAGTAAGGTAAACAGAGAAAATTTCTGCATCTTGAGCCAAGGTCTAAAAACAAAAACCTTGAATAACATAGATATACCTGCATTTTAAAAACAGAATAGACAAACAGATAAAGAGTTTATGTGCAATTTATCTGCAGATTTTTTGGTAGCTTTAATATTTTTATCTATGTTGAAGATGTTTGAGGTAGAAAACCTAGAAGCAAGCATATTAGGAAAGTTGTTTAGAAGCATTTCTCAGAGAATAATTGTCAGAAATGTACTGCATTATTCCTTTTTCATTCTTTCATGACTTAGGTTTGCTATTTTCACAGTTACGAATGTGTTAACAACAAATACAGGAAGATCATTCGTTTAACAGAATTACAAAGAGGCTGGTTTTATATTGTGTCTGATTAAAAAATAGATTTCCAAAATACATAGGAAGCTGTCACAGGACTGAAAGCCACAGTTAGAGACATATTCCTTCACTTTCAAATTATTCACCCAAAAATAAGCTTTCATTTCATGTGTAAGACACTAGTATGTTTCCTTAAGAAAGGGGGAAAAATATTGGAGAGCCCACCAAGAAATGTGTGAAATGAATTGTCAAAATATTACTTTGATATAAGAGAAAATGAAAAGTCCTTCGAATGTTCACTCAACACAGGTGAAAAAAAAAATAGAAAACAATAAGTTACCTTTTGTATAATTCTAATTTTTTAATGGTTGGTTTGATAAATTTTCTTCATATGTATTCAGGATTTTTTTAATGAAAAATTGTGTCTGAAAAGTTTATGTTGGCAATACCTAATGTTGACTGCATATATATGGTGCAGTGCTGAAATAATATAACCTTTTAAAGAGTACAATAACTCCCCTAATGTGTAATGCCTTTGATGCCTCTTTACCATGAAAAGCCATAGCTAGATAAGAAAGACCATTAATTTTAAACAGTGGCAACAGATATATTTGCCCTATTAAAAACCATCTTCAGCATTGTTATGAAGTTATATCTGCAATGAGAGCTACTGCATAATTTTAGAGAAGATATCAGATAAAAATAGAGATTATAGTTTTAAGATAAGAATCTTTTATTAATGAAACATATTTTTGATGTAACAGGATACATTCCCTTCAGATTTTTATAAGATAAAAATAATCGTATACAGAGATAGCTTTTGTAATTATAGAATTTAATGCTCAGAGGTATAAAGTGCAGATTTTGTATTTCTTTTGTAACTCAGATTACTGATATTATCAGGAATAGGTGCTGTAGATTTAGAAGAGTAAATACTGGTTTAATAATTGCAGGAAATATCTTGAAATGGATCAGAGTATAGAAAAATAAAGTTCTGTTTAAAGCATTAATTTTCTTCAAATAGATTTCTTAGTAGAAAAGTGAATGATGATATTAAAAAATGCAAGGCTGCTAATAGCCCTTTTTACAAAGCAGACATTAATGAATGTATTTGATGGTGTACTTGAGGTCTATTAAAAATATGCAAATTATTTAAGATATTGTGTGATTGTTGCATACTCTTTGTACACAGCGTATAAATGAGAAAAAGAAATTTCTTTTCTGTAGGGTGTACTCCCAGGAAAACAATTTTTAAGACACTAATATAAATAATGAAAATTGCCTTAAAATTTGGAAAATTAATTTTGCAGATCAATTGCCTGTATCAATATCATGTCATGTTGATTTTGCTTTGTCAGAATATGTTTTATCTAACAAGAAAAAAGAAATCTAAGTTACTCAAGTGAGTATATTTGGATTCTATATTCTTTGTTTACTATCTTTAGCTGTTGAATATTATAGGCAAAGAAAAGATGCAGCAAAACCAGATAAAATCCTATTAAAATGCAAATGACATGAATTCTAGATAATGGAGTATGCATTAAGCTTGGAACATTAATGACCATAATATTAAAAAGTATATAGAATATTTTATGTACCTCTATTTTGTGTTCAACTTAGATGACTGTATTGACATAATTATAGAGATTTTATATTCTCTTTGCCACAAAACGGAGAGTTTTAGACGTTGTAGACTCCCATTTTCTTATCTGCATATTTGTTTTATTTTTCTGCTTATACAAACAAAATATTTCTGACCGACATAAAGATTCTCAGATATCACCAGTCACTTTTGGAGATTTTTGGGAATCCTAAAAAAAGATTTTTTCATTACAGAGTCAAATGCAAATAACTCCATTTGTACTAGACACATTGTTTGACTCTGTATTTGACTCATGTTTCAAGTGATCACTGCTGTTACTTTTTTTCAAAAAACAGGAGGCAACCATTAAGACACTACAGAAACATCATTTCCTCTCTGTCAGCTTTTCTGAATTTGGTTTTGATCCTTAGCTAAGCTGAACTCTCCTACCTCCAACCACTTCCTCAATAATGAGCCTGTTCTTTACAAAAGAGACTTCTCCTTTCATTTTAGTCCATTAGTAAAGTGTCAGCCAAGGCAAAATTTCTCTTTGTTAAGCTGCCAATTTTTTTTTTTTAAATGGAGGTATAAAGCTACTCTCAGGAATGTGTATTTAGAAACCTGCAAGATTCTCTTCATGCAGCATTTATGATGAATGTCAAACGAATCACACCCATAGTTAATCAAATTATCATAAATTTAATAACTTAACTATAAAGTATTTACTGATAACAAACTAAAAACCTTGCATAGCCATTGCCTGTAAGGGCACCTTGTGAAATGCAAACTTGAAGGGCCAGTCATAGGGGTCTGGCACAGGTATGGGAGAGCAAGATCAAGGAAAATACATCCTGATCATAACTGTTTTGGGATCATCTTGAGGCTGAGGAGGATCTGTCAAGGAGAACAAAGGTAGGAGAGAAGCATGAGAATTTAGTTCAGCAAATGCCTTTTTTAACAAGCAGCTTGGGAGCTAGCCTTTGAGCTGCCAGTTCTTTTAAATTCTGTTGAGTTACTGTTGGCAGAGTCCTATATACCTCTAAGCAGTCATATTTAAAAAAAAACAAAAAAACACAATTCTGAAGCTTTTAGATTGGCTATGTCACACTGATTTTCATAAGTCACTAAAACTACTTTGAAATATTCCATAACTACTTTCTTCTTTTATTGAATATAATTTATTATTATAACATTAGAGGAATAAAAAGATACTTAACTATACTCTGCTTGGGATGATTCAAAGAGACAAAAGATGGCTACCATCAATAATACAAAGAATCTAAGAATGGTTTTTGTTAGAAGGGACCTTAAATATCACCTATTCTCCACATTCCTACTATTGATGCCTTGCGAAGGCTGACCAAGAACAGAGGCTAGACAGAGTTAAAGACTAAAATAGGTATTTATTAAAAGGCCTCAGTGGTTACACCTTGGGCAGCACAAGAGCCCAGCCAGCGCTACAACCAAAATTAACCCAAAATGGTCACAAAATGCACAGCCAGTCATGGGATCTCAAAATTTTATAGGTTCTGGTCCATTTGCATATTGGAGTTCATTGTCCAATTATAGCTTTAGGTTATGAAGTCCCATCCTTGTTTTTCTTTCTTCAGTCCATCAACTGAAGGAAGTCCACCAACTTTCTTCAGTTGTTTATGCTCCTGGGCCTGAGATTTGGATCAGTTGTCCTTGGTCCCCAGCTAGAGAAGGAATTGTTTTGTCTACCTACTCTGTGAAGAGAACCTACCATCCCCTAATATGAAGCTCAGAATTACACACCAAAGCAGCACATAATCTGAAAAACGTAAAAGCTAAAACCTGAGACATCTCTGTGGGTAGGGGACACCTTCTACCAGACCGAGCAGTTCAAAGACCCGTCCAGCCTGGCCTTGAACACTTCCAGGGACAGGGCATCCACAGTATCTCTGGGTAAACTATTCCAGGGCCCCAGCACCCTCACAGTAAAGAATTTCTTCCTAATATCTAATCTAAATAAAAAAATGGAACTGGGGATGCTAACTTGTTTAGCAGGTAGGAATGGTATCTTCTTAATAAATGGGAGAAGCGCTTGGCCAAAACTGCTCTTTGAAAATAGTATCATGTCATTTAACTAACTTGATGCTCAGAACACTAAGAGAGTAATTGTGAGATAAAAATTCCAAATGATTAAAGAATTTTGAATATATTTCATGTGGTCTGTAAGCTCAACCTTAAAAATAATATTAAGACAACAAATGCGGGTGTAAACACTTGCTAGCCAGTGCTCTCCTTGCAGACAACTGAATCCATATATCAAACAGCATTAATTTTTCTGGTAACCTGCTTCCTTATCTAAGTTATTCTTTGCTGTAACTTAGAGCACAGTGATGCAGAATTGGTCTCCTATATCTGGTAAGTTGATCTTTTTTAACTGAATTAGTGTTTTTTTTCTGTCAAATGCTCTATCTCCTGTTAACAAAAAACTATTTTGCTTGTTTTATAATTAAATGCTTGACCTATTCAGGTTTTAAGTTCACAAGTTCTGTATGAAGGGTCTTAAGACTAAACAGTAGATCTAAATGATTGCATTTAAAATTATATTTTTTTATGTAAAAGACCATGAAAGAGTAATAAATAAACAATTCTTGGAAAATAGCAACTAACTCTTTATTTTAAATTATTTACTCTGTTTTGTATCAAATAAGCAAAAAAAGAAAGTAAAATCAATAAATTAAACATATTTTGCAATGTTAGGCAGCAACCTTTGATTAGATCTCCTCTGTTTCCATATACATTTCAGCACAGTTGTCTAACAAAAAACAGAAATCCAAACATAAAACTTTAAAAGGATGGGAGTACAGGTTTTTTTTGTGTTATTCCAGCATGTTCCCTAAAAGAACATCCATTGATGCAGCTATATATTTGTGACTTTACATTTTAAAAATAAGATTCTCCAGGTGAAGCATGGAAATGACAAAGAAAGAATAAAACCTGCAAGAAAACTTGTTAATGGCTGTGAAAAACGAAAGTAAACTTGAATATCACTATGTTCTATTGCAAAAGTCCAGGGAAGTCTGTATAGAGGTTAGGTCTTTGAAACAAGATAATCATCCAGTACCCACTGTGAGCATCTGGCCTTTTCTAGATAGGAGGCATGACTGGAGCTCCTCAGAAATTTGTCTCAGCTACTTATAAATAGAAAAATTTTCCATCTGATAATTGGCTGCATTATTATCTGTTGTATGTTCTGAGCTACTGGGGAGACTGAAGGAGATTTGGAAGTTATTTGGTAGAAACCTGAAAGATAAATTGAGTTTAGGACAAAAATAGGGTTGAGAAATTCAGAGAAAAACTCTAAACTTTGTGTTACTGAGAAAACTGGGGCAGGGACTTTCAGTGAGTCACTTGCTCCATCTGTCAGATTGCTCCTATCTTCAACTAACATATCTAATTTGATAGCAACCTTTCATATTTAATTGTGTTAATTTGTTTCTGGAAACAGGAGAATCAGAAACCATTTAGCCAAGGAGTGGCAAGGATAGATGTTTATGATGTCAACAAGGATAACAAAATATTAATTAGAAAATACTGATTAAGACTAAATCCAGTAAGAGGTATTTAATTCTTTGACTACTATTTTCACAGTTTTCCATATTAATCTTTACATCAAATGTACTAAAAGCTTAAATGTGAAAGGGGAAACACAGATCTGCAAGGAGAACTATGTAAAAAAGGCAAGCATTCATTTCATAACCTTTCAGGTCGGAAGTCCCCTGAACCACACAGCACAAAGGTGAACTGTTTGAATGTCTTCAAAATTTTTTTGCTACTTTTTTCTAATGGATTTCTGTTATTTTCTATTTACAGAGCTCATGAACTATTTAAATAATCTGTGAATCTTTTAATTAAACATTCCCTATGTGTTGTAAAATTCAAACACAACTTTCAAATGTGGTTTTTTGGTGTTTTTTATTAATTTAATGTTCAGAGACCTATTTTAATTGTATGATCATTTATATCATTTCCACAGTAGCCAGGAAAATATGAACTATTTCTGTGAATCTTAAACATCACTGTCCTGCTATTCTCACTACCACATTCAGATATTGAAAATATAAAGGGGAACAGAAGGCAAATAGGGGCTCCCTCAGAAGAAGAGTAGGTTGACAATTTCTGTCAGTAGCAAGTCAAGATGTTGTCACTAGAGTCTACCTGGAACGAACAGACAGCAGTGGTTGAACTTGTGGAGGCTGATGTTTTTTTCGCTTGTGTTTCATCTTTTCCTCTGAACTTCTCTCACAGGTATAAAACACTTCCTCCTTGTCTTCCATAGAAAAAAATTCCATTCCAGGACAGATAGAATAAAGAAACAGGGGTCTGTTAGGGAAGGTGAGATGGATTTTCTTCAACATTAGAAAGCAAATGTGATTTTCATTTTTAAATTCATGTAGATATGTATGAATAACACACACACATGCGCACACACACACACACACACACACACATGTATGTATATGGATGCCTCCAAAATTTTTGTGTCCTAATGTGGACTTGTAATCCTGTCTACTTCCACTTTTATCCTCTCAGAGTCACTGAAACCCCACAATGTCCTTCTTAACCAATGGAGTTATGTAATAATAAACAATTCTATCATTTAATTTCCTTTTACAGGGTTATGGCTATATTTGGGTTCAAAGGCCTCAGACTCTTTGATTTGGAGAGAAGTTGTAGGTCCATAATTGGAACTTTACACAGTTAAATGAGCTTCATACAAAGCAAAAATTACACAGTTAATATGAGCTTCATACTCTCAATGACCTGGTTTTCTTATGTGCATATAATTTGATAAATAAATAAATTGAATTGTCTGTGAAAAATATACAGAAATATAGTTTCTACTGCAAGATAAATTTTACTTTCACTGCTTTTGATGTATTTTAGTCTTTTAGAAATCAAAATGTAATAAATCATTTCAGTTTTATGTGCTATAACACTGCTTTCATTTGAATTTTTAGAATTTGTAAGAGGAAGAATGTTCACAGATGTTTGTCTCTCACAAGAAGTATGAAGAAATGCAAAAGGTCCGGTCTAACTCAATGATCATCATTGTTCTTAATGAAAGAGGTTCATTATATTTTTTCATGATATTAAGAGTTAAATCCAAACCTGTGCATGAACAGTCAGGACTAGAAAATAATTTTGTTCTAAATTTCTTCCTGTTCACTTGAATAAGTTGAGGAAAAATGCCTTTTTGAAATATCTGTGGAGTCTTAATCAAATTATTTTGGTGGGATGAATGAATCAAAGCAAAAATTGAGATAGCAGGTAAAATTCTCAACTGATGATCTCCATTGTCATTGAGGTGTTTTTTTTGGGGGTTTTCTCTCTTTCTGTTCTGTGAATTACCAATATTTCCACTGATTCGTAAACAAGAGTGAAAAGTACAGTTTGATGTAAATGTGAGGAGTGCATAATTTTGTGAAATATGATATTTAAAACACCTCATATCTTTTAATATCAAATTCATTTATTCTGTTGTAAGTAGAGATGAACTGAAGCATTGACATTTCAATCTGTGTGACGTTTGGACTTCTGATTTTAGCTCTGGCACGTGTCTGAGAGCACAAAAAGGATTTGCATTGAGAAATTTGAATTGAACCTCCACTTTAAAGTTCTGAGTCTCTAGATTTACTGCATCGTATTTGTGCTTTTTCTAGTTCTGAATGAGATAATATATTAATAACTATCATGTAAGTTAATCCAATGAGCAGATTTTGTCACGTTTTTGTCACTCTGTAAAGAAAAAGTTTTAAAAATGTATACAGTTATAATCTTAATCTAATTGCACATTGTGTAACTTACCTGGCTTTAGCTCTTCTCAGTTTTCTTTCTTGTATATAGAGGTTTTATTTCGAAAATAACCCATCATAGTAATTGTCCCAGCTTTGCCGTACATGAAACAAACTCTAGATTTTATTGGACGGACATGCATGATACTAGAACTAGATTTTCTACTTGAAAACAGAAATTAATTGTCATACTGTGTCTAATTTACAAGCATATCTATTCCTATATGCAAGCTCCATATATAAGAATTTCTGCCAAATAGCAATCTTTTTCTGGCTCTTTGAAAGCACAAAGGACTAGGAAACTAGAAGCCATCAAAAGGAACTTTCTATATGCATTAGAACTGAAGCTAGAATACGAAGTGTTTTACCTCAAAGAGAAAGCATTATTTCATCAGAGCATAATAAAACCATACACTTTTTAATATGTGAAACCCTTAGACTGGGAAGTTCATACAGTGGGCGATGCAGTTCAGGATGACGTGCCTTAGAAAACATTTGTAAAGATGGGCTGAAATCACTCCACATGCTTCGAGACAGCTGTGAATTCAGACTTATACATAAAGTGACTGAAGTGCTTCTGCTAATGTTTGAAGGATATGAACGTGTCCAAACTTTGTTTTGTGCATATGTGACCATTAATTAAAAAATAAATTCGGGAGCTGATTTGGTTTCAGATGGTGCTTTTTTCCCCCAACTGTGAGATCATTGATATTTCTCCTGGCTCCTGTTCATTCCAAACCAAAGAAGTCTTGAATATAAGATAGTGCTTGGAGGGTTCAATTTGCTGGTTTACTTGTTTTTAGGGATAGTGTTGTAAATATTGGTTTCTTGGTTTTGTGGTGTTTATTGTTTTTCTTTCCACTGTGGAGCAAGTATCCCCTATAATTATTATATTTTAGATGATTAAAAGGGAAGACTGCAGTCAACAGGTTACACCATTCTCTTCTTTTTATCGAATAGCCTTGTACTCCAAAAAGTTTTTGTTAGCAAGTAGCTTGCTTGATATCCCTACTGCCTTTCTCCTTGTTTACTACCATTGTCATTGCACATGATGTAGAGGTTCTATGAACATGCTGTCTACCAACTGACTCATTACTGTACTCTCAATGAGTTATTCATACAGTCATTGGTGTACATTAATGCAGAGGTTTTTTTAGAAAAAATAAACAATTAGGGGGTGCTAGCTTATACGCACTCAGTTTTCAGGTATGTGGCCATTGCTGTATCAGTCTCTGTTGGAAACAGCAGCTGTATTTTTTCTCCATAGTGTTTAACTCCATAGCTATATGTACATTGGACTTGACACCTGGAAAGAGAATGGGAACATTCACACTGAACAATCTGAACACAATCAATTAACTGATCCATCTCCAGCAGATGAAAAGCTGCATTTGTGGTAAGTTTGTCAATGCTGAACAATTTCACAAGGAGGACACAAATCATCCCACATTGCAAGGCTATTCAAGCACTCTTTTTTCCAAAAACAAGTCTGACAGAGAAGTTGGTATCCATGAAGGTTTGCAGTTATTTATTTTCTCAAGGCTAGAACAGCATATCAGATTTCTCATTTAAAGTGTTTTTTAGAGAAAAAAGTCTGTACAAAGTTTTTTATGTTATTACTACCATAGCTGTCTCTAAAGACATAGAAGAAAAAAGAAAATTTTTCCAGAATTCAAAGCTATTTCACTTGTTCACATGCCACTTATGTACTTGTACAAGGAAAATAAATAATGAGTTTAATGTCAATCAGTTAGGAAACAGTCAGTTCCATGTATTTTAATACATGTGTGGAAGTAGACAGGGATGAGAAGAGGTGATCTTTTTAAGAAAGGCACTATGATATAAGTTCTGTTCTGCTTTAGCCATAAATGTTCTACATTAAATCTGAGGTATGGCTTTCAAAGCATTGTCTACCTGTCTCTGGGGTTTTGTGAGGATGAATGCATTGGTGTCTGAGTCATCAAGATGCTCTGATGGTAAGACACAAAATAACTGTGAAGATAAAATTAATAGGCTTTTTCTTCCTTCTTGTACACAAAGCTTGTCTTTGTTTCCTGCTGAATTAATCTGGTATTAATCACTCCTATCTTTGCTCCTGTACATTGATCTGTGGCTTTTTTTTCCTTTGCACAATCTCCTTGTAGGAGTCCACAACATCAGCATGTCAGGTAAAATATTCCTGCCTGTATTATTGAATAATTCATACAATGTTGGTAATTCTAATGTTCTGTCAGACTCTCCATTATGTAAATAATTACACTTGCACAGTGTGCATGCAACCAGCCAAAAGAAGTGAGATTTTTGGTGAGACATATGTGCATTATGAGGGAAAATCACTGTGAAAGTCAGCGCTTAAGTATTTTAAGCTTTCTTCAATGATAATACTTCTCAAAATTTAAGTCTGAGAAAATGCCACAAACACCATTATCTTCTCCTTACTGCAAGTTTTTCTTCTTAATGGCATGTGAAAATGCTCTTGATTTAAGACTACCACTTACAGACAAGTAGGATTGCTCTTCTTTATTTATCATATCTGTAACAAACTAACAGCGCCTGATGACCCTGTTCCAAAGAGAAGTGATCATCACCTAAGAGAAGAATTCCAAAAGAAAGAAAAAACCCTGACAACACTTTTGTTGACCCATGTTTTTGTAACTATTCCATGAAATTAAAAGACAAACACCTTGGAATATATCAGGGAAATGTCTGAATTGCCAACAGCATTGACTGAGAAAGGAAAAATGGTAGACATGAAAAACTATAAAAGGTAAAGGAGCTTTGATTTGATAACAACAACATATTTTCCTCTTTCTAGGTTCTAGGATTTTAGATACTTCATTTGTTTAAAAAGGAGATTTGTATAAGTTGCACCACATCCTTTCATTTTCTCTGTAGAAAAGCAACATGTAGGGCTCTTAATTTTGGGTAAGTGCTTGCTTTAGAAGCCAGCGATAATTAACTCTGAAGCACACTGATTTACTTCACCAACGCCAACTTTGAATATTTGTTTTAACTTTTATCATGCTTCCCCTGTGCATTTTTCTTGGTTGATAAATGGTGTTAATTGTTTCAAAAAAGGTTCAAAATAATTCAATTTCTAATGATAGTACAACATAATGCCCAGTTAAATTCTTTCCTCTGGCAGCTCTACACTTTGCAACACAACAAATTCTGTGGGTTTAGACATATTCTTCTAACCCTGGAACCATGGTACATGAGGATTTTAAAGGGTCATATGTTTTAGAAAAATCAGAATGAATTATTAGCTACTTAATTCCTATACAGACAAGTGTTGAGGAATACATAAAGCGCAGTAGCTTGGGGTGCAGCTGCAGTGGAGCTGCCGGTTGAGCTCTGGGTGGGAGCCCCAGGCATGGGGCCATGAGCTGCCATGCCAGGGACCTGTGGCCTGGCCAAGTGACTGGCCACTTAAAGGCAGGCAGGAGCCAGTAACCCCCAGGATTTTCCAAGTTAAGACTGTAAGAGAATAAAATCCCAGGAGTTCCTTTGTTCGGGTTCCATCCTTGGAGTCATTCAGTTTGAGCTGTTATTTTCTTATTCAGCCAAGATTAAATCATCTGAAGGATCTGGATGTCTGAGACTCTACTCTTGGACACCTGGGGTCTACCAATTAAGGAGACCTGGTGTGCCACTCAGTGTGGGCTGTGTAGCTGTGAAGGGCCCTCGGTCCCAGATCAGCTGGTGTGAGTGTGTCTGCCAGAGGGGCTCCTGGATGGTCTGACAGGGAAGCTTCCTGAACACTAGAATTAAGAGAAACAATTACTGTTTTCCTTAGCCGGGAAAATTCTACCTGCCTTGTTGGTAGTAGTTCATTTCCTCCAGAGTACACATAAACTTCTGTGGATTGAGCTTATGCTAACTTGGGGTTTTGAAAACCAGATGAGAAAAATAAGGTAATATTCTCAGAAATCTGAAGATCCACTCCTTCATGAAAATACAACAAAAAGTCTATTTCAATGTTGATATCACTCTTACACATTCTTCCAATCTATTGCAAATTTACAAAGCATATGGGGTTTCCAAATATGCACATACATATCCAGTTATGTCTGATTAAATAAATGGGGTATGGCCTTCTCGCAGAAATTTTATGTAAGCAGTTACCCTGGGAGCTCTTAGTGTAAAACATAACCTAAATATTAATAAGGACAAATGTTCAGAACTCAGAACAGGTGTTAATGCATTCACCTTGCAGACAAAGCCAGTAGTAACTGTTAAGCTAAATCCTCTTAAATACCTCTGAAATGTTACCTCTTAGCTGGTATGTTGGACTGCTCAAGAAGATGCCAAGAATTTAGTGCCAAGTTTCTGTGACCGCTGCTGCTTTCCTTGAAAAGAGCAAGAAAATTATACTGGATTATTGCTAAACTGTACTTGAAAATTGTGAAAAATTTTATAACATTGATAATGGAGGAAAAAAAAAATGAAAGCAGTTAATATTTTAGTGTCAGAATGATGCAAAGGCTGGGTGCTCCTTATTAGGCTGGTTGCCACAAAGCAACCCTGGGCTGGCACTGCTGGGGCCTTATAAGACAGGGCCTGTACCATTGTCCCTAGTGAGGTCATTCATTCAGCTAGGGAACTGATGGTATGAAACTGTTAAATCGGCATAATTTTGAGATACTATTGTGCTAAACTTTGAACTAAAAATCAATCTCTTTGAAGGTCTTTTTTATATTTACAATCTGTACCAAAGTACTCTGAGGACAATTTGCTAGTCACATAAGCAATTATATTCTTTCGGGTTGAAATAAAAGCACTGAGTGTATAGTCAAATATGTTAATTACTGGTAAAAAACCCTCAGTTTTTCTTTTTCCCTTGCCTCCTTCCAGTAAAATAGGAAAATCTTTCCTTATGGACAGATATAGTTTCTCATAAACAGATGCATTTATGAGATTATTACAACTGGGAGAACCAGCTATTGATCAATCCTGTCTATGTCAACAGGAGGCAAGTTTCCATAACTAATTCTCACTTTCAGGATCCTTAGAATCTGGAAAAGTATCGTGCATAAGGAATGAAGTGGGAAGGTTGCGGGAAGGGAAGGTTGCGGGAAGGGAAGGTTGCGGGAAGGGAAGGTTGCGGGAAGGTTGCGGGAAGGTTGCGGGAAGGTTGCGGGAAGGTTGCG
>JAYDZK010000113.1:76357439-76378225 GCA_034509185.1 Euphonia xanthogaster
GAAGGGAAGGGAAGGGAAGGGAAGGGAAGGGAAGGGAAGGGAAGGGAAGGGAAGGGAAGGGAAGGGAAGGGAAGGTTAAACTGTGTTGGCTATTTTTTTTTTTTTCCAAATTTTTATATAGTGGGGTTTGACAGTATTACACCATACTTTAATTATAATCAAGTCTTAATTTTTATAAATTTAGTAGCAGTAGAAAACCAAATAGAGCACTGACAAGGCAATGTGATGTTAAACTTGAATGCATTTTATAAATAATATTTGACAACATAAAATATTAATTGCACATTTTCCTGGAGCTCTTAGCAGTACAAGCACTTTTAAACTTGACTTTCTTGTAATAAAGGCAGACAGAAAAATCTTGCCCTGATATCCCTAATTCAACCTGAGTTCTCTACTTTTCATGTACTTTCTTTTCTTTTCACATACTTCTATTCTGCGTCATGTCTTCCACTTGCAACTGTGCACAAAAACACAGTAATATTGTACACTGGAGGAAAAAGATCTTCTGGTATTCTTAACAAACTCAGAAATACCCACAGCGTAGATAGCATTTATTTCTAAAAACACACAAAGTGTTTGAGTCAATAAATCATCTGGAAGGTACAAGCAAAATTGCCAGTCAGTTTACTGGTGGTTAAGTGGGCTGACATGGCAGCAAGGTACAAAACATTGTGTCTTACTGGACCATAAAGTCACTGAGAATACTTATTGAGGTATCTTTTTTGAAAGGTCTCCTACAGATGCAAAAGAGGATAAAAATCCTCCTGTTTAAATAGCTACTGCTCATATAAGCTTCTTCTCTGCTTTCAGCCATTGACCAAGGGAAATTTTTAATAGTTTCTGAATGAGCACAGTATTTATCTCGGTGCACAGTCTTCATTTAAACTTCATAGTCTAGAATAAAACTGCGATGACTCAGGAGCTGCTTCATGATCTATTCAGACTTCCTTTTATGAACAGCAATAAGAGGTGAGAGGCAGTGGCCTCCGTGAGGCCAGGAAATACAGTCTTCTGATAGCACTGTGAGTGAAGCAAAACTTGCTGTTGTAGATTTAGTGCTCAGTCAGTCATTCATTCCTTCACACACAGGTGAATGCTGCAGTCCAGAGAGTTAGACTTTCAGAACAGCTTTGTGACAGCAAGATAGAAGAAAGAGATGGAGGCCCTTTGTAATCAATAACTATCCTCACATTACAGAAGGAGTGGAAATTAATGCATTGTCTTCTCAGATTCACAGCTTCACTCTGGGAACTGTCTCTTTACAGTCAGAATGCTCAGAAGCTGTAGCCAGGTTATGTGCTCTCTTTTTGCAGAGAAAAAGAAAAGTGAAAAGAACTTCTATTGGGGAAAAGAACTTCTATTGGGGAAAAGAACTTCTATTTCATGAAATAAATTTTGGAGTTTAGCATGAAACTCAAATTATAAACCCAGGTGTTTTTCTACCAACATTTGATGAAGTATTCATTTTGCTTTTCAAGGTTTCACTTTTAAAAGGCTTCTAAATGCTTCTAACCAACTAGAATTTCAGTTGCTATAACAATGATATCAAGATTGTATAAGTCTTTCAACAAAAATATAAGAAGTCCTAGATAATGTATCATGTTGCAAGGTCCTGCAATTTCTTTCTTTGAAATAAGTCCAATATTGTTCTGATGAACAATAAAACAAAAATAGATCTTTATCTTAAAATTCTTCCAGATTTGACCTTCAAAGTAGATTCTCTTTCTCATTCTCTGCTTGCCGTCTTTCACAGAAACTTCCTTTCTTCCTTTCTCTGGTTGAGATCTTTAGTAAAATCACCAGTAAGGATGCAACATTCTGCTTTAAGTATAGTTTCTTTGTAGTTGTGATAGTAGTTCATTGTAGCCAATTGTGTAAAACTAAATAAAAATAATAATTATATATTAATACAGTGAAAGCTTTGTAGTTTTACTTACAGCGTTTCCTACTTTGTGCATGTTTTCTTGATAATCTCAGTCTCTCTAAAACAAACAGTCTTATTCAGCAAACTTTTCTTCTCTCAAAGCCAAGTTCTTTTCATTAAGAACTCAGTAGCAAAATTTAATGTTATTATTTGGAGGTCCTGCCTTGATATGTTGAAGGAATTTTCAACAAGATATGCTCCCATTTTCCTTTTATGGGAGGAGGTTTCGTTGAAATCACATCAAAGCAGCATCATCTCTTTCCTTGATAGAAGAGTTTATTATGGCAGTCATGACATAGAGTGTTTTGTTCTGTCTGAGAGTATAAATTGTAATAATAAGGTATCCAAGGAGCATTTTCAATTAAAATACTTGATTTTCCAGTGGAAAAGCTAAGCTTTTATCAGAAAGTAGACTTTTTGGGAAAATCTTGTTTAGTTGAAAACTCAAGTTGCCATTAAGTTTAGTTGAAAACTCAAGTTGCCATTAAGAATAAGCCTGGTATGTTTTTCCAATCTGTTTAATTCTCCATTGCTTTTCAGTTTATTACTCCTCTTCTAAGACATATTCCTACTTATTAAGTTGCACTTTTGATGTCTGCTTGATAGCATCCTGTCTTTATCTCTCTTTTCATGTTTTGGTTTTATTTTGGGTTTTTTGAGGTTTTGGGGTTTTTTGGTTTGGTTTGGTTTGTTGGTTTGTTTTTGTTTTTTTTTTTTGGTGTTTTTTGTTTGGTTTTTTTTTGGGGGGGGTTTCTTGTCTTTTCTGTCTTCTTACAGCAACTTCTGAATTTAAAAGGCATGATGGAGGGGATGGAACAATTAGAAAACTTATTCCCTTTTCCTTTAAAATAGTCTTGAAACTTCCACCTAATTGATCAAATATCTCATTAGAGGAGTATCGGATGGTATATTGTTGCAAGTGCTCTCAGTTCAGTCTGCTGAACTTTCACAAAGGCTCTCCAAGAGCTGTACTGAAATTCTTTCATTAACCAGAGGCATAATATGTGCAGTGCGTCTTTCTTACTGTCATCTTTTACTAAACAAGTAGCAATTAAGTATATTCTTCTCAGTTTCCTTAAGAATATAATGACCTATGAGATATCTGTTGCATTCCGTGCCTTTTAAAGCAGTGAAATGTCTGTAACTAGCATTTCTATTGCTAAAAATAAATAATGACAGATTATTTCTTTCTCCATTTTCAACCCTGGAATTCAACAGTTTTAGATGTGTCCCAGCTACTGTGTTCCTTTCTGGCTTAAATATTCAGTTCTACTGATACCATGTATCATTACTATTTGTTAAAGTAACTGAAGTAGTGTCTTGGTAAACCTGTGTGTTATTATGCATGCAGAACATATGAAGGACCAATGCTTTGAACTTTTAGTATTTAATGTGTTGCCCTGGATATTTTGAAGTGTGGAAGTAATTTATTACAGATAATGTAAGTGCCAAAGGAACTCTGATTAATTTTTTTCCATGCTTTCTTGTCTTTAAGGTCAAGCAGCAAAGTATGCTTTCAAAAGAAAGACTTCCATGACAAAGTGAGAGAAAGAAGAGATTGCTGATTCACATATGTCTTTTTAGCCAAGAGAGATCCTGAGATGCTCTTACTTCATTTGTTTATGTGACGAGAAAGCAAACAAAAATCGTGGGTAATTTTTAACTATTATGCATGATGTTCCTGCTCTCCTGGAGATGCCAGAACACCTGCCTGCCCATGGGGAGGGGTGAATTAAGTCCCTGTTTTGCTTTGCTTGCCTGTGTGGCTTTTGTTTTCCCTATGAAACTGTTTTTGTATCAATCCATGGGTTTTCTACCTTTCACCCTTCCAATCCTCTCCCACTGATGGGGGAGTGAGCAAGTGACTGGGCGGTGCTTGGCAGCGGGCTGGGATTAAACCGCAACACCAAATAAAGTCAGATTAAACATGTCAGAAATCCAGCTGGGCTGTTGCAAAACCTGTTGAGACCTCCTGATCAAATCCTAGGACTGTGCAAAGTGTAGAAAATTTCCCTCTTAGACTTCTGGTGTGGCTCTATTGGGTAGGAATACACTCATCACAGGATTATATTGCATGAAAAAAATGAAAAGTAATAAAAGATAAATCATAGCATTTTAACAGAAATTTAACATTCATTATACTACTAACAGGCACTGTTAATAGCACTGGAGATTAGTGGAGCTTCTTTATACCATAGCTTCATGCTAGATAAAATCTGCACCAAAATGCTGACAGTTAAAGAGAGCAAGTGTGGGCCTGGGTGGGAGGAAAGAAAGAAAAGGAAAACCTCTATCTTCACACTGAAGCAATCCTAATCAGCAGAGCAATCACAGTGCAGCTGCCTAAGCTGCTACTGTAAGCAGTATATTTTGCCAAAAGAGCCTCAGCAAATAAGTCTTAACTATGGTATAAGACACCTATGGCTGTATGTATACATATAAACCTATGGAAGTAAGTTCAACAGATGTTTAAATGGATCCATTTAATTTAATGATGATTGAAAAAAATCACAAAAAGGCTGGCAAAACTTTATTCAACAAGGATTGTACTTACTGCAAAGAGAGGAATATGAATGTAACACACTTGTGTGTGGTTTTTTTATAACTAGGACACAGAATATTCTTTAATTATGGTCTCACTGTTTTCTGTCAAGGATTTCAACCATTGAATTCACTTGGAGATAGATATACAGATACACAGAGAAGTAGCGTATAAAAGCACAAAGTTTCTTACTTCAACTGACAGGACTAGTGGAAACGTGTTGAATTTGGTGGTATCTGAAGACAAATATCAATAATATAATTCAAAAAGATTTTATCTATTTTGATATTTAGCCTATGGATACTGTTGTTTAATATATTACATATAGTCTCCAAACTTCAGATTCTGTACTTTGCACTGTACCTCGTGTACACTGTCTCAAAATCCAGACCATCCCCTCCTCACTGAATAATTCAATGCAACACACTACTAATAACTGCAAGAAATAGGCTAAAGAAGGTAAATCTGACAAACATATTTCACTTTTCTTCCCTCTCTAATATATTTCTATGCGAATCCAGAGTCAAGAACACAATTTTTCAGCTCTTATCTCAGTGAAGGTAAGCCATACATCAGTTAAGGAAGAAAAAAAAAACCTTGCTGAAGTGCTGAACTTGCTTTTACTTTAAGTAGAGCTACTTGCTTGAGTGCCACAAACATAGAAAAGGTTTTTTAAACTAGGGCAGGTTTTGTAATACAGGCACTAGCTCTTCCTTCTTGCAGATTTTCATCATCTCTGGCACTGTGATTTCTTGGTCATAAATGTGTCTTGCTAAAAAAGATGCTGCAGGAAATTGTGGAAAGATTGAAGGTATAGTTGGTTGCAACATGTAAATGTATGCGTTGAGTAATAATTCATTACAGGAAAGTGATGTTATGAACTGAAAAAAATTTAAGTTTTATTATTATGTGGCTTTCTTCTTAGCGGAAAATAACGTAAAACAAAAGCCAACCAAGCTCCCTACTTTAAAGAATAGATAGATTTATAAAACTAGTTTTTATATATTAAAACTAGTATTTCTAGGGGATTATAATAAATATATAAATCTATATTAAAACTAGTTTTCTAGGAAATTATAATAATTAATCATATAAATATAATATATCTAATATAAAATTTTGTGATTTCTATAATTTTATAAGGTTTTACCATATCTAGCAATGGACAGGTATAAAAGCAGAATCAGGGTTTTTCCAATTGGAAGACATGTCATTTAAAGAAGTACTTCTATAGGACCACTGAATCAAAATTCCTGATAAATCAGAATAGCCACAAGGGATGGTTATGTTTATTATGGTTTTTTTACCAAAATTATTTTAAAGTTGTTAAGTAAGCATCAGCAAATAGATTAATAAATGCCACTTGGCATTGCTGCTCTGGGATGTGATTTGCCTAGCTGTAGGCTATTTGTTGAGTGTTAATTAAATTAAGTAAAAACTTGCTGAAAGTTTAAGGCCCTAATAGAAACTGAATTAGTTTATTAACTGCCTGCAGGCAGACAATTATTTGCATGTCATCGCAGTTTATTTTGTCCTGTTCTTTTGTGCATTAAGGAACACTTTGCTGAATATTAAATATATGATGATATTCCCATCTACAGCATTTAGGAAATTGTTTGACTCAGCTCCGTAGCTGTCAATACACGCCAACATGTCTGAGAAAGAATTCAAATCCAAATCTTTTTTTTTTTTTGCCATATTCAATGCAGTATGTGATTTATACCAGAAACCACATTAAGAAAGGGAAAGGTCCATCTGCCTGGAGCGGCAGCTACAAGAAGAGTGTAGCCTTGTTTTCCACGTCCCTGTAGAAGCAGTGCATTTACTTGTCTCTGCCTCATCATTTCCACTTTTCTTCACCTCTCCAAGGCATGTGACACAAAGGAGCTAAAATGCTGCTTTGAGGTAGAAAGGAGGACAATTCAGTGAAAAGGGAGGTTACACTAAAACTCATCAGCCAAGTTTTATGCACGTGAAAGAAGAAATAGAAATGCATACACAGGTATTCATTTACAGCACAGTCTATCACTGGGCAGACAGGAAAGAAGAACATTCTAATGGTTTCAAAAATGGCTTTCAAGACCCAGCTGCAAGGAGCAAGATCAGGTTTCCCAACAAAAGCCTGAATTAAAGATGTAGATGCTATCTCTCTCATATTTTCCATTTTTTAAAAGAAGTTAAATTCAAGCTTATTTTAGGTAAGTACAATTCCCCCTTACTGAACATTTATATTCCATCTGAGGTCTGTGATGTTTTCCAACTTACAAGTGAGTATTCATGGGAGTAGTGTGGAAATGCTACTGGATTATGTGAAAAAGAAAATGGAGAGAATACCTGAAATACTGTATAACTTTAGTAAGTAGTGGCTGTACCTGCAGTTAGCACTGGGAGAAATCAATATTCTAGGTACCCCTGTGAACCATACTTTGGACACAATAATGAAATAGATTTCAAGAACATAGACTTATTTCCCATCTGGAAAAAATGAACTGGCAGATGAATCACAAGAATGAACCTGGTTTTGTCCCCTGGGCATTTTTCCCCAGGGCATTTTGTCCCCAGACCTAGGCTGATCTGAGTTAGGTTTAAATCATTTAAAGCATGAGAAATGTCAAGTCCTGAGTGCCAGTTGCTCAGGTCACAGATGTACATATATTCCTCCATATTACTTCATAACTTAGACGTATCACTTCATGGATATGGTCCCGTCTAGGAGTGTAAGATGTCAAGTTTCCATACGATTACAACAGTTTACTAACAATGATGAATTCTTCTTAAGTCATATCTGGTTAAATTACAAAATGCCTTGAATTAATAATTTGCTCAGCTCTGTTTTAAAAAAAGAAAAAGTGCTTCTCAGATTGTTTAAAAGTTCAGGTTAAGTTCCTCTAATCTGCCAAGTTTTTGCAAATAAAATATGCCTCATCCGATTTAGCCAAATCTGCACTATACAAAAGTATTGGTTTTGTTCAAAGTAAATTATTCTTATCTTCAGATGAGGGATTTTTCTTCATGTAAAAGGTACTACATGATTAGATAATTTAAGTTCAAAGTAATGTTTTAGGCTCAGCTGTTAGTCTAGGTAGAAAAGCTAAAAATGGTTTTTGTTTCAGTTCCAGATGACTTCTTGGTTTGATGAAGGGTCTCTTCTGTCAGAAGCCCTAAAGAAAATAAAGCATTACAGTATCTTTGGCTTATGTAAGGAGGCAGTGCTCTCCACAAAAGCATAACAAAAACACCCAAACAACTCACCCTGCAAGTTACTACCAAGTATTAGGTCCTCCTTCAAGCAGGCTGTGGTTTCAGTACCTTCCCTGACTCAGTCAGGCTGTCACTTCTAAAGAGCAGCTGCAGCAGATGAGGAAGCCTGTTGTCTTCACATAATCCTGATGAGTCACACTGTGACACCCTGTGAACCTGATATGCAAAATCCTGCAGTCCTACATTGTAAGAGTCCATGCAAATCCTTTGTCAAATTTTATCTACATGAATTTGTAGACTGAGAGTTCTGCTTTGACTGGAATATAATCATAAGATTACAGGCAAAACAATCCCCTTAACAACAGTATTCTTTTTGCTCCATGTTTAAGCCTTGCAAAATTGAAATTTGCCAGTGGTTTTGATGATAATATATAAATAGGATTGCATTTGATTCTGGGTTATTTTAAAAGGTCACTGAGTCATGAACTATTTTACATTGAACAGGAAACATAACTGAGATTTTCAACAATCTATTGGAGCCCTAGTAAAAGGGACTGAGGTTTTGTACTGAAGTTTTGTCAGAAGTGGTTGAAGCTCATAGAACAAGCTCCTTGATTATTACTGCTTTTTATGCAGATGTTGAAAACAATGTTGCTTTAATCTGAGAGGGGATTGTGAGTCAAGTCAAGGCATTTGTTTACTGTCTCTGTTTTGAATCTGAAGCCTGAAGCTAACGGTATTGCTAGACTCATTAATGAGAACAGGTGAGAAGCAGTGAGAATATGTTTAATATTTCACTGCATAGGGAGGAAAAATCTGAAAAATAAGTTTCTTGTGGCTGGGTGAACTTCTAACCTAGCTTCTAGAAAGAAAACCTTTGTATTTCTAATCATGTGTAAAAATGGTGCTGTGAAACAGGAGGGAGTTGGTTGGCCTTCTTTAATGTATTCAGCAATACAGAAGTCTCAATAGTTGAGCTATAGCATAAATCAGCAAGGAAATATCTGGCATGAAACCATTATGTATGTTAAAAAACATCTGATGGGCTTGTATTTCCAGGCATGCTCTTGCACAAAGTAGAATCTGAGGTCAGATTTGTTGTTTATTCGCAAATTAAACCCTAACTTCTGCTCTAGCACTTCTGAAAGCATCTAAAGCTCTTGCAGGACAAGGTGTGAGATGACTCAGGCTGGAAGGCCAAAAAAGGATGTGGGTATCTGCAACTTTTGAAGGGGATAGTATTGACTGTGAGAATACTTCTGTTTCAGAGCTTAGTCAAGCAGATGATCTTTAACAACTCGAGGGGCAACCTACTGGATAAGAGCTTGTGCTATTTGCATTTGGGAGGTGGCAACAAGGATCACTGTTTTATGACTGAGTCTGGTGTGTGCCACCCCAAGGGGAGGGACGTGCCAAACTGGAACTTGTTTTTTTCAGATCAATAGTAGCCCACAAGGTTGTTAGGCAAAGGCAAATGATCAGCCTGAGAACAGACATGTGATGAAACATATATAGTTGCAACCAGATGGCTTTATGAAACTTCTTTTGGGAAATACTAGAAATGTCTGAAATAATCATACTTTAGATATTAATACAATGAAATCTGAAGGCATAGCTGAAGGTTTTATAGGTATGTGGGATTTAATGTTAAGCTAACTACATGAAGGAATTTTAAAAATAGTTTTTAGCAGTAGGGGATTCCAAGTAATATGTAAAATCTGTCCCATGTCCTGCATAAACCCTTAGGAAGCTATGCAGTATTCTAATACTCCTTTGTCTGACTTGTTACGAAGACCCAAGATTGCTTTATTAAATTTAGCTGAGACAAATTTTTCTTTCTTAAAGCTGGCATAAGCAGAATATGCTTTATTTTTTTCTATTATTATATTCAACTTGATATAATTTGCATGTTATAAATGATGAGAATTTGGTTATCTAAATTTCCTTATCTTATTGCAAATAATTTAGTAATAGGGCAAAGGCTTCCCTTCTCTTTCTTTTACAAGGTACATGTCCAATTGCATTTCTTCATTTAAATAAAAAGCTAATAATAATGAATAATATCATTACCTTGACTGTAGTGAAAAATGCAATTATTCAGATCCTGGATCATGTCTGAATACACGAACAGTTTAAAAACAGGGAGCAGAGTAAGACATAACACGTCATGCTCAGGACAGAATTAATTTCCACTATGATATTGAAGTTGAATATTTTCTCTTTATCACAGAATTATTGCACTTAAAAATATAGTGTTAATCAAATTAGGTATCATGTAAGGTCAGGGACTATTTAATCTGTGTAAATTACAAAGCAAATTATTATAGTCTATATTTCCATTGTCTTTTGCAGGCTAGTGATATTTGCCCTTTTTTGGCATATAAATGAGCATGTTTTAACTCCAGAATTTTAGAAGTTCTACAGTAGTATATTTTTCTCTTTTAGATTTTGTAAGAATTGCCAGGGCTGTTTGGGGATTTTGGTGACCAAATGCACTGATTCCTGGAATTGACAATGCTCTCAATCTAGAGTAATGGCACCTGTTTTGCCTGTCATCATTCCTTCTCCTTTTCCTCACTTTCCCTCAAAGAACATAAATAGATAAACAAGTAAAGTATAACCATGATTTGTGTTTAGTCCCCCTTTCTTTCTTTGTCTTCTCCTTTGTGTTGTGAAAGCACACAAAAAATGGAGCTATAACTAAAGCAGGCTAATGATATCTGATTTGCCATTCATTTTTTTTTATAGGCTATAAGTTACTTTGACACATCAGCGTAGAATTACTAAGGATGTAAAAGACTTCCAAGATCAAGTCCAGCCTTTGAGTGAACACCAGCGCCAACTAAATCATAGTACTAAGTGCCAAGTCCAGTTGTGTCTTGAACACTTCCAGGGATGGTGACTCCATCATCTCCCTGGGCAGCTCATTCCAATGCTTAACAACGCTTTCTATAAAAAAAATTCTTCCTGATCTCAACCTGAAACTCCCCTGATGTAGCCTGAGGATATATACTTCTGTCCTGTTGGTAATGTCCTGGGAGGTTGACCCCCACCCTGCTACAAACTCCTTTTAGGTAGTTGTAGAGAGCAATAAGGTCACCCTTGAGCCTCCTTTTTTCCAACCTAAGCAACCCTAGGTCCCTCAGCCATTCCTCATACCATTCATTCTCTAAGTCCTTTACCAGCTTTGTTGCCCTTCTCTGTGCATGCTTGCAGCACTTTAGTGTTTTTCTTGCACTGAGGGTCCCAAAACTTAACACAGGATTTGAGATGTGTCCTCACCAGTGCCAAATATACAGGAAAATCATTTTCCTGGTTCAGCTGGCCACACTATTCCTGATACAGGCCTGGATGCCATTGGCCTTCTTGGCCACCTGGGTACAGCTGGCTCATGTTCAGCCACTGTTGACCAGTAATTCCAGGTCCTTTTCCACTTGGCTGCTTCCAAGCCACCGTCCCCAGCCTGTAGTACCGCATGAGGTTGTTGCAATGCAAGGGCAGGACCTGGCATCTCACTTTATTGAACAGCACACTGCCTCAGCCAATTGATCCAACCTGTCCTGATCCTTCAGCAGGCCCTTTGCGCCCTTCAGCAGATCAACCCTCCTGCCCAGCTTAGTGTCATCTGTGAACTTAGGGTACACTCCATCCCCTCATCCAGATCATCCATAAGTATATTGAGCAGCGCTGGGTGGAATAAAGAGCCTTGGGGAATACTACTAGTGACAGGATGCCAGCTGGGTGGAATTCCTTTCAGCACCACTGGCCCTGGCCATCCAGCCAGTTTTTACCCCAGTGAACAGTGCACCTGTCCAAGCCATGGACTGAAAGCTTTTCCAGACAATCCTGTGAGAAACAATGTCAAGGACTTTGCTGAAGTCTATGGAGGCAACATCCACAGCCATTTTCTCATCCTTTAGGCAGGTCACCTGGTCATGAAAAGGGATCAGGCTGGTCAAGAAGGACCTGACTTTCTTAAACCCATGGTGGCCGGGTCTGATCCCTTGGTTGTTCTGTATGTGACATGTGACTGCACTCAAGATGATCTGTTATGTAACCTTCCCTGGCATCAGGGTCAATCTGGCAGATCTGTAGTTCCCCAGATCCTTCTTCTGGCCCTTATTGTTGATGGCCATCACATTGACCAGTGATCTGGGACCTCCAGTGATCTGGGACCTCCCCACTTAACCAGGACCATTGTAAATGATGGAGAATGGCTTGATGAGCTCTTCTGACAGCTCCCTAAGTACCCTCAAGTGAATCCCACCTTGTTCCACAGATTTGTGAGTACTGAAGTGGCACAGCAGGTCACTTAAAACTTCTTCCTGCATTGGCACAGATGCGCCTTGGGTGGGCTATTGATTTCACCACCAAAATGTTTGGATGAACTTCCAGGAAAATTGTAATTTGTGTACCTTGTGCTGGTGGAAATCTGGCATCTTTGTGCTGTTGGCATAGTAGATGCGGTATACCAATTAAAAAATTATCTTATTTAGTGGCAGGCAGGAAGTAAAATAATTTCTGCAAAAATTCTTGGGATAAACCCTCACCCCAGAGCTGGAAGAGCTCAGATTTGATGATTATCAAGGCATGGTTCTGAGTACACCTGTTTGACTACTGAAAATACTGTGAAGGACGGGTATGAATTAGAAAACTGTACATGGAACTTAGAGAGCTGGTGACTATTTGTTTTCATTTCTCTTGTAATAGAAGTTATGTGTTTTTTAAAAGTTGTTTATTAAAAAATCATGTTAATATATTGCTAAAATGCAGCAGTTCTGGTTTTTTATCAATTTTTCAAATAACTCTGCATTTTATGAAATACCATTATGGTGCTCTACATTGGTGTTGACCTAACTGCTCGTAAATTTCTATATTTGCAAAACTGTTGAAATCAGAATAATTTTTACCAATTATTTTTAGGGTACTGCATAAATAGCAATATCGTGTTTGATTTTTTTCATGTTGTGTTTTGTGTTGGTTTAATTGCTGACCCAGTTTAACTTTTTAGTCTTTTATTAAAAAATGTTTTTGGTACACTTTGCTGCCATTTATTCATTAAATGCAATTTAAATATGAACCTTAATAATTTAGTAGACAGGTTCCATTAGTCGTTAATTTCCTTTAATTCTTTTAATTCATGTTTTCTTAGCAAATCAACAGCTGTGTTACCTCAATGAGGGTTACTGTGTGATTACAGGACAGAAAATTGCTTCACTCACACTACTGAAAAAACAAGTACATTCCTATCCTGGCTGAAATTTTCAGCAGCCCCACATCTCTCCTTCTCTCTCCAAAAAGACACTGAACATGAAGAATTTTATTTATTTAATTGGTGTCATGGTTTAGGAATTGTGTTCCCCAAGTTAGTGTTCCCACTGCAGCATTCCAAACCATTTTCTGCTCGCTCACTCTCCCTTCTCCTCCCTTCTCCTTTCCCTGTGCATGAATGGAGAAAAGAACTGGAGGTTCAAAAGGAAGAGGTCTTATCTCAGATTGAGATAAGAACGATTTACTTATTATGATAAGTAATACTTAAGTGTAATACTTAAGAGATAAGAAGTGCAACATTAACAGCAACAATATAAATGACAGAGGGTACAAGAAAGAGGCAAATGATTCACACAGAAACACCCAGCAATCCCCAGCTGCTCCCTCCACAACACTCCATGACCCTGAAGAGATCCCTTGCCCCCATCACCATCAAATGAGGTAAGGAAGTATAGAATAACGTCAGGGTCCTGGCCATGCAAAAAATTAGCTCTGTCCTGCCTAGAACAAGCACAATTGTCCTATACTTATTTACCACAGAAAAGGTAAGGAATTAAACATGAAAACAGTATATATATTTATTTTCAATTCTATGAAATATATCAGTGTACTACAGATAGGTGAAATGCTATTTAAGTATTTATTCCAGTGATGTAAGTTCTATTGGTCAGATGTGATTGGCTTACTGAAATCGCCACTGATTTGTACACCATATGGAAAGATGTATTAGATTTCTTTAACATGTTTGAAATTGGATGTTTACCAAAATTCTAAAATTAACTTCTCACAAACCTTACAGATGTTTTGAACTCAAAACTTGACCAAAAGAGGGCAAAATTAAATTGTCAAGAGAATTCTTGTAAAATCTTATAATTAAAAAATAATTATTTAAAGCATTTGTCAGTCTTAAGCTGAAATTAGAAAGCTGTACTAGTGTTTTAGATTTCTTGGAAGGTACCTGATAATGTTTGTACAGGCCAAGAAAAATAGGCAAAATATTTTTAATGCCATTTTTATATCAGTTTGAAGGAAAAAAAATCTCAGCATCTTCCTTACCCTGCTGAGAGATGTTTAGTGGGTTTGAGAGCCATTCTTAAAGAAAGCAGTAACTTCTGCAGCTTAGATGTTTCCAGTCACCTTTAATGTTCATTAAGCTGTGCTAGGTGTCCTCTAACAAAAGTGATCTGCAGAAAACTGTAATCAATGGCATATCAGGACTCCATCCAAAGGGTTCCTCTAGCATTATGCTTTTACACAAAACAAAGCACAGTAGTGCATTTGAAACCATGAATGCTGTATAAATGATAGCACTATCACTAGTTTGTTTAAATTTAAAAAGACAAATTCCTACCATAGGTATCAATATGGAAACCTTCTCACACTAGTACATTGTAGTAATTTACTGAGTGCAAAACTGTGCTAATAATTCTCATTCCTATACTTTAGTTAGAATATATGTGTGATGCTTTAGTAGAAAATACTTTCATATTTATGAGACAAATACAGAATATGGTTTCTTTGTTTAAAATGATAGCATTTATAATTCCAGTTTACTGGAGAATAACTTTCTCACGTCTATTCAGCCATTCACTGTTGGTTTACAATAAACCAACAAACAAATCAGAGAACAAGGGGCCACTATGACAAAGTCATAACTGAAAGAAACAAGAAAACCTTTCCTCAAATTAGACTTTTTTCCAATGAAATGCTATATTGAATACCAAAATGTCTAAAAGCTTTCTTTTAAATGCTCAGTATGCAAAGTTTAAGCTTAGAAGAACTTATGCTAATGTTTGAACCTGCTGAAAATTACTGTTCGGACATGCAGGTTGTAAGAGACTGAACAGGACCAACTCTCCCAACCTGTCCTCATAAGAGATGCTCCAGTCCTTGAATTGTCTTTGTCACTTTCTGCTGGACCCACTCTAGGAAATCCATCTCTCTAGTGCTGAGGAGCCCAGAACTGCCCACAATATTCTGAATGAGGCTTCACCAGGGCTGAGTAGAGGGACTAGATAAGCTTCCTCAATCTGCTGGCAATGCTCCTCCTAATGCACCCTGGGATACTTTTGGGCTTCTTGGCCACGCTTCTGGCTCTTGGCACCCAGGTCTGTCTCCGCAGAGCTGCTTTCCAGCAGCTCAGCCCCAGCCTGTCCTGGTGCATGGGGATATCCTTCACTAGGTGCAGGACCCTTCATTTGCATTTGTTGGATTCCAGTTAATTCTTCTCTGCCCACCTCTCTAGCCTGTCAAATCCTAGCCTTCTGAAGTTATACAACTGTTTTCCACTCTCCTTAAATATATTATCGCAGAGGCATTATCACTGTGACGGAAGGGCTTAGTCTTGAGCAGCAGTGGGTCCATCTTAGAGATGGCTGGCATTGGTTCTGTTGGACATGGTGAAAGCTTTTATCATCTTCTTGCAGAAGTCACTCCCGTAGCCTCTTCCCTGGATACCAAAACCTTGACACACAAATCCAATTATGAAAATATATGGAAAGAAAATATTACTTGAATTATTGCTTGAGTGCTGAAAATTAAGATCAGGTTCAGAAACCAAAGTATTTCTCTCTTAAGTTGTAATTACTCTTCTTTTTAACATTAATTTTGTCTCTGGAGGTGAAATCAATAATATTTGAGACCGAGATACAATATTGGCTATTACAACTTGATTGAGTTTTGTGATTTCAAGGGACTGAACCATTTCTTTTGATTTCTGAGGCCTGGGTAGTTGCTGAACTAGTAATTAAGTGTATGAGTGACTGGGGTAGTTGCTGAACAGGTCATTAAGCGTATGAGTGACTGGGGCAGATATTTTGTGAATCTTTTAAGGCAATATGTCCAGTTCTAAGTAACAATTAAGGTATTTAAACCTTGTTGTGTGACTGGACTATGGGAATCATAGACTGGGATTAATCTGTAGCTTGGCTGAATATTTTTAAGCTTTTTAGTTCAGAATGTGCCTGAATTATCTGAAATAACTCCATAAACAGATGAAGACCGAGTTCTTTTTTTGTTAGCATTACAAAGAATTACTCTTTGATTGGTTCTGCATAGTACAGCCATTTTTTTCACTGTATGACAGTGTCACAACCTTTAAAGACCGTTCCAAACAATTGTATAGGTATTCCAGGAGACTTTTTGATGGGTATTCTTGATATTTCAGGGCATAAATGGAAGACGAGTATGAATTACACAGCAGTCGGAAAAGATTACTGAAACACTTCTATGCCAGATAGTTGTTTTAGTTTTTTAGTTGCTTCTTTCTTGGATGAGGGTGAAGTGTTGGGGGAAGTGAACCTGTATTCATAGGGTCAACTTCAGGCTTCTAACATGTTTGCTCCTTATCTTTCCTAGGAACATGTGTTTCTGCTGACAACTTAAAATCATAACCTTTATACCCTGAATGATATTCTAACATGACTTCATAATAAAAATCTCCTCTCCACTGAAAATAGATTGGCCACCATAGTCTTTGCCTTCTCTCTAAAATAAAAATTTTAGCAATTTTTTTCCTCTCATACTCCTCTATGATTGGGGTATTAAAAGGAGGACTGTCATTTCTGAATGCAAACCTCCCTAATAACAGAGCTTTTAACCCATGTTACTATTCTTGTACAGTGAAAACTAAGTGAATTTGTTTGGGGTTTTTACAGAATATAGAGACCCTAATTTTTTGCTTTAAAGAATATTGATTTTTACTTAATTCACTGCTATATATTTGATTTGCAGAAACTCAGAAGTGGGCACTTTGTTTCGCCTTTTAAGGTTAAAAAACAGATGGATTTTTAGAGGTGCTGCAGGATTACAGCTCCTACTGAAACTGAAAGCAATTTTCATAATATCATGCTGGCACAGAAGCATGTGTTATTAAGATCACAGAATGGATGTTTTTGTTCAGAAATAGCTTCTGTTTCAAAAGAGGGAAGAATTTGGAAGAGGGAAATTAAACTGTAATTTCTTTGTGGATTATTGTGTGTGTCTCTTCTTAGCACAATAACAGTTAAAAAAAAATGAAAAATTGCAGAGAGATAGTTTGATTTTCTAGCTTTCCTGAGCTTTATAATTCATGCAATTGTATTTTTCTTTTCTAGGCTAAATCATAAAAATTAAGTGAAATGTACTTCATAGAAACATTATTTTCCCATTCTGCCCCCAACAGGAGGGACCCTTCCTCACTCCCAAAAGCTCCCAGTTCAAATTGCCCTCAGAAACATGCATTATTAGAAATTCAGATATCTTCTATGATTATTGTTTTGAGAGAACTAATCACTTTACACAAATTTCTCTGACTTGAAAACAAGGCTGTGTTCTTCATCTATTTTCACTACCAATGACAAAACCCAGGAATCTTCAATTCAGCATAAGATACCCACGTGGGTAGTGGGAGCTAATAGAATGACTGGACCATTACTGTATAACCTGCTGCCAACATCTTGTCTGCTCACCTTCCTTCATCCACCTCACTCTCTTTACTCTGTGTAGATGATAACAGGGTAGCCCTCTGAAAATATTTCCCTCCTGGTTTCCCCCTAAATTTTCAGAACAACCACTTTCAATGGTAAAATTGCTTCAATTTTTTTTTATTTTATCACCAGCTGCTTTTTTTTTTAACATCTGTAAGATGGTGAGAAAGCCTTGTGAATATATAAGTATCTATAATGTTGCAAAGCACCCAGGTGCTATGGGAGATAGTAACATGTCCAGTGATGTTGAATGAAACACCAACGAGGTGAAGCCTCAGATCAGCACTTACTAGGAGCAAAAGGTAGAAAAGGGACACTGCTTCTGTGGTGGTTCTTTAGCCTCCCCTCATATTTTGATACAAAAGGAGATATGTCTAATTTTTGGTCATTACAGACAGCACCGTAATTAGTCTTTACATAGAGATTGTGTGTTTCTTTTACACTTTTATTTTTTCTTACTACATAACTTGCTAACTTTCAATGGTGGGTTTTTTGTTTGGTTTTTTTTTTTTTTTATTTAATATTCATGTTTCCTTTCCTTTCTTCTATTATCCCAGCTTCTATATTTTCAATCAATTTTGTTTTAGCTTCAGAGGAAATAAACACAGTAGGAAGTAAATTCACTGAGACAATCACTATCCTTTCTACTTGCGTAAAAAGCCTAGCACTAATTGTGTGTTATGCAACTTAGCAAGACTGATCTTCTGGAAGTGCAAGTGAAATGTAGGGTGAATTATACTAAGGAAGCAATGGCAATCTTACTTCCTGCACTATTATTGCATTGCATGACAAAAGTAAAAAAATATGCAGTCAGCAGCTCTTCTTTCTCCTTTTCCCCTACTTCTCTTACCACTGAAAATGGAACCAACATTGGAAATAGTATCCTGAATTATTATTATTATACCTATTTTCACGACTAGGACTACCTTCAGATATGAAAATTAATGTCTATTTAAAAATACAAGAAATCCTCAATTTTTTATTTGTAAATATGACTCCCTCTTCTATTCCAAATACATTAATGGAATAATAAAAATACTTCATATTTAGACAATGATATTTAGCTAAGAATTTGGATGAACATTATTAAAAAGGCTTTTAAATCTACCTACTTGATAATCAATAATCAAGCTTAAATTAAAAGAGCAAAACAGATCTGAGTTTTGAAAATATTAATTCTGAATGTAGTTAACAACACTGAGGTATGCTTAAATGTGAGATCAGAAAGATTACTGTTTTTCAAGGCTAATCCAAAAATAGCCCCTTCCTGTGAAATAAAATTTATTAACCCTAATGTTTGTGTCATTCAAAAAAGTTGAATATCTGGAGCTTCAAATGGGTATTTTGAAATATTCATTCAAATGCTCTCAAAGTCAATAGACATTCTTTTATTTGTTTCAATAATGTGAAACCTGGGCCCTAGTCTTCTTATAAGATGTTTTCAGGTGATAGAAAAAGCCTGAGAATTTCATGGGCTTGTACCCAAATTTATGAGACTTATAGGATACACTGAAGAGATGTTTTAGTATGGTAGATTCTGAATTATCATAACCTGTATTGCTTTCCTAATACTAAATATAATGTACATCTATATTTACATGTGCTAAATAGCATTGTATAGTTTTAAGAATAATTTGAAAGTGTGTACTGTTGCTGGATACAAGCCATCTCAGTAATAACACCCTGTTGTTTTGCTTTCACACATTGTTCTATTTCTGACTTTTTTTTCATAATCATTCCTCACATCTGTAAAAATAGATGTGAATGATATCTTTCTGAGGGCTGCTGTTAAATTTGGGTGCAATTAAATCTGTATAAGCAGTCTACTGTATAACTGCAATAACAGCAAGAAAAGTCTAACTTTATATAGAGTTCAGCTGCATTATTTGGGCCTCCACTGTAATAGACCAAAAAGCATAGTCTCTTTTATAGTTGCTCTCATCTTCCAGACAATATAATTTAAGCAGTTAGCAGGAAACCTTAGTTAAAAGAAGGGATGCATATATTGTGCCCTTAATTTTGAAACAGTAAATAAAGAAAGATGTGTTTGTGTAACCTACACAGTTTTCCACAACTTCAGGAAACTTGCTAGAGACATGTAGAGGGAAGAACATTTATCCACCCTGGCCCCCAAGAAGACTGGAAAAATTACCAGGCTGAATAAATACTTATCATTACTGCTGTTGTTTTATGTCTTCTCAGTCTTGAGGGACTTTGCAGATGCAATGCAACAGTTGTCTCTCCCCCTCCTCTATGTAGATTGCTCATGAAAAAATGAGGTTATGTTTATGTTTACATGTACATGGTTTTAATAAAAAGTTATTTCAAACTTGAATGATAGATATTTTTATTGAGTTTGTACAGAAAGCTTTTAGTAGCAAGAGGCTGCAGAGGTGGATGTTGTGGAAAGAGACAGTCACACCTGTGTTGTACAGAGCAAATTCCACCTAGCTCCAAAACAGACTTGATGGTAGCCAAAGCTGAGACCATATAGACTTATATGTATAAGAAAGAGTGAAAAACTGTGTGCAGCAATTGTGAGAGAAAGGAGTTTAGGTACTGTTTCAGAGTCCATCATTTACTCTTGCATCAGGATGTGTGCAAATCCCTATGTCCTTTTTTTGTCTAAGAAAATACATTTCTGATGTTGAATTTTTTGGTAAAATTTTTAGCTTTCTTCAAATCAGATTTTACTTACAGGAATTATGTCTTTTAGTACCTATGTAGATATTTCCAAGTGCATTCTAATTGCCTTAGTATTTCTCCTGAGAATATCTTGAATTTCCCTCATTTGATTCAAGTCTTAAAAAGAAAATAGTAGCTTCAGATACCTACTGAAGTTTTTGTTTAATCTTCTTGGAAGAGCAATTTTAAATCAATTTTATTGCTGTATAGACTGCACTTTACAAATTAAGATTATAATGTTTGCACATGACTTTCTTTTCTCCATCTGGCATGCTTGCTTTCTGGAAGAATTTCAGAAAATGCTGAGATTTCCAGAGTAAATTATAATCACCATGAACCTTTTTATCAACATGAAAATTATGTCTGCATAGCATGTATGTAATTAACTATTCTCATAACAATCTAAACCAGGCCCATGGAAATCAAATTTCTTAGGTTTGTGGTTTTTAAGATACATTGGAATGTCTCTGTCTGAAAGTTTGCTCTTACTAGCTGGGATGATCCTGGAACTGTATTTCCTTTCAGTGATGTTTCCACAACGATTCTATGTTGTTATAATTTTCCTTATACTGCATCAATGTTATTAACTTCACTAGGAGGAGATGTGCGTACCAAGAAGCTGCAGGAAAAATTGTCCCTCCTTCCTTCCTTCCTTCCTTCCTTCCTTCCTTCCTTCCTTCCTTCCTTCCTTCCTTCC
>JAYDZK010000113.1:76381189-76409692 GCA_034509185.1 Euphonia xanthogaster
CTTCCTTCCGCCACTTCCTTCCTTCCTTCCGCCACTTCCTTCCTTCTGCCACTTCCTTCCTTCCGCCACTTCCTTCCGCCACTTCCTTCTGCCACTTCTTTCCTTCCTTCCGCCACTTCCTTCCTTCCTTTTGTCTTTTCTTTCATTGTAAAACCTTGCTTTTGGAACATATGTAATGAAATGTTTTTCCATAATATCTTTAATTTAGCATCATTAGCAAAGTGACATACAAACCCAAGGAAACCAGGCTATAATGTTCAATAACTAACATCAAAAAGTCAAATAGGTTTAGATTTAGGTTGTGTTTTAGTGAGCATTTCAGCTTGAAGCCAGAAATCACTCCTTTTGTCAGTATACACTGCAAAGACAACTGTGTGTACCTTTATTTAGAATGGCCAGCTATTCTCAAACAGCAACATGAATTTGAGTGCAGAAATGGAACTGAAGATAAATATAAACAGAGAATCCCAAACTGAGCAATGATTTTGAAAGTCATGGAAGTGATTTTAAAATGAATTTGTTATTTGATCAAATTCCGCTTTAGGTTTTAGAAGATGGACTTGAAATGCTGAGACCACCTGGTGAGATAAAGTCCTTGTAACAAAAGCTCTGCAGTTTGAATGCTACATTACTTTTTTCTTCAGAACATAAAAAATAAGTCATATGGCTCTGACATGCAGGCTGTGCACCACAGTGCTTTGGCTGAGCCTGCCAAATAATTTGTGATTACTACCTTTTTAAATTTCTCCGGTGAATTTGCTTTTGTTTGATTTGTTTTGTATTTCATATTTGAAGTGCTTTATTGCAGGTTTAGTTATTTAAATATGGGTTTCAGCCTGCTATGCCAAATGGGTGAACACAGACCATTATTGCCATAGGAGCTGCCCTGGTAGGGGAAGTGTGACTGTGAATCCTAGATGTGGGTGCTGGTCTTGCTTTTAGTGGTTGAGAATTCTCACATCTTATACTTGCTTAAGTGGCACAATTAATGAAATACATAAAAAATTCATTCTCCATCATTTATACAAGAGGAGGAGTCATGGTTGGTTAGTAATGCTTGTCCTATTAATATTGACTGGAGGTGTAACTTCTCCAGGGCGTTAAAGTCTTACTGTATGTTCCCTGTCCAGTTTCCAGTTTCCAAAGACCACCCTGGTCCCAGATATTATTTAGCACTGTGCACTTCTGTTTAGGAGTAAAACCACAGTGAAGATGGTGAGCAAAATACGCTCAGAGCCACAGCAGAGCAGAATGTAACTTGCTCCGTCAAGAGGTATGGAGAAATATAGGGCCTGTTGAACCCAATTTCCTTCCCACTGCTGAACCCATAGAAGATTAAGGTGAGATATGTACATTGTAGGGTGCATTAATTGCATTCCTTTATCTCTAGCAGAAGAGTAAAGCAATTGCTTCATCTCTCCCTGCAGTAACTGCAGCTGTACTCTCTGACTAATGTTTATGAGCTCAGAATTCTACTTATGTTTGAAATGGCTTTTCCAGTTGCCAAGTGTGGTTGAACTCTGATCAATAAATTAAGCAAAAAGTTGGCATCAGAGATAGGGATGTAGATCAACAGATGAATAAACTATGCAAATGTATAAGTTTAATTTCCTCAGAAAACCAAAGTTAAAGAATGTCTACAGATATTTAGGGAGCATAGTAACCAAGAGTTGTAGTAGTAGCATGAGCATTTGTTCATGTTAAGAGAGAACATGTGTCTGTAGAACAACCTACTTGACAAGGGACATTAAATTTCTATGAAATGTTCTTCTGATCTAGTGTTAGCCAGAGAACAAAGAAAACATACAAAAAGGAAAAAAAGGAAAAAGCCCAGTGCCTGGACAAAAGGCAAGGCATGTGGGCCTTGCCTTAAGGCTCTCACCTGAACATAGACTGAATTTACTAATGACTGTTTTGGAGCAGTACAACAGCAGAATTAAATATTCAAAGCTTGAATTTTAAGAGAGAAAAATCACTAACTTCAGATGAAGTTGTTGTGTATTAGGAAAATCAGACTCTATGAACATCCTTTACATTTTTGACATATTCTCATGTACAAAATAAATTATAGGCAAATAGATCCCCAGACCTCTTCCATGTTTTAGCAGCTTTTCTTATAATAATTGTCACAATCTGACATCTTTAAAGATGTGCATGTATGTTAGATCAAAATATTCATTGGAAATTGGAAAATAATCTTATGTCATCTTAATAGGCTGATGGATATTAGGCAGGTTGTCTGAAGCTCAGCCATACCATTTACCTACTAGTACGTAACTGTGATTCCTCATTGGAAAATCAAGTAAAAGGAGGCAGATCTGCCTTTCTGTTTCAGTAAAAGAGTCAGAGCGGATGAAGTGTCTTGTTTAAAAGCCTAACTTCATGCCTACCAGACTAAAAACTCCATTTGATATGGCTTGTCTAGGGACACAGACAAGGGCTGAGAAGTGCCTTCTGTGGTTAGCCATCTTCTGCTGCATGGCTGCAAAATGAGAGTGAAGACCACTGAATGTCTGTCCACTGATGGCTAAACCTTGATTTTTCCAGAGCAAGAAACAGAGAATTACATAACCAAATGAGGTTGAGGGATGATAGAAACTATTCAAGTTGGGCCTCAGTCCCGGACACTAGGTTTCACATCTGTACAGTCAGAGTAACTACGTCACTAGACAGATAAGACAATAATTCTATGTCTTGTCTTGGATAGGGTTAAACACCTGTCACGGGTGTTTAACCCGTTCATTAGCAACCCAGTGGGAGTGCTGCTATCTGCTGAATTTCTGCTTGGGTGTTTCCTAAATGGCTCTCATCTGAGCACTGAGTCAGCCTGTTTTCACATATTTTTTGAGATGTGCACTCACAGCTTGAGTTGACAGAGGTACAAGTTTAGCAGTCGTGGTTAAGATGTTATTTCCATTTTAAGTGCTTAATTTCTGCTGCTTATCTTTCCAAGACATTTACTCTTAGAAGGAAATTTCTCATACTGGTGTCCAATACAGAGGTGAAGTACCTGAAAGTTTGATAAAAATCCATTTGGTTGTTGCTGAGGTATCTGAATGTAGTAAGGCTAGAGGGGAGTGAAGAAGCACTTCCCTATACTGGATACTTGCTTTATTTCTGGAAATTATCAGTGTAATTAATTTCCATGCTGACATATTTCAAACTGATACAAAGCTGTCACTTCTCTATCCAGTAATATTCATCCCATACAAATTTTGTCTCACCATTAGGCACATGTTTTGTGGTCTCATATTCCCCTTGTCTGTTTTTATATGGCTCCATTGGAAAGAACAGAGAATATCTACTTTGGTATAGTAGATGAAAATAAGTTTAGAAACTACAAAGGTACTCTGGAAAAAAAAAAAGAACACCGGAAGATATTTTTAGTCCATCCCTTAGAGAAATAGTAAAACCTATTTTACACTAAGCTTTGGCATTTTCTTGCATTTTGCCAGCTGAAAATGAACCCAACATATTCTGAAGTCTCAAACCAAATTTTGAAAAGCCTCCAGGATTTTCCATAACTGTTCTGAAATAAAAATGAATGTGCAAAATCTTATTTTTATTTCAAATTTATGAAAGCAAGTTATTTACCCAAAATTAGACACAGCAGACCAAATCCAGGTTTGAAAAAATAATCATTTCCCAGGTTTGAAGAGATGACTTGTTCTTATGCACTAGTTCTCTATCTATATAGGTGCTCCCATATAATTCATTGTATATTCTGCACTCGATCCTGCCGCTGTTTTTCTACACCTGCTTGTTCTGTATATGTCTCTCATGCTCCTTTCATGTTTTTTCTCTCTCTCATTGCAGTGTAAGCTGACAAGTTTTTACTTGCTAGGATGGTGATGGTACCTTTAAAACATCCAGAATATGTTTTTTAACCCAGAAAAAATGTATATAGAGGAGTCATAGCTTCCTACTTCTTAGAAAGATACTTTCAAAAATACAGGCAACATTTTAAATTTTTCTGGGAAGGAGAAGCTCAAAATTTTATCACAGATTATTGCCATGGAGAAGTTCTTTTTTTGGGCTACACTGCTCCAGATTAGCTGGCAGAAGGGATAAAAAGGTAAGAGGAGTCAAAGACATAATTTCTGCTAACGTCTGGAAGGTAGAAGAGTACAGAAGCAAATTGGAGACTCAGAGGAATATCAATTTCCTTCCTGGATCCTGACTGTACACCCCATTCCTTCATTATGACTAGACTTATTGATATGCAATGGAGAAGGAAAACAAGTCATAAAGGATGATAAAAAATTTATGTAGAGGGAGTTTTCAGGAACTCCCAAGAGAAAACAGAGTGGTAGGCTAAAGCTGATGAAAAGAAATAATCCGTTTAAAGTCCTGGGTTTAGTGGTTTTCTTGGTTTAGGAGTCACTCTAGGACATTGGTTTAGTAGTAGTGTGCATAGGAGGATGTTTTCATGTTGTGTGATATCAAAACTACTTTTATAGGAATATTATGACTTAGTTTCTTATCCTGCTACATGGAGAAATGGGAAAATTATACTTGACTCTGCTTGGATTCTCAATTCTTCTGTAGACTAAGTGGCAGACCAAATTAAAATGTCAAGAAATTTTTTTCTTGACTGCAGAATTTTTCACCATTTTTAATGATAGAATCAGTCTTGAGATGCAGCTTATCTCAGTGGTATACAGACTGAAAAATATTGATTTACAATTTCTGTGTTATCCATTTCATTTTTATTTTTAACGTACATTTCTGTTGTTAGGTGAAAGAGTGAAACAGATCTTTCCTTCCCATACTCACGTGATGTTTAGCATGGTAATACCTACTTGGCTATTTTTACTATTTCTCTTTTTCTACTGTAGCTGCCATATGCACAAGAATACATTTGCCATCTCTTAACAGGCAGCAGATTTCATATTTTGACAATAAGGCTGGCCCATAGAGGTTGCTTAGTTAGACTTTAAGGATCTAAATGCAAATAGATTTATTCCCCTGTGACTTAATTTTGTTCTTCCATTGCCACTCTCGGCCTCACCAACAAACCAAGATAAGAAACTGTTAGTTTATTTTCTCTCCAGGGAGACTTGCCAGAACTTAGCAAGTTTTGTTGTTTTGGTTTTTTTTCTCAGCAATCATATTGCCCCTGGTCATTCTTATCATTATGGATAGTTCCTTCTTTCCTTTTTGTCAATTGTCCTTCCTGCAATGTCTAGGAAAAAAAACCTTCTGAGAATTATTGCTGGAAAATATTCTTTCCTATTGTTAAACACATTTATGACTTCTATTCTTATTCCTTGACAACCTACACATATCATTAAATTAAAAGAAACAAAATATACAGCTTTTTAATGTTTTTGAAAAACTGAGTTTACATACAAAGCATTCTGAAGCCATGAGTTATTCAACAAGGAAAACAGAAAAAAAAAACATATTGCTGTGCTTTCAAAAGTCTGTAATTTACACCCATAAAAGCATGATTTAATATTTTCCTATTACTACTGATGCATCTGATTTATCCCCATGTGTATTTAAATCATGGAAAAAGTGGACATCTTAATTTATTGCTTTCTTAAATTCTTCATTATGTTAATTGGAATTACTCCAACTTAAAAAAGAGACCAAAACCCAAACAAAAATACAATGAATACACTAGCCACTGTGTAATTTTCTTTTCCAGTAATTAGAACTGAAAAAGGAAGGCATATGTTGTCGATAAAATGTTACAATGTATTTTAACCTACTTATGTTTGTGAAGGGCTAAAAATTTCTTTATAAACAGGGAAGAATGAAAATGTTCAGAACACATGATGATTGAAAAATTACAGACTTTCCCTTTTTTTTTTAAATTCCATAAATTTAACAATAAAATAGCTTAAATCTAACAATATTATATTCAGAATAAACATACTGGGAAATATGGGTACAAGCTTCAGTCCGTTTCTGCCGAAGGGAGGATATTAACATAAATATCATTATTGGGCAATATATACATCAGTTTTAGAATATGAATGTAAGAACCACAACAATTTGAATGGGACACTCTATTACAAGCTCTTTTTAAAATTTGCATTCTCCTTTTTTTATAATAATTTTTTATAGTATATGATAGGATGAGCTAAGTATGGGGCCAGGTACAGCCGTCTGAAGGAATGTAATTAGATTTTGGTTACCCCTTAATGCCTCATGATCCTCCAGATGGGTTTGAAAGCTGAATAAGCTATTCTGATAGATAACAATCCCTGACCTCTTGCTTTCTTCCTGAAGACTTGTGATTTCAACTCAGCATGTGACAGAAAATGTAATTTTTACATGAGTGAGTCCTGCTACCATACTATGCAGCAGCTCCATGTATGTCACTTTTGTCCCTTGCCTGGCCTGGTCTTTCCCTGTCACTTGTGTTTATTTCCCTTCTTTTCCTTTCTAATTTAGCAGCCCTAAACATGCATAAAGGGTCACTCATTTTTAATAGACAGTGAAATCAAGATGGCTATAGTTACAGTGGGGCATAGCAGGGAGTAGGTAGAGCAGCTCCATTTTTTTGAAGATAACTATGATTGTCTGTACCCATAGGATCTCCATGAACTAAATTATATTGTCCCTTCTTATATAGCTGACTCATAGAGAGTGACTATGGTGGTGTAAGAGCTGAGCACAAAAATAATTTTATTTATATTTCCAATTCTTACACCAGTTGCTATTTCCACATATAGACAGCACTGTTTGTTAGAGAAAGAGTTGAGGAGATAAACCCAGAATTGGAATCTGGAAGACTTTCATGGTGGATAGCCATAGTGAGAAAGTTGTCTGAACTAACCACTGATTCTGAAATGTTCTTGACTGTTAAGCAACCTGTTCCTGAAATACAAGGAAACAAACTGAAGCTTTTTTGGCTCTAGGTAATATTTAAGAATGAGTTTCCTCCTTGAGATACATTCCTGGTGTTCGGGAAATTCCACAACTAGTTTTTTTCTGATGGAAGTATGTTTAGGTTTGAGTTGTGGTACCTAACATATAACAGATTTATTTAGCTATTTGAAGGTGACAGGACACAGTTGCACACCAGAAAGGTGTTAAAATGGGAAAAGGTTATTTCAATAATGTCAAACTCTTTTAAAAACAGTTTGCACTTTGATAAAAGTATCTGTTTCCCCTTGACACTTTTAAAGATATTATTTCTTCCTGTTCAGTGCCAGAGAAAAGCATGCTGGCAGTGTGAAGCTGTGGAAATTGTGGAACATCTTTCTTTCTGCACTAATTGCTGCTTCACATACATATACCACATAACAGAGCTTTTTCTCTGTGTGCCACAGGGAAATTTCAATTTGACGTTAAAAATAAGCTTGTTTTTCTGTTTGTATTTTTGATCAAGACTACAAAGTTGTCTCTTGCTTTGCTTACAAAGATGCTTAGAAGGGATCCCCGGTGTGTAGTCTGTGTGAGACCAAAACTCTTTCAAACTCATGGACTTGGGCTCTGTAGTAACAATAATAGACATTAAAGTCTATACTTATATCTAAAGGGTATTTATACGCACTGCATGAAGTAGTTAACTAAATCTCTGAACAATTTTCTTTGCTTTGTACAAAAGTATTTTTTGAAAAATAACTACCCCAATTTTACTTAGAAATTACTCTTATGTGAGAGAATTTTATTTTCTCCCTTGGTCTTTCTATGCTGTTAATAAACAGTGGCACAAATTAAGTTAAAACTCTAGTGGAAAGATTAAGAAATTACTGTGATAACAGGCTAATATTAATTAAAAGTAAAATAATGGTCCTCCACTACTAGGCTTATTCTAAATATTATCTTCTGTTTTAAGGTCAGATTCCAATACAGTTTTCAAGTTCATTGCTTTTCCAACTATTGTCTTAAGGAAATAAATAGTTTCATCTTCTTCCATAGGTTTTCTGGATCACTGGTATATGCATTATCACTTACTGAACTTGCTGTTAAGAATTTTGTATTGTTAGGAGAATGTCTAGAACCCATGATGCAAAATTCTCTGGGAAATTTTTGTTAGTTATTTGGTGGCTTACATACATTCCTGGCCACTTTCCTAGATTCCAGTTTCCTGAATGATAGTTATTTTTTTCATCCAATTGGAAATTATTCTTTTTAGGAAATGCTATGCAATATAGGTTTCACTTAGTTCAAATTAATTTTGGAATGGAGAGAACTACTTAGAACATGAGTAAGTTCTAATAAAGTTCTTAGATGACAGGGTTCATGTTGTATACTGGTACCAATTAACTGTATTAATTGATAGCTGAATTCCAAAAAGTGGCAAAAGATATAGAGCATCCATCTAGCATTTATCTATATTACCATCTTTTCTATAGAACTTGATTAGCCTGAATGGCTGAGTGAGCTTAAATGATATTGTTCGGAGCACACTGCAAAACTGTATGTTCAAATGTACTTTTTGGATTTAAGAAAAAAAGTTCAGGAGTCGAATTTTAGCAAACTCTTTGTTACACTGAACCATATGTTTTGAACAGAAGCTGAAAATTGATTTTCCTATATTTTCCTGCTGTAGGATACCATTTGTATCAGTCATAGCATCAGTTTCAGGAGATGTATTTATGGCAAACTGGTTTATGACACGTCCCTTCCACTTATTCTTTTTCTCTTACATCCTATTCACATTCTAGTCCTGTGCTGGAAAATCAACTTATTCTATTCCACTGGATTAAAATCTTCCCCATGTACCAAATGCATCCTCAGTAGGAAAAACAAGTTCTCAAATTGAACGTGAGATTTCCATTTGCCACATTAATAGATGCCTTTCTAAAGTAATTAAATAAACAAATACAAATAAGTACTATACATGAATAATTAACAGGCAAAATGTAATGTTTCATTTCAACTTAAAGCTAATTAAATGTCTTGCAGTCAGTGTTCTTAGAATGGCATAACACTGGAGGAAAAATTATATTAATCATTCAGCAGTTACTTCTGTTATAAAGTAATTAATTTGTTTTCTTTGTGCAATTGGTAAAAGCATCTAGAAACTACAGTCTTAACTAAAAACATTCAGAGTTTAAATCTTGTAAGACAGTTCACAGAAAAAGTATTATTGTACTCTTTTTGATAAAAAAATACCCTTTTATCTAGACAAAGGTAAATAACTTCTTCACCCAAAATAAAAGAACTATTAAAATCTTATTATACCAGCTGAAAAATAAATCTGTGTAAGCTTGTACAGCTGTGTTGAGCTACCCATAATGACTTTATATGTGGGTTGAACGTGACTGACGAGTTTCTGGGATTTCAATTTTGATTTAGGATTCAATTTGATTTTAGGATTTCAATCAATACAGTGCCTAGGCAAGATCATGGGATTTAGCACCCAAGCCCATTGTTCCATGGAAAATCTCTCATTTACTTCACCAGTATATGCCTGTATCCATTAGTATTTCTTATACATTATAAGAAGGATAGTTGATTACACTGGCAGACAAATACTGGGCTCTGATCCTGAGTGATCTTACATGGTATAGATTCCTGATGCTTGAACAGAGTCCATCAATCAAACGAGTGTTAGAAAAGATGATTATTCATATGAAATCAACAGAGACCTTATACACAGAGCCAGTAAACAGAGTTCCCATGCTTTCAACAAGGTGAGTTGAGTTTATGTGGAAAAACAAAATAGTTGATAAAAATCCTTTGCTTAAAAATTAATATTCAATTTTATTCAATTAATATTATTGTGATAAACACAGAATCATTTAAGAAGGAGCTTGGAAACTTGCTTATTATCTATATGCTATGTTTAAAAACAAATATTGACCATTTTGTGAGAAATCATTAAAGAACCACTGTTAGCATAGTATACTCTCAATGCAGGGTATGAAAGTTGACTTTCAGCAGTTTATGGCGACGATGCTAATCTAAGAAGCATAGAGTGGTTTGGGTTGAAAGAAACCCCAAAGATCACCTCATTTCATGTCCTCCACCATGGACAGGGACACCTTCTGCTGGACCAGGTTGTTCAAACACCTATCAAACCAGCCTTGAACACTTCCAGGCAGGGCTTTCTCTGGGCAACTTCTTCCAGTGTCTCACCACCCTCACAGTAAAAAAAATCTTCCTTATATTTAATTTAAGCGTGCCTTCTTTCAACTTGAAGCCATTGCCCCTTGTCCTACCACTACATGCCCGTGTAAAAAGTCCCTCTCTAGTTGTCTTGTAAGGTCCCCTTTAGGTACTGGAACGTTGCTATAATTTTCTTCAAGAAGCTCTCTTTTCGGCAGGCCGAACAGCCCCAACTCATTCAACCTGTCTTCAATAGAAGAAGTGCTCCAGCTGTCTCATCAGATTGGTGGCCCTGCTCTGGATCTGCTCCAACAGTTCCATGTTTTTCCTGAGCTTGGCACTTCATAGCTGGATGCAGCACTCCAGGTGGGGCATCCTGAGAGTAGAGTGGAATAGAGTAGAGCAGGAGAATCACCTCCTTAGACCTGCTGGCCACTCCTCTTTTGGTGCAGCCCAGGATATGGTTGGCTTTCTGGGCTGCAAATATGCACTTCCAGACCATGTCAAGCATCTACCAACACACCCAAGCCCTTCTTCTCATAGCCCTTCTCATCTGGTTTCTTCCCAGCCTGTATTTGTACTTGGGATTGAACAGGACCCTACGCTTGAATTCATTGAAGTTCATGAGGATTGCATGGGCTCACCTCTCAAGCCTGTCAAGGTCCCTCTGGATACCTTCTCTTCCCTCCAGTGCATCAACTGCACTACTCAGCTTGATGATGTTCCAAAATTTGCAGAGGGTGCACTTGATACCCCTGCCTGCATCACCAACAAAGATCTTAAAAAGTGGGAGTCCCAATAATGACCTGTGAGGAATTCCTCTTGTCACTGCTTTCCACTTTGACCACAATTCTTTGAGTGTGACCATCCAGAAAACTCCTTGACCCACTGAATTGCCCATTTGTCAAATTCATGTTTCTTCAACTTAGAGATAAGGACTTTGTGTGCAACAGTATCAACTCCTTTGCACAAGTCCAGGTAGATGGTGTCAGTCACTCTCCCCATGTCCAACACTGCTGTGATTCCATCATAGAAGGCCAATAATTTTTCAGGTAAAATTTCCCCTTCATGAAGTCATTCTAGGTGTGACCAACCACTATCTTGTTTTCCATGTGCCTCAGCATAGTTTTCAGAAGGATCTGTGCCATGATCATGCCAGGCACAGAGATTAGACTCGCTGGGTTATAGTTCCCCATGTCTTCCTTTTTTCCCTTTTTAAAAGTGGGGGTTATGGTTTTTCTTTTCCAATCAGTGGGAGCGTCACTAGAATGCCAAATGTCTTAAATATGATGGATAGTGGTTCATCCATCTCTTTCAACAATTCCCTCAAGATCTGTGGGTGTATATGACCAGGACCCATAGAATTGTGGACCTCCAGGTTTCATAAATGGTCTCAAACATGATTTTCTCCTACAATGTGCAGTTCTTCATTCTCCCAGTGCCTGTCTTTCTGAAACTTGAGTAGCATGGTTGGAGCAGTTGATAGTGAAGATTGAGGAGAAAAAGTCATTGAGCACCTCATCCTCCTCCATGTTACTGGTAAATAGGTCTCATATTTCTTTCCAAAGTGATTCCACTTTTTCCCTAATCTTCCTTTTATCACCAAGATACCTATTGAAATCTTTGTTGTTGACCTTAATACCTCTGGCCAAGTTTGATTCTTTCAGGGCTTGCCAGATCCCTGCCTGTTTGGATAATCGCTCTCCATTCCTCCCAGGTGTTAAGACTTAAAAGATCACAACAGTTTTCTGTCTCAAATCGCAATTGCCTGTCTCAAACATTGTTTCCACCAAAGAACTCCCACTGTGGAAAAATGTGTAAAGAAGCAACTGCTCATCTGTGACCAGTGAAGGCCTCACTGCCTGCCAAATATTTCTCTAACAATACCTGAAACTTGGACTGTAAATTAAGCCATTGTGATAAGATAAAGGTGGTACTAGTGTCCAAGTGTTATCTCAAGCCTATGGGGAGGTAAACAAAGCTGAGAGAGAAGAATGTATCGCTGATCACGGACATGAAGAATCCACAAGGAAAACCAACTCAATAACTGTGCTGAAATCATTCTAGGTGAAAGGTGATTATGTCATGGGAAGATTGAGGCCCACTGACTCAAGAAACGTCCTGACTCAAAAGGACTAATTAGCATTAGAAGCAACAGAATCATTTAACCAATACAGTAAGGTAAGTGTGTAGCCAACAAGCATTAATTTGTGCAAAAATATATAAATAGTGAAAAGTTTGGAATGACCTTGGGACCCTCAGCACCAAGAAAACCAGGGTGAAAAAGGACCAAAAGGATGTAACTTGATCCATAGGTGGTGGCTATCTTCTGCTTAATCTGTCTCTCTTCACCCCCTTTTTTTTTTTTTTTTTTTAATCCTTTCTATCTCTCTACCTGATATTTTACTGTTAAATAAAATCCATACTATTGACTTTGGTATATGGTCTCATCTGCAACTTAATTCAGGTAGAAGCATCTCTCAGTAGTCAGATTTTAACACCAGGCTACCTGTCTCTACTTCCATTCTCTATAGCCTTCCTCTTTGCTTGGGTTTTTCCAGGATGCCCTTGTTTATGAAGGATATGCAGGCCTCCTGGTGTTTTTGCCTGACTTCCTTTTTTCCAGGTGAGGTTGGAGGGGGTGACACTTGAATATCAACTGGCTTTCTAGAGTGTCTCTTCCTTCCAAGGTTTTATTCCATGGTACCAAAGAGACTCCTGAAGAGGCCAAAGTCTGCTTTCCTGAAGTCCAGGACAATGTGTTTGCCGTGAGACCTTCCTTCTCCTTAAGAATCATGGACACCACCAGCTTGCTGCCCCTTCAGTCAAGGCTGCCCTTAAGCATCACATTATCCATAAATCCCTCCTCATTTCTGAGGGCAAGCTCCAGCATAGCTTCTCTCCTCATGGGATTCTCTATCACTTGGAAGGAAGTTGTCATCCATGCATTCCAGAAATGTGTCCTGCTTTGTTCTTCCTTCAGCAGATATTGGTGTGGTTGAAATTCCACATGAAATCCGAGCTTATGAACATTAAGATGCTCTTTCTCTATAGAGGGCTACCTATACTCCATGTTTGTGACTGGGCAGTCTGTAGGAGACCCCCCACTGTAATGTCACATGTCCCTGCCCTCTCTTTAGTGCTGACCCATTAGCTCTGGTTCAGCTCCTCATACATCCTCAGCAGAGCTCTATGAGCTCCATCTGGTCATTGACATAGAGAGCAACAATTCCTCCTCATCTTCCCTGCCTGACCTTCCTAGGGTCTGTATCCTTCTGTTTCAACACTCCAGCCATAAGAGTTATCCCACAATGTCTCAGTGATGCCAGTAAGATCGTTGCCCTGCAGGTGTGTCCATGTCTCTACTTGTTTAATTACAGCCAATCAATTTTGTTGTTTTTCTGTTTATATTTATTTTCTCTTAATTCCTTTCATTGGATAAAGCAATTGCAATGTACTTTTTGATAGTATCTCTTTTACTTGCATGCACCCAGCATTAAGAGTGGGAGTAGTAACTGATCCAAATCCCTAGGAAGGAGTCATGGTGCTCACAGTCTGGATTTTTGTGACCAGATGGCCATAAAACTAACTGATTTTGAATGCCTTTACTTCAGTGTATTAACTGAGCCCTGTTCATAACAATATCAAACCAAAATTGCTCCCCAAACAGCAGAACTGATGAAGCTTTGTTTTCTACAGATCTTCTTAAGTACCAAAGACACTGTGCAATGTCACTGATACTAGACCAGTCTTCCCAGCCTTTGTGAAAAGCATACCTTCTTGTGGTCCCTAAACAGGACCTAATAACCACTGGTCACTTCCACAAATCCAGAAATTTCTGTGCCACTCCCCAGCTGTTTTCCTACTCTCTGTCTTTCTTTGCATGGCTTGTCAAGTAAGCACCATGTCCTTGATGAAAAGCTACTTTCCACTTACCTGGCCTGGTAAATATATCCTGACTGCCTATGTACTGTCACTCAAATGAATGAGGATTACAAATGACCTCACAATTTAGCAGTTCCCACAGAGAAGCATTACAGTGATGTCTCCTTTTGGCACCAATTTTCATTGAGCTTGTAGAGAGGGATAATAATCCTGTAGACTTTTACCCCTTTTTTCTTCTACTGTGATTAGGTACTGGGTTCAAGCATAGTAAGATAAATCTAGCAGATAAACACATATTCTTTATGAATTTGGAAGTTACTTTTCTTTAACATGAATGGCAAATGCAAATGATTACCATTTTAAAGTTTCTTGAACTTCATATCCTCCACTTCAAAGTTGTTATACTGATCCGTCACTGGAAATCAGTGACATCATTTTTGCAACATTTTTTATTTCTTTGACTCACAGTTAGAAACTGTAGCATATTCAATTTCAAAGCCAAAGCAACTTCACTTTACTTTTAAATAAAGACTAGGAGCTATTGACTCAAAGCCCTTCATTCTGTTAAGTAATTTTGGTTTTGCTTGTGCTTTGATTTTGTTACTTTGGGTTTTTTAAAATTCATTAACACATTACTGATTTCCTTTAGCATTTCATACATAAAATCTGTTCTGCTATGGAGGGCCAGTATATCATTTATGTTCTAAGTATGATATCTAGGTTCTATGTGACTTCCTGTACTAGGAAGGTAATTTTTCATTTATTAAAAGGGACTGCTGTAACAAAATCTATCAAAATCTAGAAAAAAACCCCCAGTATATATAATTTGTGGACCATTGGTGCATATGAATATTGTTTTTATATTAAAAACTTGTTTCTGAAATGGGCATCAATACAACTCTAAATCTTTAAAAACCTTATAAATATACATTCTCACCCCCCCATTTTAAATTCTTATATGTAGCAGATTTACAGCATCACTCAAAGTAGTCAGATTTGAGCTATTTTGAATAAAAAGAGACACATGATGACTCAAGAAAGCCTGATGGCTGCTTATTACTGTTTGTTCAAAGTAATTTTTTTCTGCCATTCTGAACTGGAAAAAATTATGATGAGTAAAAGGCTGCTCCTCACACAATTATCTCATGAGCCCATAGTCACAGAGGTCAAACCAGTGTCCTGATCCACCAGTGTCCTGATAGATAGCTACACAACAAAATGACCAATGTCTATACTATTAAATTTTCTTTATTTCTTTTTTTTTTTTTTTTTTTTTTTTTTTTTTTTTAAACAGAGGGGCTGAAAACATGTTGCTACTGACTTTTTTTTTTAGGCTTTTATTTCTAAGAGTTACGCCTCTAAGAAGCTGTAATACTGGACATCATCTTTACATTGCACCCCCTTCTTTCTTTAATCATTATTTCACTCTCTTAAGAGGATAAAAAGTATAGTTTAAGCAAACATCCTTCACTCCAAAGATTTCCACTAGAAGAGATTGGCAGAGGTAATACTGGCACATCCAAAGGTCAGTAATAATTTCCCAAAGCTACTGCCATTTTAATTTCAAAAGTATTGCCACTTTCATTTTAAACAATTCTGTCAAACAGACACCCCATAATGATTTCTTTTTCCAACAAGTTTTCCAGTGCTGGGATTCTTCAATCATCATATATTTCAAGACTGCTCTATTTTAATCTTCCGGGGAAGTGTTGTAATGCATATCCAGACACATAATGGGTATGCAATGCATATCCAGAAACAATCAGTTTGCATTTTTAAAATTCTTTTTTAATACTTAATTTCTGTTTTGATAGTTACTTTTAAAGAGACATACGCTCACAGAATAGTTTGGATTGGAAGTGACCTTTAAAAGTCATCCTGTCCAACCCCCCTGCAGTGAGCAGGGACGTCTTCAACCAGATGAGGTTGTCCAGCCTGACCTTGAGTGTTTCCATAGATGGGGCACCTACCACCTCTCTGGGACACCCGTTTCAGTGTTTCACCACCCTCACTGCGCAAAACTTTTCTTACTTATACCTTATCTAAATCTGCCTTTTTCTAGTTTAAAACCAAATCCCCTTGTTCCATTGCAGGAGGCCCTACTAAAAAAGCCTGTCCTCAACTACTTCTAGCCTGTGCTGACTCACCAAATACAATCAGGAATTTTTTGCAAGGATGCAAATCACAATGGGCCAGAGTAATGCCATGGACCATTTGGATAACTTCAAAACATAGAAACAACAGATTTCCTTTACTTGGGAACAGAGTCTAGTGTTGATTAATTTCCTAGCATAGATACACCAATATCCAATCAGAATTTTCAGCTGCTGGTCTCACCAATCAACTCTACGTAAGTTTTCAAAAGAACATATTTTCCACCATGTGCTCTACTTCCCTTCATACTGTTTAATATTTTCTTTAATCTGAAGAAAGCTTTGGTCAGTTACCCTTCATTAATAACTCAGTATAAATTAACCTAGGTAGAAGAGTATAAATAGATATTTCAAAAAACATGCAGAAGATATTTTTGATTCTTTTATCATTTTCTGGATAGTTTTAGTGCTCTCAGAAATAAGTCACCTCAGCACATTTCTAAATTGGGGATAGGAATTCATAGGTCTGTATGGGTATATAAATTTTGCATTTCATTGTTGTTCTGATCTTCTATTTTCAGTAAGGTTTTCACCAGAGAGCCCCATGAACAGGGTTTGGAGAAAAGGTTTGTAAACCATCTGCAGTATCAAACTGTTTTAACACAGCATTTTCACCCTAGTTTCTTGAAGAAATCAGATGCATGATGCCAAATTGTCTCTCCATCTGTATATTTCTAAATATCTCCTTAGCATCTGTTGGTCATTTCAGTTAAATCTTCCTGAGAGTAGAGTTGTCAAGGGTATTCTATCACTATTAATCTAGTAAAAATTGAGTGAGTAGGCATGCATTAGTAAAGAAAAGGTAAATGTAAATCTGGCCTGGATTCCCTCCAAAATGAAATAAACAGCTACCTAATCAATAAATTTGAAACTTTGAACCCAGCATTTTTTTTCTGTTAAATGAGAAATGGAAGTGAATCTTATGCAAGGGAGAAAAAAAAACTGCTTTAAGGACATGACAGGAAATAGGAGAAATGGAGCAATTGTTAAAAAAAACAGAACAGAATCAAATAAAAATTTGAACTTAATTATCTCTGCTTTTCTTCCAACAACTCCCTTTACTTAGCCATTATCATTATAATAGCACCAGTGGATCAGAAGGTAGTAACAACAAGAGAAAGGTGCTAATACCAAGTTCATTGTTTAAGTGACTTTAAATATAAGGGTGAGAAAGTTTTCAAGTAACTGATATAGCAGGGGATGCTATCAGGCAGTCTAGGTGCCAAAGACAGCACAGAGGGATTTGTCTGAGGCAGATATTTAAATGAAAACAGGAGATACAACACTGAAGCATAATATCTGGAGAGTGGCATCTATGAGAAATAGTAATTTTTTTCTGATTTCTAGGAGGTCCAAACTCAGCAAAAAACTCTGGGATCTGCTGCTTCACCCAGAGACAAAATACAGAAATTAAGATACTTGGACTCCTTTTCGTCTGAGAGGAGGCATCCTCAGGATGCATTCAGTCTCCAATTTGAGGATGAAAAAATGCAGCCTGACACAGCAACCATGAAAGATTATTGATTCTCTGTTGTAGTTTTATAGTGGATACAATCTAAATTAAAAGCTGCTTTTGCTCTTTTCTGAGTGACTCTAACTTTTCAGAAAGAAACATTCATTTCTTAATTTTCTGTAGGAGAATAGAAAATCTGGAGGGAAAAAGATAAGCTTATGAAATGGGCTTTTATTTTTCTTGTTGGATTTTACTTTGGTGTTTTGAGGAGTGGGTTTCAGGTCACCATTATAATGAAAACCATTGAAATTGAATCTAAACAAGGCTTAGACTTTGACTCATCCTGAAACCTAATCTACTACATAATGCCATTAATTTTGCATAATTATACTCAAGAAATTTAAATAACTGCCTGGTACTTTGGCTTTAAAACCTTGTGGTGAGGGTTTAAATCAAGGGAATAATAATTTTAAATACTGTTGAATGTATGTGAGCTACAGTAGATAGTTAAATGGATAGATAGACAGAGAGAGGAAGCATTAGCTGTCACCAAAATAGCTGGTGAAGAAGAGAAGCAGTGAAAGACTATGCCCCTTTTCAACAAATAAGCTTTAGAGAAGAATACGTTTCTACTTTCCCTGTCTTTAATACTTAAGAATAGAAACTATTAGCAGCAATTATAGCAGTGGACATGTGCCAAAATAATCACACTTTTTATTTTTAGAGGTGCAGATAAAATAAAAAATACTCCATTTATGTGAAAGATGCTCTCTTTGCAAGGAGGCATGTAAGTAATACATAAACATGCATCAACATATATATATATATATATATGTATATATAGTAAACGTAGGCAGAATTTCCTTCCTCTGATCTGCATTGCAGATATCCTATCTACATCGGGAAATCGTGCTGCATATTCTGTAGTAATTTTGCATACAGAGTAGCCTGAAAAAAAATTGCATTTGAGTTCCACAATTTATATGATGAGAGCATTTTTTTCTTGATATCTAGAGTGACGTTTTTTTGCTTGTATAGAAACACTGGGGGTTTTATGCAGCTTATTTATTTATTCATGCATTTATTCTTTCATTTCTTAATTGTAACATTGATAAGATATGGGGTCTCATTAGTGAAAACTGTCAGGATTTGATCATCCAAACAAGCCTATACATTCTGATTCATTAAAAATGAAAAAAAATGTAATTTTTGCCATGTACCTCAATGATGATTTACTCTATATCTGAAAGAGTTTGCAGAATCATGACCTTAGATTCTAACACATCTTTTACACCCTTACCACTTTTTGAAACTAAAAGAAAAAATACAGAAGCGAGATCTTTGTTTCCTGGTGATGTTGCTAATAGGGCATTATATTTTCATACAGAATTTAATTACATTACTGAGGATTAATAATCTTCTTTTTCTACACAGCAACGCTAAATATTTAATGAATGATTACACATTAGCATGTTTATTAACAAACAAAGGTATAAAAATGTCAAATGATTTCAGAGAAAGTTTATTGATTATTTAAACATAGGGTGTCTCTGTGAAATATTGGTGGAACCCTCTGTATAGAAAAAACTAATGATGTCTTTGACTTTGCACCAATTATGAAAAATCTTAGTGTAGACAGAAGTTCTGACACTTTTAATATTTTGACATCTTCAAGAATCACCAGGCAAAAAATCCTTTTTCCTTCAATGCAAATTGCAACACAATGCAGTGCAATGATAAATTAAGGTCCCAATTTTAAGAGACCTTTAAAATATTGGTCTGAATCCTTATTGTCTTAGAGTAACTTTGAAAAATGTAGAAAGCCACAATTTAGAATGAATGCAGAAGTCTGTATTCCACATCTCATAAGAAATTATTCATTTGTTTTGTTGCTTTTTAGCTCTTAAAAGAAAAAATATTATGTGAATCTATTATAAGAACTACTCTTCTGACATGGATATCAGTCATTTACATGTGCATCAATAAACATATTGCAATAACATCAACCACTGCCAGCCTGAAAATTGAAAAGAGATTTTTTGCTCTGTTGAAATATTTTGCATTATGTTGTGGTTTGGTTTGGTGTTGGCTTTTTCTTCAATAGAAATTTCTTAACTGTGTGCTGTGCCATTTCCTTGAATTTTGATTAAGCATTATGATATGAATCTGTCAACTCTGTTGCCCATATTTTGTAGGTTGTTTGCTACAAGAAGCTGCTCAACATGAAGTTATTGTAGAAATTGCTATTGAAGATTCACATATCTCTCCTTCACATGATGTCATAAAAAAAATGCTGCCTTGTGATATACAGTATCACAAGCACTTTTTTATGAAGAAAAAAGACAATAGGGAATATATTGAAGATAAAATGTTTTTCTAGATAACAATGAAATATTGTTCCAAAGAGGTAAACCATTTCGTGCATAAACTGCTGCAAAAGTCCTACACCTAAATGAGAGTATATATACATGTTAAAGAACAGAAATTAAATTCAAACTTTGCAGTCCTTCGTTTGATTTATGCTCTTAATTGGAGCTCTCTTGATGAACTTTTTACAAAGTTTCTCTGCCCGTAATGATTTTTTCATTTTTCAGATTTGGTTACAAAGGCAGAAAACATTAGAAGTCAGTATCAAAATATTATAAATAACAATATAATGACAAAAATTACTTTTAAGATAGAATATGAGAAAACATGAGAAGTTTGGATTCTTCATGTGTTGGAGATGATGAAGATCATGAAGCATGGCCTTCAGCTCCCTCTCTTCTGCACTCTCCTGAAACACTGCTTGGGAGTGCTGCATCCAGCTATGGGGACCTCAGCATAAAAAGGACATGGATCTGCTTGAGTAGGTCCAGAGAAGGGAAGTGAACATGGGCAAAGGCTGCAGTATGTCTCTTTTGAAGAAAGGCTAAGAGTGTTAGGGTTGTTCAGCCTGGCAAAGAGGAGGTTTTGCAGGGCCCTTATTGCATCCTTTCAGTACTTAGAAGGATTCTTACAAAAAAGGTGGGGAGGGATCTTTTATGAGGGAGTGTAGTGAAAGGATGAGGGGCAATAGTTTTCAACTGACAGATTTAGTTTAAATATAATCCTTCTCTGTGAGGATATAGAGACACTTGAAAAGGTTATTGTGAAAAGTTGTGTATACCCCATTCCTGAAAAAGTTCAAGACCAGGTCAGATAGGACTTTGAGTAACCTGGTCTAGTTGAATATGTCCCATGACACAGGGATTGGAAGCAAATGATATTTAAAGTCCCTTCCAACCCAAGTCACTCTCTGGTTGTATATATTATTGTTGATAAATCTGTTACCAAAAAATATTAGCAAAAATATTTTAATCCCTTTTTTTATTGTCCTTAACTTTTCCATGGTTGTTCAAAGAAGAAACCATCTTGCCCATTGCCACAAGTCAACATCCTCCACTTCCTTCCCAACATCAAAGATGTACATCAACTTTTTTAAAATAATAATTTAAACTCCAGGTTTCACTTGTAACTTTTTCAGGCAGAAAGTCTCTGGGACCATTTGTAACTGACCTGGCGTGGCCTGCAGCAATTTTAAACTAAGTGCAGGGTTTTCTCCAATAAGGTGGATGTCAATCAAATCTAACTAGGTTAAATACAAGCCAGAGAACAAATGGATCATGGCTGAGAAAAATGTAGGTTGCCTTCAGCTCAGGAGTGGAAGACAGAGGATACCACATTGTAATATAAGGTCATATGACTTGTGAAAGAATGGGAACTTCTGCCTTTTGTACCTGTTCTTCCTAAATGTTCAAAATGTCATAACCTGCATTGTCTGCTGAATGGTATTTCTTTTGTCAGGTGAATTCTGACATCTCGGGTTTTAGGGAACACTCCTAACTAGCAAAGGACAATAATCTTTCATTTGGAAAAGTACATTACAGTACAAATGTATCTTGAAGAGAAGTGTAAAATAAAAAACAACAGCAGTGACTAATAGCGGAGTGTATTGGGCTTGGTAGTCTCATGGTGCTATCTCTGATACAAGCCCCAGGCAAGCAGAACACCTCTCCAGATATTGTATCAGGTCAGCAAATCAGGTGCCTCTGTACCTCTCAGAAGAGTTGCCTGCTACTATTAAGTGTCACCTTTCCTTAGTTGCATTGGTTGCTACATAGTGGAGAAGATTGAGCTGCCTTATTCAGCTCCAACAACTCTCCTGATGTGACAGGTCTTTAATTTTCAGACTGAAGACTGGTGAAGAGGTTCTTCCCTCCTGCAGCTCCTTGCCATTATAAGCTACAATTCTTCTATGTTGCTAGCCTCTTCCTGTCTGTGTGTTTTGATGGAAGAGGTTTTGGCTGTTTGGCCATGGGCTGTGGGTCCACTGCAGACTGCTCTTAGAACCAGCTATCCAGCTCCTTCTCAGCCTCCTTGGTCCTGCACACTCTTCTCACTGTCTCCTGATGCTCAGCCACTTGTGACAGAAGGTACGTCACTTGGGCACACCCTCTGGAGGCAGATCTGGTCTGCAGCATGTCCCTCTGGGTGGAGTCTTCGGCCACCAGGGTAGATGGTACAGGCCCCCCCAGAGGAGTTGGAGAGCCTTGGCTCTCAGACAAGTGTGAAATTCGGAGTAAAAATTCACTGCTGTTGATAGACAGTCTCCCAGCTGGGATTGAGACTATTCAATCCCTACCAAAGAAGTCAAATTGATTTACTCTTTCTTATACCAGGCTCTAGATTTCAAATCCTATACAAAATACCATAAACTTCTCAACAAAATTGATTTCATGTTGAAGGCACAATTCAAATTTTAGAAAACCCAAAAATATTTCCAAAGCAACTAGGTCCCCGAACACTGGAATAAACAGAATTTCTCAGAGAAATTCTGCTTTTCTCTTGACTCAAAAATTTACAGAAACTTTCGAAGGAATTTTTGGAAATCTGGCTACCTTTGAGAGATGTATGACTAACAAATATAGTGGAAGCGGATTGACTGGAAGCTTAACAGTGGCAGCAGGGGTGATGCTGTTTTGATTTTTGTCTTTTTTTCTTTTATATACTCTCTGTATTCTTTACACATATATTTGGAGCTCTGTAGCCTATTATTGTATTCCAGCTAGTTTTCCCAGTACTTTTCCATCTCCTTTCCCCTGGCAGAAGGACAAAACATATTCCAAAGGCCCCTATTCTATCTTGGATATCTTTCCCTGGCTACCAAGGCTGCAAAACAACTCTTCAGACACATTTTCATCAACAAAGTATAGTCCCATACAAGAGGGGGAAGACCTAGAAGGTGCTTGACCTGGGGAGGGGGGAATTTCATCACCATGTGTGCTCATAATTGGTGCTTTGTTGTCATTTATGCTAATCTACCAAACTTAAAAAACTGTATAGACCCCTATGATGGATGGGCTTTTGTGGACATCTTTCCATAACTGCCCCTGGAGGCCTTCAATAAAAATCCACTTTTATATTACCTCCTGTATTAATAATAATATTTTGTCAAAAGCATGTGTTGTTTCATTTCTAAGTTGAAAAAGGAATCAGGAGAATAATCTATACACACACACATGCACATATATGCTAGGGGAACTATTTCCTCCTCATGAATTCAGTTTGACAATCCTTGATTTCATTGTTAAAATAATGAAAAATATTATATTCCTGACTACCTTATCAACAGCTTATATATGGAGAACACATAGATTCTAAGACATCAGTTTTTCCTTCATCAGTATTTTCCCTTGTCAGAACTTGACTGTTTTTATCTTTCACTGCTATATCAAATAATTTGGAAAATGTCACTTTTTTTTTTCTCATAATCCCAGGTTTGACAGAGCAAATTTTCTATCGTGCTGGGGACAAGCACATTAAATTGACTTTGCAGTAATTCCTTTGCATCTTTTAAATTAAATGCCACTGTTAATTTTATTCATTAATCCTTTCAAATTTGATTATGAAAATTCAACTATTATGAACTTGGTTGCGCAGGAAAATCATCCAAAGTACCTCAGGTTCTCCTAAGAAAATCTGGGTGACTAGAGACTTTAAATCATTGCATAATTCATTATCTTATTGTTTTTCCTCCACTGTGGCTGTGGCAGTCTCCCTAACTATTCTGACACTGGCCTTGCCAGTCCTATTATTTACTGCTGGCAACTCAAGCTGCCATAGGGTGCAAAGAATGGTGATGCCCATATAAAGTTTTTAGTAAGTTCAACATTAGAAGTGCACTAATTATGAAGCATTCATTCAGACACTGCAACAAACATCTAAGCATAGTGTACTAAAGAGCAACATGTTAGGCATTAGCTAGCTACCACCAGTATTTGACTACAATCTATAAAGTCTTTTACACATAAAATATTGCACAGCTGTGAATATAATTCCTGTTTGTCTGACCGAAGTATTCTTGATTTGAAGATTGCAAATAATTATTTGAAAAGAGGTACCATGGAGAGCTTTGTGAATTTCACACATCACATTCCCTACGGAGACCTAATGACATTAGCACAGTTTGTCATTTAGCTCAGTACAAGATTTATGCTTGGTTTTATTGTATAAGGTTACAGTCATGCAGATCTAGATGGTTGCACTGCAGGTTTTGTTCTTCCCTTTGGTTTATTACTGTTTGTGCACATGAAAGAATTCTTACAAAAGTCTGTAAGGCTTTGGTTTTTAAAATTTCTTCCCTGCAGACTCTGAAGGTGTTCCAAGAAGACTACATTGTTAGCAAAATCTATAAAACCTACTTGATAATGGGGCAAGTGTAAAAATTCTGGTAAGTGGATGATATTTGTTTTACTTTGACAAAACAACTTCTCAATTTGATGAAAGCAAGACAGTGCACTTCCAGTTGCTCTGTGAGTCATGAATAACCAAATAAATAAGAAATATCACCTCTATTCTTAGTTTCATTTTTATTTAAATAGTAATTTTGTTTTATTAAAAATAAGAGTATCTACCGATACACAAAAGCAGTATTTCAAAACCTATTTATTTTATAAATACCTTTGTGTTGCATAAAGCTTCCTGCACTGTAGGACAATTGGTGAGTGCAATAAAATGGTCTCTATTGATCTGTGTCATAGTCCACTGCTTGCTGCCTTGAGTATAGTGTATAAGCCAGCCAGAACACAATATTTTTTTCCCTGAGGAAGACAACAGCAGTGATCCAAACTTTCTATTGCAGCTGTCAAGTTCAAATAAAATATGGATAGAAGATGTCACCCACAATGCTTTGGGAGAAGGTAGAAAGTGCTTTTTAGCCATTTATATTTTCCATGTCAATTTTCAAGATTTTAAAACTATCTAAGGATGAATGTATGAATCAATCTTTTTTCATTCAACGTTGTACATGCATCTTCCTGTTGTCATATATCTATGACCCATGTGCATAATTTTATGACAATATATTTGCATCTGTAATCATTATACCCTATTTTTAATTTATATTCATTATTTTATCCCATATATTCTTTTTTTCTCCCATTATATTCTTTTTTCTCCCATACTTCTTGCAAGGCAATAATGCACTGAGTATTTAAAATTTTATGAGAAAAACAAATACTTTTGTTAATAACAATAAAGGAAATGGCTGAATTATTTGCATTTATGCCTCTCGTTAAAAAAAATGTGTAGAACAGTAGATGCACTGCTGTCAAGAAGATCTTTTAATTTGTCAGTGTATAGAATTTGATTTAGTGGGCTAAGATACACAAGTGGAACTTTAGTGAGGTAAACTCTGTATGTCTCCATAAAAGGACCAATTCCTGTTTGTAAAAGAGACACACAGGGATTAAAAGTAAATGCATATACAGCTAAAGCAGTAGTTTTGTTTACAGCTCAGAGAAATAAGTTATATTCTAGTAAAATTAAGGTGTTCAGAGCATGCTTTAGTGGAAGAAAGCTAGGATAACATTAAAATTTGAAGGCTGTAAAATAAAAATTTCAAATTATAATATTTAGTATGACACTCATTATTTGGATTACGTAAGACAGGAGAAAAAAAGGTAAAAAATAGAACAGAGACGTTGCTATTTGGTAAATTTTGCTAAAGTATTATTAGTTATCCAGCTGCAGTATGCAACTTTCAAAGAGGCCTGAAAGGATATTCATTCATATGACAATTTTAGACAGAGGTACATTGTACCTCAAAAATTACACAGATCAGATGACTGGCTCGTTGTCATTCAAAATATCTGCATATGAAAAGTAGCTCAGCATTCAAATATTAGCAGTTCCAAGTTGCCCTAAAATGCTAAAGATAGATGAGTTTTCCCGGACTGGTGAGATCAATAAGATCTTTGAACGCTGTGAGTGACTTCATTGGAGTTTGTTTAGCTAGCAGCCCAGAAAAGTTGGATGACAACAATTTAATCAAGGTAACTGAACACTTTTGAATTTGCCTAACTGGAGCCCTAAAAGGCTACATCCCAGCACTGCATTGTCAAGGTTCCGCAGGCAATGCTTTTAATCAGAATGTTTTTGAACCCTTTCTAAGGAATTCCTTTTCATTTACCTTTCTGTTTACTTTTCATCTAGGGCTTGACATGACACTTAGAACACACCATGCATAAACACTACAGAGGCTTGGTTAAATGCAATTCTACCTTTTGTTCTGTGACAGAAATACCAAGCAGATTGACAACACTTTTCTATTAACTTGAAAGCCATTCTGTTGACACCACTCTGAGAGGCTTCTGTACTCCTCAGGCAAGAAAGTATAAGCAAAGCATAATAACATTTTTCCAAGTAGCTGTTGCTGAACTGCACATCTAGAGCTTCCACAGACACAGTGAAACCTTTTGCAAAGGCCAAAGCCTATTCTTAATTTGCAGGCTGTACTGGCACTACCCAGAATGAGAAATAAACCTAAGAATGCAGTAATATTTAGTCGATACTTACTGTCTGTCAAGAGGCCAACTGTGTTTTATATACTATATATATATATATGCATGTACTATGGTAAGCTGCATTCAAGTGAAGCATGAATATATATTTTTTTTCAATACAAATTTTAATGCATTGTTTCCAGTTATGAACCTTTGAAACATGGTAATTTTTGCAGAATTAAAGCATGAAATATGTATGAATTCATATCAGAAGATGTGCTTCCAGAAACATGGAATCAGTGGCATTTGTTACATATTTAAAAAATATTTGCTGTTTAGCAAAAAGCATAGGACTTGTGTGTTATCACTCTTTGCTGATTTGTAATTGCTCTGATGGACTTCTCAAGGATGAATTAAGTTAAAGGGTCATGGCTAATGGAGATAGGTTTGCATTCTTTTTTATTTGGAATTATGTTCTTATCACATAGGAATTACATTCCCATCTAAATTCAAGGATGCCAGGAAGATAGCAACCATTTTCTGACAGTTCCTGCTTATTGCATGGTCTTTCATACCACCATTTTAAAATATGCTTTAACACCACTGGCCTGAAGCCAGACATATCACGACAGAAGGTGAGTGTGACATTGACTCCAGTTTCCTTCCACCAACAACAGGGAATTTGTGAATGCATGAGGCTGGACACTTCTCCTCTTACTGGCAGCTTTACATACTGAATATGAGCTATTTTAAAATTATTTTAAAATTGAATTTTACATCAACATAATTTTACAATTTTATGTCCCAAACATCTTTTTAAGGTTAATGTTTTTTGCCTCTACACTACAGATATTTTCTAGGCTATTTTCTGACAAGCTGAGAGTATTTCTCTTGTTGCACTCTTCAAATGTCAGATTGAAATGGAATAAATAGCTATTAAAAGAGTTAAAGTCATTAGTTATATAGGCTTCATTATTGTCATAGTCCATGTCCTATAGGGACATTAGTAAGAAAGAAAGAGGTACGAATCTATTAAATATATTTAATTTTTGACACATAGTTTACTTTAAACTTACTTCATAACTAACATGATTATCTTTCAATATTTATTGATTAATTCTAATTTCAGTCAATGGGATTAGAATATATTTTATGAGAAAATGAATGTCTCAGTTACATTAACTTCAAATTTCTGGTCTGAATGGAGAGGGAGCTACAAACAGAGACCTGCTGCTTGCTCAGCAAAGGTATCACCAACATCCTGCCTGTGTTGACTTCCCCGGGCTGTTTTCCTCCCTAGATAAACAGGCTGCTTTTAGGACGTAAAGTTTTCTTGGATGCACTTGTAATGTGATAATGCAAATGTCAACCTGTTCTTGCATGAAAGACTTTCAGTCACACCCTCAGTCAATCTCTGCAAGGGCTTTATTAGCAGTATATTTCCCTACCTGCCCACTGCTACAGCAGATTACTGTCCATATTAGCCAAAGAGTTAAAACATCCACCTGCAGCAGACACAAATGACAATCCAGAATATCATCTTGCACTGGCACTCATTCCACATTACCTTAAGATGCTGTGAGCTGAGGCAGCTGAGAAAACAGCCATGCCACCCATCCTGCAGCTTGTGGTGCAATTGTGTAGGTGAGAGCTGGGATTACCTAGCATTTAGCATGAATATTGCAGGAGTATAAATCAGAATGCTTAAATTAATGATATTTATGTTTTGTTCAGCTGAATTAATTTTGGCTTATTCAGATCAGCTCATATTTTTTCTGAAACCGTCCACTGAAGTCTAATTTTCTGATTTCAACCTCTCTCCTAAAATTGCATCATTGGATCATTAAAGCCCAAGAAGCTCAAAAAGCTCTCAAAATAATTGAACAAGATGAAATTCCCTTTGTGAAACTGAGAACTACCTTTCACTAATTAATTTGTTTCAGTACAACAACAATTACAGCAGGAAAAAAATAGTCAAGAAAATGGTTTTGTGAAAGCAAACCTCCATGGTAATCAGCTACCTTTTTTCTCCTTACCTTTTTCAAAGTAGCTTGAATTTTGCAAAAATCAGAATGCACAGAAGCATAACCTCAATTTTCACAAAAATAACAATATAACCTTCAAAGTCCTGGAAAGCTTCCCTCCTTCCTTCCTTCCTTCCTTCCTTCCTTCCTTCCTTCCTTCCTTCCTTCCT
>JAYDZK010000113.1:76409700-76471852 GCA_034509185.1 Euphonia xanthogaster
TTCCTTCCGCCACTTCCTTCCGCCACTTCCTTCCGCCACTTCCTTCCTTCCGCCACTTCCTTCCGCCACTTCCTTCCTTCCATCTTCTTGCAAGGTTTCTAGTCCTGCTAGTTGAGAACAAAATCAGACCCTGAAAGGAAAGAAGCATATAATTTATATGTGGAACTCTTCACTGTGTACAGTTAAACTAAGAATACCAAGTAAATAAAGTTTTACCAGGAATAATAAGCCAGGGCCTTCTGTTGTAAAACACAGATATTTATAGAATTTGAATGAATTTCTAATTTTTATTAACAAGAACATACTAACCATTTTACAAGAAGTGAAAGGTCTCTGTCACTATTGAGAATTTGAACACCTGACAAAAAATGGGGAAACAAAATCACAGATTCACTAGTAGACAACTAACACTCTTCAGTATATGACACAACACAGAATACATTAAGAACTTACTACTGATAGCTTATAGTTTGAGGAAACTATAAGATAATAATTTAATATTCAAGTACATAATTGTGAAAGCTGTGGACAAAATATGTGTTTTGTTTTGTTTTGTTTTTTTCCTAAACAAACAGAACTTTTTATTCTCCAGGAGCCTTACAGAAGAAAATAATATTATATCCCTATGAGTATTACCCAGACATAGCTCCTTGTCTAACTGCTTAAGTAGAAAACATTCCTAAAAGTCACAATGCCAAAAAAAAAAACCAAATCCAATAAAAACCACTGAAGAAAGTTACTTACTACCATCTTGGGAGCAGATAATGAATTTAGAAATAAATTAGTCAGGGAGGTATAAAAAATAATTGATTATTCTTGAATTATCAGGCAAGATATAGCTGTGGTAGAAGTGTTTGTGAGAAGCTAATTGGCAAAGTGGAGTTCTCTCAGTTTGTTCTGTTTTTCTGTAAGATAAATAGTTAAAGTATCAAGGTTGTATATATAGAGATTTTTTCATTTATTCTTTATAGACAGCAATGTGCTAAATACAAAATTTATTGAGAATAGCTTACAAAGGTGTATGTGGGAGATGTGGAAAGAACCTTTTATTTTTTTTACAACAAAAAGTGTTATAGAATCTGATAATAGATTTTCAGCTACAAGTGACAGGTTTGTTTCAGATGATGCATTTTATTATCTTTTTCAGATACTTCAGGGAGCTAGGGAAGTATGCTTTTAGTGAAAAATCTGTAGGAAAACAAAAGAACAACATTTCAATAAAAGAACAAAATTTAAAAAAAGCCACCCAAACCATGGGTGGTTGCTCTATAAAATTATTGGTTTTGTGTATATTTTAGTGTCATGTCTATTTTGTTCCCAGGTATTACCAAAACCTTTAAAAGTTTTATTAATAATAAACCGTTAACAATAGAGATAATTTGCAAATACATTTTGCATTTCAATTTTTCTTTCTAATGTCACCTTTTTTTTTTTTCTTTTTAATCCCATAGGAATCCAAACCAGAAATAGATAGGCTACACATTTGAAGCAGCTAGAATGCAGGTCTTCAAGAAGTATCCGAATTTACAACATCTTGTCCTGATTCAAGCCAGGAAAGGGTGAATATTTGAAGTAGCCAGAAGGATCTATTTTATACAATCTCATATCACTGGTGGTGTAAGGGGAAAGGGTCTCTTCAGTCATGAAGAGTGGCAGCTATACCAATGCTGCAATGGCCCTGACGAGGGGAGAGAATGATGCATCTGACTCCATGGATATCAGAAGGTTAATTACTTACTTTATTAAACTATATTATTATAGACAACTAAAACTGAATCTGCCAAGTATTCAACCCTGCGCACAGCTGCACACACTGCACTAAATCTCGTGACTGTCCCCCAACAGTCCCGACACACACACACACTCTTGGCCTTGATAGGCCAAGGAAACCAAACACCATCACTTTGGGTAGTCACTCTCCATATTGCGTTCTACCTTTGCACAAACACAGGCAAATGATAAGAATTGTTTTCCTTTCTCTGAGATTCAAAGAATGTGAATCCCAGAAATATTCCTGGGGAGAACTCTGCCTTGCTTTTCTCTATGAAGAGAAATGTGGCTACAGGCAGCAGTTTGCACATTACCCGTTTGCGCATTACCTGTTTCTGCATTGGAAGCCTTTCTGGCAAACACTTTTATCAACATTGTTGCCATTACACTCGGTGTCTTATCTCATTGCTTTTTCCAGTAAATTGTTCTCATCTCAACCTGTAACCTTCACCTTTCATGCCTCCAGTTCTCCTTTCCATCCCGCCACAGGGGAAGAGAAGGGGTAGTGTGAGTGAGTGAACAGAGTATGGTTTGAAGTGCTTCAATCAGAACGCTAAATTAAGGACTACCATTCCAAAGACCTGGTGGAAACTACAATGAATTATTGACACACTGATTTTGGTACACAAAAAAAAACATGTGAAAACTCATTATTTCTTTTATAAATACATTATGGAATTTATTTTTACCTTTGTTTCTAGGTTGCAGAAAAACCATGGCTTTTTAACTATATGTCCTGAATAGCTTCAGTATCTTTTTAAAAACCTCAAAAATGGTTTCACAGTGCCTATATTCATCTACATGGAATACTGCTCTAGGGCTCAAAATCAATTTTCCAAAAGCCAATAGACAAAAATGGTATCAAAATTCAACTCTTGAAATAAAATACATAGTGTTCATTTTAACACTTTTTACAGTTCAATATTCAAATTATGAGCCAGAGAAGAAACATCCTCTTGTGACAATTTCTGGATGTTCGAGTCAGTTCAGCACGTAGCAGTTACTATGCTGATTTTCAGTTGCAGTAAGTTAAAATAGGGACAGAAAACACCTCCGCTGCAGTAGTCTTGCCTCCCTCAGCACAGGGTGTTGGCAGTGAAGGAAGATGCTTTTCTTGCCAGTTTCACTCCTGTTTGAAGAGACTGTACTGACTCTAATCTTATTTTCTTAAGCTTTTCATTTAGCAACAATCTGTTTGTCTGATCCTTCTCCTACTTTAAAGGGACTGCCCAGAAGATTTATGAACAATTTATTATGTAGACAGAAGAGGAAGAAATACACATTAGATAACTCCTGTTAATTGTCCCTGTGCTGCAGTCCAGACAGTAATAAGAAAGGTTTGGAAGCAGTCTGTAGTGCTTGATGTCAGATCTAGGACACAGTACCCTTGAACCTGCATTTATGCATATGTAGCCTGCTTAGGGTGTGTGAACTTCTCAGCCTATGAGCTCCTTCCAGAAATTTTTTTGATGAATTTTTTTGGGAAAAACAAGGTATCAAACAAAGCTATGGCATTCGGATTTTTTCTGAAAATAAGAATTAGGCAGAGGAGAAAGACTTCATGTGTCTAGTTGATCGTAGAGCTGCTGCATGAGCTCATTATTCGCCGCAGAGACTCCTACAGAAAGCATTGATATGTACTGCAACACAGAGGACCATTTTATATAAAGTATACTTCAATTTCTGATTAGGTTTACTCATAATGTTGCATTGCTTTAGGGGAAAAAAATCATTTAGTTTTGGGACTAGGAAATGATAGTGTCTATTTCCATAGATGAAGATTTTAACTATTCTTTGTCTATGGAGTACACCGGTGAGATACAGAAGAAGATGGAGGTTATATGTAACCCATGATAAGAAAGGCATATCTCCTTTATGCATAGATCTTTAAAATAGAAAGATTTAGTCATGCTTAAGTACCAGAAACAGTCCAGTTGTAGTAGCAGAGAACTTGATGAAGACTCTCACTTTTATTCTAGTAGCCTCATGCTGCATCACCCCAAATAACTTCTGATTTCATTTAGTCATGATGGAAAGTAAAAGCATTTTGCTGTATCTCCTTGCACATTTTTCTCTGTGAAACTATGAGAACATCCAGGGATGGCTTTGTTTTGCTTAATATTCTTCAAAGGTTGAAAGTTGGTGTGAGTCATCTGCACAGCTACATAAAAATAACTGATTCATAAAATGCACAGAAATCACATAGGAGGTGGCAAGTCTGGAAAATGAGCTGCACAGCTCTCTTTTTTCTTTAAGTTTACTTCTACTTCTGCAATAAAGCTTGAAATTGAATCGTGGGGCTGTTCAAACTGAAAAAGCAATAGGTCTGAAATATTTTGTCTTAAAAAATAATCATCAGCTTAGTTAAGATAAATTATTTAGTTCACAGTCATTGAAAGCATAAACTCATTGCCATTCAGAGAGAGATTATATTTTTTAGACTGAAAATGTAGTCTGCAATATAGCTCTATTGGCCTTATAAAACACTTTTCTCTAAATTGTGTTGTAATTACAGTTTGAGGATGGTAACAACAATCTAGATTTCCTTATTAAAAAGAGCTGTAATTTTTTGTTCATGAATAATCCAGGAAACAATTTTGATTACTTTGTTCACATTTATATTTTTTATTTATTTCATTAATTCTTTGGAATAGATGACTACTAATTTGTAAATATTTTTTAACTTTTTGCCCTCTTTGTGGATTTTGGTTGAAATTTTGGGGCAGGGACATATATGAAACACATATTTTTCTACTGCTTGACAAAATGGTGGCAATATTTTAATGAAGAATTATTATTAAATACTATGCCAACACGGATAGTCTGGGGGTGCAGAAGAGCTTAGAAAGGAACACAACTAAGACAGATGACCTCAACTGACCAAATGTTTGTTTCATATGCAGTGTTCAACGGTACAGACCTGGGAAAATAAGAACAGAGGGACATTAGGAGAGATGACATTTGCCTTCCAAAGTAGCTGTAATGTGCCCTTGTTTCCTGGGCATGGCTGAACACTTGCCTATCCATAAGAAATAGTGAATGAATTCCATATATTGATTTGTTTGTGGGCATGTTTGGTTTTTTTTTCCTCCATAAACTGTCCTTTTCTTAACTTATGGGTTTTTCTTATTTTTATACTTTGGATTTTTTCCCTTGTCTTAAAATGGCAAGAGTGAACAAGAGACTGGACACTGTTAGACTACAACAATATACTTAACTATTTCAAGAATGTCTATCCTTTAGTTAAATGAGACTGACTCCCAGTTCTTGCTTCATAGTCCAGCATCTAAACTTGTAGGAAGACAAGTAAAATTCAGTACCTTTTCACAGACAAACCAAAATAGGAGGAAAAATTAGAGATGTCTGTTGCAGTAAGGTAGAAAAATTATGAGAGTCCTCATAAAATCAGGCCTGCTCTGTTATATCCGTGGCTGCCCTTGTCAAGCTAAGACTGGAAGTTCCCATGTGAAAGCAATCCTGGTGTGAACAGTTCATTAACGTAACAATCTATTTCTGCATAAACATTAAATCTATCCCATAAGAAGCAGTGAATAAACTATGCAAGCAATTCAAGAGTAGAGAGATTTGATAGACAAGTAAAATACCTTTTACTAACCAATAAAGTAATTGGCAAAAAAGCTACTAACCAATTGGAATCACACACAAGGTCTCTAAAACTGTATAAAAACGAGTTATGTAAGTAAAGAATTAGCTTTTTCTACCATGAAGAAAATGGAGTCTTGTGGGATCTATTCTGATAGATGTCAACTGGCCTAGTGATTTCATGGTGTATATGCTTAGATTTTGTTTTGGAAGAGGCCATACAATACCCAAAAAATTATTTAAAAATGGGTTTTTTAGAAGCTTCTGAGCAGAATACATTCCTCCACAAAAAATAATCAAAAAAACTACATAGACGTTATATGACATAAAACCACTGTGGGTAGTCACAAAAAAGAAAAGGTGACAATTCTGAAATACAAAGCAGATATATATATATGGGATATATACATAAATAAAAAAGATACGCGTCTTTTAAAAACCTGAAAAGTAAATGCATATTTCTGCTCCCTTGAGCACATGTCAAGTTGTGCATTTACAGAGAAGAATAACTGGAAAATATTGATGCAATCTCCTGTATATGACAGGTCAGTAAGCTATCTTGTCTCTTTTCCTATCACTATGTGTTGCATATTTTAATCTTTTGAGATTTGTACTGAAATGTAGTTTTTAAAACAGATTGTGAAGAAAATTCTGAGTGTTTAGGGCAACTTGGCATTAAAATAGGTGCCTTCTTTGTTATTTTTTTGTTTAATTTAATAATAATTGATTACATCTATTGTATGTGGAAAGAAAAGTCCTTACATCATAATCTAATTTTAACTTGAAAAGCTAAGAGTTAACAAGTCTCTTCTTAGTAAAATTTTATAATGCTATTTCAGTGTATCATCAAGTATGTCTTTTGAAATTGATGTAAAAAGAAAATTCTGTATTTATATCTTTTGATTTTAACATTTAACCAAAGCAAATGAGCTATTTACATTAAAACCTACTACTGACATGATACTAAACAGATATATATGAAACAAAATAATGTGAGGCTCAAAAATTCCTCCATCTATAGAAAAACCAGCCTTTGGAAGAGCTCTCAATTTGGAACAGAAAGTTTAAATCATCTGACTAAGTTAGAAGTGGAGGCAATAAAGTTAGTGAACAAAAGTACATTAGCTAAACTGGGAAGGAACTGGTGTCTGCGGTTTTCCACCTTTCATCATATCACATTCAATAATACAACACAGGATAGAGACATCAAATATTTCAAGTTCACACAACTGCCATCAAATCTAAACTATTTTCAGTATGATTCTACCTGGAGTACTCATGTTTCTGCTCTAAAGGACTACAGCACAGATTGCTTCAGAAATAATACTTTTTATCAGAAAAAGATTGAAACCCAAAGACATGGCCACAGGTTTTCAAGAGAGTAACCTGTCACTGAGCAAATGGATCTGTGATGAATTTCAGACTTCCGCAATTGATGAGGTAAGAGGTGTAAAAATCACCCTTGTTGCCTGAGTGCCAGTGTCCATCATCTGAGAATAATTTTAGTCTGTTCTTGGATCTCTCTTAGTGCTGTCTGTGGACTACCTCTCTTAAGAGGTGGGAACAGCTATCCCAACATTCAAGACTGATGCTTTAAAGTACAATCACACATTGTTGACCAGTGACTTAATGTATTATTTCATCATCAACAAACAGAATTTCCATTAAAATTATCCCATCATCAACTAAAAATAAGGCAGCATTTAAAGTAGTTTGTTTGAGTGCAGGTTCTTAGCATTCTTTGTTGCTATGTCAAGACTTCAGTTTTGATTACCATGATGCTCTCCTGCCCTCACAAGTCACTTCCTTATTTCCAGATGAGATCTAGGACTAATCTCTTCCAGCTGAACAGAAGAATTATCTTGCCTACCATGGGCAGCCAAGTTTGTCTTTCATATTTTTACCTTCTTGTTGCAGTTTTTAGTGGGCTTGGTCTAGTTTATGATCTTACTGAGTTAGATTAAATTCAAATGCCACATCCTCATTTACAAAGTTGCCATCTTTCTTGTGACTAGTTTTCTGAAGCCTAGAACCCAAGCTGAAAAACAGTGCTACTGCTGGCTCTGCAAATTATGTTTCAATTCAGAGGGCACTGAAAAACCCCACCAAAATCTAGGGTTTCTCACACTGGAATCAGAAGCTGGAAACATTTTCAAGGCTGGATCTTCTGATAAATACTGACAAGCAGTCATTGCTGGAATAATTGCAGCAAAATATATATCATTGCATTTGCATAAATCCTACAGATCATCCAGTCTTAAAAAACATTAAAAAGTATGACACTTATACTTTCAGATGGGAACCAGACCAAGCGTTTCATTCTTAAATTTTTTTTCTAATTTTACATTCTATTTTTGTAAGCGGTCAGTTTCTATTACCCTTGTTTCTGCTTGTGTCATCACATTAATAACAAGTCTGGATTTCATGTTTATTTAGTAGCCTTAATGGACCCAAGTTGGACCCAAGACTGCTGCACAGTAAGAAGCTGTAAAATGCTGGTTTAAATGTGACATTTCAAATAACGACGAAAGGAAAAAAGTTGTGAAATATCTCTGTATCATAGAAAGCTTTGTCAAATTAAAGAGTTAAGATTAGTTAAAGAAATATGAAGCAAAGAGTTTGATGCCTTAAGACAAGATAAATCTAAGCATATTTGAACTGCAGAACATCACAGCAAGATTCAGGCCCCATAATGATGCCAGAGATTCTACTCAGAAGCTTAGAATTCTGGGTTTCATTTCTGATACTTCCATCTGGTTTTTATATTACTTTTGGTCATTTGAATGATTTTGCACAATTTCAATTATTGTGAAACAGGCTAATGCTGTGATTTGATAGTTATAAAGTGTCATGAAGTCAGGTTAATGATACATTAGAAAAATCATATTTAGTAGGTTTTTCAAAGGCTGGATACATCTAAGTATTTCTCAGTGTCTTTGCCCTTTGATTTGGAGAATCAAATGAGGTTTTTCATATAGCAATCAGATCTTTAGAGAACCAAGTCTTTGAGGTGTTTTCAGCAAATTGAAAAAACTCTACTTCATATAAAATAAAAATTGGATTCAATTTCACTTTTCATGTGATTGACACTAGCAGAAATAGAAAATAAATAATTTAATGATTGATTAAAATATCTGGCAAAACTAGAAAAGGTTAATGATCTGGTTTAGCCTCATATTTAATGTGCCTACTGAGACTACTTTTCACAGAAATTTGTTGTGTGTTTCCTGTGTATAGAGTAAGACATAAAACAAATTCATTAATAACATATAAGAAAAAACAGTTTTCTTTTGAGCCTTAAATAAATAGCTACATATAGACACAGCAAATGCAAAAAAATTTTGAATGAAAGTGAGATCTCAAGTTTGTTTAACTTAAACATTATTACTTATTTGCACAGATCATACTTATGGGTTCTTGTTTGCATTTTAACAAACGTGGTTGCCAATAGAGCAATAAATACTGACAATTTTATTCACAAAGTGCAGCTAAATTATGCCTATTATGGATTTTTTAATTTCTCCTTGGAAATATGGTTTATAAAACTGAAATTTATATTTCAACGGGCAGCCTCCTTTTATTGCTGCTTATATCACACGGTACATCTTTATATATTTTAATGGATTTCATAAATATTTTATAGATTATTTTTTGAAGTAAATGAACTAGAATAATGCACAGCAGTTAACATAATTCACACTAAGTTTTATAGACTTTCCTTTTCTTATTTTTTACTGATGACATATTTATACTGTGATCATTTAACTATAATTAAAATAGCTTAAATAAATCGTATAGTCTAATAAAAAGATGCAATTACCAATGACTTTTCCTTACCTCCCTGCTAACAAGAATCTAGGATTTTAAAGAGTTTTCATCTACTTAAAAATTTTTCACCTGAATCTAATACCATCAAATATTTTTAAATTGACTTGGCACCCTTAGAAATGAATTTTCATAAAATCTGTGTGGCTACCTAGATATTTATATAAAAACCTTCTCCTTCAAAATTTAATACCAGAAATTCAGTCTTCAGTTCACCTCTTCACATTAGCCTCACACTGCTGTGGACCTTTTGGTTAACATACAAATTTGGAAACATGTCCTATATGTACACTAATACATATATATATATATATACACACACACACACACACACACACACACATATGTATATGCACATATATATATATATATGTATGCACACATACACATATAGGTGCAATATTATATACACATGTATACTAATATAAGTGTGTGTATATATATATATGTCTGTGTGTCTGTGTGTCTGTGTATTACGTATGCTGATCAAAGATAGCTGAGGAAAATTGCATTATAAAGGGGAGCAAATTCCTGAGCATTTGTGATTGGTACTTCTCCAGTTACATTTGTGATTGGCACTTTCAAGTATTACAAACTGAATCATGAGAGACCCTGCTGAACAACAGGAGCACTTTTTTTACTGTGGGGTGACTGAGCACTGACACTGGTTTCCTGAAGGGGTTGTGGAGGTACCATCCTTGTGTGTATTAAAAAAACCATCTGGATGTGGTCGTGAGCAAATGCCTCTAGGAGTAAGGGGGTGGTAAGATCAGATGAATTACAGAGCTCCCTTCCAATCTCAACCATTCTGTGCTTATGTGATAGAACTCCATTTGATAGCCAGTCTTAAAACTGTGTCTTCCCAATCTCTTGATTTCACTTGATTTCATTAAGTTCTCTAACTTAATAAGTTGTGGTGTAATGTAATCATCCACAGAGCCTTCAGATCAAAAGGAAGAGTGGAGATGTACTGGTGCCAGTCTTCTGTGGTTTTTCTATCAGAAAGACCAAAGGTTCTATTAGGAATCAGTACTTAAAAAAAAAAAAATTTCCAACTGGGCCGGTTAAAAGCATTAACAGTTTGGAAACTATGCAAAAACCTCTTCTGTCCTTTGGCTAGTTTTCTTTTTCCTCACTTTCACTCTACTAATCCAGTTTACAAAATACAGTTCATTTAAGGAATTATTTAAAAGAATGCATTTACTGTACTTTATATCCAGAACAAAACACAGACCAAAAAATACCTCTCCTTACATATAAAGAGAAAATTATTGTAAACAAGCTCCTATTAACTCTGCAGAGATATGTGTCAAGCAGTCCAGCAAGATGAAGGAGCTTGTAATTCCAGGAAGCTTCACTTTATTGCCAAAGTAAGATGGGGAGGATAAATGATCAAATTATGCATTCTGCAGTGTTTCTGTTGCCTAGAAATCATGTTTATTTCCTGGTCTTTTCAACTTAATTTGTTGTATGATGATGCTTATGAATGATAAAACATGTTTAAGAAAATGGACATACAAGAACTAACCCTTGAAAATTTGTTAGTCTTTTCAGGAAGGTTACTTTTATATAAATTTATATTTTTTGCACTGCTCAGATATTACAAGCTCCATGCCACAAGACTGTTAAAATAAACATGACTCAAATAGAAAATGTTTGTTTTTTCTTAAATTAAAATATGCATCGACTCAATACCTATCAACAAATGAAGCGTAAGAAATCTCTACCTTTCCACAGAATTCTCTGTACAATTCTCTCAGCAAGTATTGATCAGTTTAAAATACTTCACCACATATAGCCTGTTTTCTTACTACTATTTTTCTTAATATACCCATGAAGCATTATTCTTAAGCATTAGTTCTTCTGAAGAGTGTATTCACAGAGGTGCAGTATATTATCTGATCCTTATATACCTGTGGTTCTTAATAGCACAGTATTTCTTTGTGTTTATAGAAAACATCTAGCTTTGACTTGTGACTTTTACAGCATTTGAACCAAGATTTGTCTCAGTTGTAGGATGTTGTGTACACTTTGCACAAGTTAAAAGCAAAACAGCTTTAAACTTCCTGGAATGCAATCCTTCCCCCAGTTACCAGTTACTAGTTTTGTTACATTTTTCCTTGAAATGTTACATTAAATTAGTATTTTCAACTTTTCAACATAAATACAGCCTGTCAATTTGAAGGGAACACTGTGCACCTATAAGGAATGCTCGTTTTGGAGGCTTCTAAAGATAACCAAGTACCACTTCAATCACTGAGAATTTTTCTGTGTTGCCTTTGATTCCAAGGGAGTGCACATGTGAGATCTAGGAGCTTTTCTGAATGCTGATGTCAGGTTGCCTAGAAGGTACCATGTTATCTTACTGCAGAGAATACCTAATAGCTGTTGATGTATGTCATACCTTTTACTGTAAATAAAGAGAATATATCACACAAAAGTCATGAAGAAAAGCGGAAACAAATTCATTTGTTAGTAAATACAAAATACTCTGCAACAAATTCAGGTTCACAACTTCAGATTTGTTCAGAGTCATGCATGTCACAGTTTACTGCAGTCAGCAATATCTGACACTTCATGATCATTGCTTTATGAGTAACCCAGTTAGGCAGACTTGTCATATGAAACCCAAAATAAATTTGAGGAGGATTTAAAAAACCTCATAGCTTGCTGTAAGATAATTGCTGTATCCTGTTAGTTCTGTTATAGAATTGCAAGGACATAATAAAAATTAAACTCAAATAACTCTTTCTCCAAATATTTTTCATAGGCATTATTCAATGGATACATGTTATCACAGAATACCTTGCAAAATGGAAGCCATTTACCATCCCTCTTTACATCTTCATGATTCAACAGTAACAGTGGAAGTAAATGAGAGAAGAACCTTTGGAAATCTTCCTCTGAAAATAAAAGGGTTTAAACATTCGCAAAGGAGACCTTGAGGAGTGTTAATTGGAGATCATCATTTTACATTTAGTCTTATTCCAACTTAAGAATCATTTCTAAATCTAGCTCTTACAATTGGTAAAGCTCAAATTAATTTCTTAAATTAATTTTTAACATATCCCTGATAGGTTTTTTATATTTGTCTTTCATTCTTTTCCATAATTTGCTCATCAAAATTGTTTACAAAGGAATGAAAAATCATACTTCTTTTTTTTAAATATAGAACACTAACACAGAAAAGTGAAATTAAATGTGAAAATAAATATTATATGTGAAATTTTTCTCAGGGGGAAAAAAGCGTATTTCATTATGCCAGAGTAGTGCCTACCGAAGAAAACATAAAAGTCAACATAAACTGAATCAATTGGTGATCAAATATTGCAGGATCAGGGCACAGCTCTCCTCTTCAGTAAATAATTGCAAGCATATAGCTGATACCATGTGCTAAGTACATATTACGTATGCTCTGTGACATGTTTTATGATGTCTGCTTTTTTTCAAATGACTTATCTTGTAAATTGTACAAGGTAACAAATGTTTTGTTATGGCAAAGTACAAAATAAAGAGATACTGGTTCTAAAGAGACTGTGTTAACTGGAATCCTCTAACTGAACACAATAATGGCTTATACAAGTGGAACAGTATGATGAAGAATTCCCATACAGGGCCACACACATTCAGGCGGTGTTGCAAGCGACAAATCTAAGTTATTTGGAAAAGGAAGCCTCTTTCACATGTTTTGTGTGGTGAGATTATCTTTAGAAAGAAAGGTTCTATGAAGAGTGAATAGCTGTTCAATAGCTAGTGAATAACTGTATCAGGATTTCAGTCCTGATACTTTTTCTCCCAGTTCTTTAAATGACTTGTCAGTTCCTGACTTTCGGCAGGTGGGTGCTCATACACTCATCAGTTAGCCTGTGGCATCCCAGTCCTCCCTGCCCCTGTCAATGATCACTCTCAATCTTGGCAGATACTGCTGATTTCTCCTTTACTCCTTTACTGGTAATTTGCTTGCTTTAAAATAGCTGCTCTCATTTCTGTGTCACTGAATTTTCTTCAGTGCTCTTCTCTTGTAGCACAGGAACCCTCTCCACTCATATCATTCACTGCTAATGTCTCTCTTCTACTGTCCTTCTCTAATGACCTGTTTGTTTTCCTGAGGTGTGATGTCTGTTGCTATCATATTTTCAGGGCCTACTAGTTTGTCACTTCCAAAGATTCATGTGAACATGAACTCACTTTGAAATATCTATGTTTGGCTAATTGCAGATATGGATATATACTCTCTGCCTAAAGGGGTCGTTGTTTGCTGTAAAAATTTAGTATTATATATCTTATTAGCTTTTTATATACCTTTATTCTATAAGCTAAAGGTAGTAATGATATTTGAAACAGAGGTTTACAAATTTCAGAAAGGTTTGTACCTCTCAAGACACATAAACAAAAGAGATTTCATTGGGGATCACTGTAATTTGATAGCTTTTAAATTATTGTTTGCAGACTATTCTAATGTTGGATCTCTAATGCAACAAATGCTTTATTTATTAATTGAATTGGGGAATCAATGTGATGCTTGCAAAAACAGATTGGGGAATCTAAACTCAGTATGTAAAGTAGATGTTTTTCACACTGAGAAAGAGATTGGACATGAGTTTACGGTCACAGTGATTGTTCTGGGCCTTCTTCTTAAGTTTCCTTTAACAGATAATCTAGAAACATACATTTTCCAAGAGGTATAATTACCAGCAAGAAGCAGTGTTTCCTTGTCATCAAGTCAGAGAGGTATTTTCTAAATTATCTTTCAGCTTCAGCAAGGCACAGTAGGTCAGAGTTCTCCACATGCCAGCTGTTACTAGAAATCAGAAGCATGTAGCTGGCACATCACTTGTTCCATGAAAAAACAGTCAGGCAGGAGGGCTGTAAATAGTGAAATATCAAGAAAATAATTTAGTAGACATTGGGTGTTGCCCAGTTAATGTGTTACTGAATTTCTCTCTGTAGTGAAATGCTCTTCTTGAAATGAAATAGTGTGTATTTGAAGAGGGGAAAATTAAGTCATTCTCTATGCAAAGGTTTAGAACCATTTTCTCTGTTTTTTTTCTGTGGTATATGAGGCCAGCGTATTATTGTGGTTCCAGTAAAATGAAAACTGGCCTTCCTATCATCAGGTAAATAGCTTGCCAAGTTACTTATCTTACTGTGACTCAACCACTTCCCTGGGCAGCCTGTTTCAATGCCTGACCACTATTTCAGTGGAGAATTTTTTCCTAATATCCAAGCTAAATCTCCCCTGGTGCATCTTGAAGATATTTTCTTTTGGCCTTTTGCTTGTTACTTGGAAAAAGAGACTGACCCCCTACTTTACTATATCCTCCTTTCAGGCACATGTAGAGAGATCCAAGAACTCCCCTGAGCCTTCTTTTCTCCAGGCTTAACACCCCCAGCTCCCTCAGCTGCTCCTCATCAGACTTGTACTTCAGACCCTTCACCAGGTCCATTGCCCTTTCCTGGACTCATTCTAGTCCCTCTTTCTCATAGTGAGGGACCCAAAACTGAACACAGGATTTGAGGTGTGGCTTCACCAGTGCTGAGTACAAGGGGACAATCACACCCTGGTCCTGCTGATCACACTATTGCTGATGCAATAATGTCAGGAGGCCATTAGACTTCTGGGCCATCTAGGCACATGCTGTTCAGCCACTGCCAGCCAGCATCTCCAGGTCCTTTTCTATCTCAGCCCACTGCCCCAGTCTGGATCCCTCTGCAGAGCCTTCCTACCCTCAAGCAGATCCATACTCCTAAACAACATGATTGCACCTGCAAATGTAAAAAGGGTACACTCAGACCCCTCATCCAGATCATTAATTAAGACTGCATTCAGCAAAAACTTCAGCATTAACCAAATGCTTCAGTTCAACCAATGAAGGTGTTATTTTGAATTAAACAAAACAAAACAAAAAAAACCAAACAAACCCAAAGTAAATAAAACCCACACAAACAAACAAAAAACCCAAAAAAAACCTGGAAAAGCAAAAATGCAATCTGAGCATAAGGATAGCCTTATGCTCAGATTATATTTAGAAAACCTCTTAAAGACAGTATTTAAGTTTACAGGATTATATTTATCATCAATGTCAATCTTGTAAATTTTGTACCCTTTTTAATTTTAATCCAAGATAAAAAATAATGAGCTCTTAAGGCATGCCAGACCAGTGTCATTATTGAAGTGTTGGAAACTATGATAACACAAAAAATAAGACTTAAGGGGAAAGGAAAACTGATTTGCCCTCACTATTCTGTAAATACCAGAGCATTTTCACCACTGAGTCTGTATTCAGCAAGGAATAACATATTTCAGTCATTAAAAAAAGATTAATAAGGGCAACCTGCTCTAGAAAATGTAATTTTCAGGGTTTGGTCATGTCCCAGTGAGAAAATACAGAGAGACCTATTTATTAACTGGGGAAATAGTTCTGGACTTGCTTGACCTGTGGGTTACCTGAATGTCTCTTTTTATAAATTGCCAGAGAAGAGCACTGGTAAGTTGAAAACTTAAAAAAAAATATTTAAGAACTTACAGTACCAGCTCATAGGTACTTAATGACAATAAGGATAATTTTGAGAATAAAAGATATTATCTTTTTACTTTGGGAATCAGAAGATAGAGAAGGTGATAAATGGAAAGAATTTATTTTAAATAAGCTATATCCCTGGACTCTAAAAACTGTGAAATCAATTTTAGGTTGAATTGCTCTTAATTGTTTATTAATATCTTCAAGACATCTTGATACATTTTTTATACATTTTTTAATACATCTTTATCTGTAGGGAAAGTAATATGAGCGGTAATGAAGACCTGTTTAGTCTACTATGGCTGCCTCCATGAGGGCTGCAAGCCAGACTTCATAATTAATGAAAAAGATGTCTTACATAGAGCATAGTTCTGGGTAGTATTGACTCATCTATGCAGACCAGTTAGGGGCAGGTGTGAGCTTCTGCTTGCTTGAATGTGAATCAGTTATAGCTAAGAAGTCATTAAATTTGCCTAGTATGCTGCCTAAATTAACGTTATTTTGCTCTAAAAAGAAAAATAAAAATTTATAAATAAATCATGCAGCCAAAAGTTGACTCCAATTTTAACTGAAAATACTAGTTCAGAAAAAATTAAATGCAGAATTTCCTAAATTGGTTCAAAAAGAATCAATGGTTTGATTTATGCAGAGTCAATATATTTTAAAATATTACTTTAATAGAACTATTCAAGTTCCACACAAAACAGCTTAAGCTATCTCTCTGTTCTTTCATTAGAATCTAACAAAATGCATGCTGCTCACAGGAATCATTCTCTCAAATTCATTATCTTCTCTGCATTCTTTCCACAGCCCAGAGTTTTTATCATGTGTTGAATGTCTGCTGGCATTTAATACTCATTATCTGAAAGCAAATATCTTGAAAGATTTCGGAAGTTATCCTAATGACGTCCTTAGACTTTAATGGAAGACAATGAATGAATGTTCTAGCAACTTTATTGTGAAGGGCAATCATATGAGAAATATGTAGAATTTCTAAAATGCATTGACAGATTGATTGATGAGATATGGTGAAATTGCTCAGGAGAACTGCAGAGAGTACAGTGTCATTACCTGCTAATAAATTGACTGGAAATACCAAAGGAGCTGCAAGCCAAGCCTGCAATATTAGTCTAGTCAATGCTCAGATTTCTACTTTTATTGATTTTTAGAAATGATCATCTGTTCCAGCTTGGGCATGACTGTCAGCAAGGGACTGAAACTCTTATCTGTGATAACCTTTTGCTGAGGAAAACAATGAACTGAAAAATGTCTCAGTCATCTTTAATCACCATTTACTCTTCAGCTCCAACACAGGAATGCATTAAGCCACAACAAGTAGTTCAAGAACAGCTTTGGCCATCAAAACAGGCTGCTTTTGAAGTTGAATTCCAAAATATTATATTTCTCAGCCTTTAATGAGATGCCATGTTTCCCTTTTTTTTTTTTTTTTATTTGATTTTGATAAATCTAAACTTTAATCAGTGTAATAGAAAACAGTTCTGCATGTTTTCTTTAGGCAGTCAGTCAAAAAAGTTCCCTACCTCAAATCCGCGTGTTGCAATATTTTAACCTGTATAGAATTCATCAAATGTCATACAAGTTTTGATTCTGCAATTTTGCATTAACATGAGAGTGTTTTTCAAAACACAATCTCTGTGTCTTGCTTGATATTTGCTTTTATTTTTATGACTTATTATTTTCATGGTTTCACCCCAGCCAGCAGCCAGGCACTACACCATCACCCACTCACTTTTCCCACCAGTGGGATCAGGAACATAATTGGAAGGGTAAAAGTTAGAAAACTTATGGTTTAAGATGAAGTAATTTTAATAGGGAAAGCAAATGCCAAACAAGAACTTTATTCACTGCTTCCCATGGGCGGGCAGGTGTTCAGCCACCTCTGGGAAAGCAGGACTCCATGACATGTAATTGTTATTTGGAGAAACAAACACCATTATTCCAGACATTCCCCCTTCCTCCTTCTAACTCCCACTTCATATACTGAGTATGATGTCACATGGTCTGGAATATTCCTCTGGTCAGTTTGGGTCATCTGTCCTGGCTGTGTCTCCTCCTTACCTCCCAAGCACCCCCAACATCCTTGGCATGTATGTCTGTGGCAAGTATGAGAAGCAGAAAAGGCCTTGGCTCTGTGTAAGACCTGCTCAGCAACAACACAAACATCTTTGTGTTACCACCATTGTGTTCATCACAAATCCAAAAGTCAGACCCAGAGCAGTCACTGTGAAGAAAATTAACTCTACCCCAGCCAAAAACAGCAGGTTTGTTTATATTTTTACTACTGATTCTGCTGTGATAAACTGACTTACTTTGCTATAATCAGCCTTAATCTTTGCAAAGGTTCAGGAAGCAGGAGATCCTTTCTGAAAACAGAGAATTTTAACAGCCTCTTGACAATATTCTTTCCTCTGCACTGTGCTATTTTATCAGAAGTTCAGTGAAGCGGAGTCTGACCTGATATCTGCAAAGAAAAGATTTAGTTTACATCAGTTAGAGCCAAGCAACACCTGTATGTCACTCTGTGTAGATTTTTCTCTTTGCTTTTGAGGTTGTTCTGAGTCCCACCTGGATACCTTTCACTTCCTAAAAGGTCCTTTCTAAATGTTTTCTTTTTTTCTGGAGCATGACAGGCTCACATACCAAAACCTTACTTAGTAATTTTCTACAAGGAAATAGAACATATATTTGGAGAAAAAGCTAGCCTATATCCTAGAAAAGAAGACAAAAGGATATCTCTCTGGGAAGTGTTTAGGGCCCAGGAGTAGACACCCAAGAGCTAAAATAATTTCTGTGGAGCAGGTCTGGCACCTGATTCCAAGACTTCCTTATAAAATTAATTTCACATTTTCATCTTACTGAGGATTTGGATACAAAAGCATTTCCAAACCAGTGCAGACTGTGATTTTCAATGCATGCCATAGCCCACATAAAGTAGTCCCTCTTAGAGCTCACAAAATGCAAGTAAAAACTAAATAAGCTGTCTTCCCCAATCTATCCTCTTCATCAACCCAAGAGGGAGGCTGCTTTTCAAATGTAACAGCATGGGCTAGAGTTTTGTCACATTTATGAGCAATAAGTAATTTTTTTTAATTTGTAAATTAATTATGGATTTTAATATTGACCCTGTTATTGCAGCATAGAGTATAATTGTTTATGTATTCCCATAATAAAACCTTGTTTTAAGGTTTTCTATCTCAGGCATTGAACTGCAATTTAGATGCAACCTGACATATGTGAATTTCATTTTGGGAAGAATGCTTTACATTTGTTGTGACTGGTATGATGTGTATGTTTTTCTAATTATTTATAGATTGATTAAAAGTTTCTTCCTCATTTGCAACAACAGACATGCACAAGAAATTTCAACATGCTATTTAATTATTTCATTCATGACATAGCATTTTCATGCTATTTCATTATTTCATAGAAATGTAACCTTTTCAGTACAGAATCCTACTTTTTGTTCTTCACAGAAAGGAGTAAACTCCCCAATTAAATATGTATTTTCATCTGTTTTCCTTAGAATAAGAATTATTATTTTATTAGAGGTTATCAGATATAATTGGCATATTCATTTTAAAACCAAAAACTAATCAACTTATGTATCTTTTTGACAAATGGAAATATAGTCAAATAGAAATATAGACAAATGTCAAGATAGTCTTTACCATACAGTTATTGTAGTTTGACCTTGACTGGACACCAGTTGCTCACCAAGCTGCTCTAGCACTTACCTTCCCAGCCGGACAGGAGAGAGATGGAAAATTACTCATAGGTCGAGATAAAGCAGTTTATGAAAGATAAAAAAAAATTTGCATTAGCACAAACAAAAAGAAAAAAAAATGGTTTATTCTCTACCCAACATACAGATTTATACATTTTCATTAACTACTACCATCCGTCCTTATACAGATAGATACTATTTTCCCATTTCATGGGCTTCCTCCGCATCACCAGATATTCAAAAACAGGCCATGACTTTCATTCCATTAGGATGGGTGGTCAGGATGGGAAAAGCAACACACTTGAGCCTTGGGCACTGACTCTAACCCAGCTGGGGTCATCATCATTTTCTCTTTGCTCCTTACAAAATTCATTCTTTGTTGGGTTCATGTCATTCCTGCTACTTTACTTTGTGCCATGTGGAGATGGACTTGTGATCAAGATGTGGGCCTGACCATGGAGGCCATCACACAGATTATCCATGAATGTGAAATGTGTTGCAATCAAGAGAGCCATGCAAGTGAAATCTCCTTGAAGTAGATGGTGGTGAATGGATTAGATAGAGGTTGGATAGAGCCACTTGGTGGGCAACCAGCATCCAGCTAAAGTCCAACCACCACAGTAATGAAGTCCCCTTTTTCCATCTTGAAATGGACAGGAGACACTGCCAGTCACTGAAGTGTTTGCTTGAATAAATGAATAGCAAATTACAAACAATTAATAAATGTTATACTGTAATTCCTCACATGAATCATAATTAAATTCACAAGTTGTGAAACCAACCAGTCCTGAATCACAATGTGAGTACTTTTGACCCCAACTTAAAAAGGAAAACTTACTGAAAAAAGAAGAAACACAGATAGTGTATAAACAAAGAATAAGAAAATCATTACTTTGACAATGGAATGTGCCTTACTGAATGTGATCTTGGAACATCAGAATTGATCTTGGAAGGCAAAAGGACATATGCATATTTGTTTTTTTAATCTTCTTTCCAATTTATTTTTCCCAGTGAAAAATTTGAAAGGTAGATTTTGTTGCAGAAAATAAAAACCAGGAGCACAAACCCCACAAAAATAATATGGAAACAAACCTACCAAAACCCAGCACTCAAATTTTATTTTTATTTTTGATAATTGCAGTTGGGCTTCTTTTTGGTCAGCATTTTCATGACCCAGCTTGAAACATGATTGCCACTGATGGTAGGTGGTGTTTATTTATGAATACTAAGAACACTGTAGAGTCTATGATTTTTCCATGTAAAGTGGAATATGCTGGCAGAAAAAAAAAAAGAATCCTCAAAGTTAGATACCTAGAAATTAAATCTTGGAATTCCTAAAATGCAAAAATATGTCCTGCCTGTTAAACATGATGAAACTTTGCATTTTCTTTTAAAGCAAAACACATCTCTCACATGCCTGAATGTGGCACACTCAGGTAAGAATTTTGTGGTTGTATTGAGTTCAGCTGAGATGGAGCTTTTTTTTTTCACAGTGCCTTGTGTGGGGCAGTGTTTTGGATTGGTACTGAAAACAGTGATGATAACACAAAGGTGTTTCAGGTATTGTTGAGCAGGGCTTACACAGAGTCAAGGCCTTTTCTGCTCCTCACACCACTCATCATTGAAGGAGCCAGGAATGCACAAGATGGTGGGAAGGGACACTACCAGGGCAACTGACTTGACCAAATGCCCCAAGAGATATTCACAGAACTACAAAATCAATGACAGTGGAAAAGACCTTTGAGATCATTGAGCCCAACTTATGACCTAAAACTGCCTTTTCAACTAGATCGTAGCTCATTCCAGACTACAGGGCATCATGGTTCAGCATATAAAGCTAGTGGAGGAAGGAAGGGGGGGATGTTCAGAGTGACGGCATTTGTCTTCCCAAGTCATCATAATGAGTGAGAGAGTCCTGCTTTCCTGGGTATGGCTGAAAACTTGACTGCCCATGAGAAGTGATGAATTAATTCCTTTGTTTGCTTTGTCTGCATGTGAAGCTTTTGCTTTCCCTATTAAACTGCTTTTTGTTTCAACATGTGGGTTTTCTCTGTTTTACCTTGTCTTTCTGTCCCCCATCCCACTCTAGAGAGAGTGAACAAATAGATCATGGGATTGAACTGTCAGTCAGAGTTAAAGCATGAGAGTGGTACACTGCCATTTCCATACCTTAAAAGGATTTTCAATATAAACAATTCTCAATAAAAACTTTTTCTCTGGAAAATTTTAGTGCTGCACATGATTTTCTAAGGAGGGAAGGAAGTACCAAAATAAATTTTTGTATATGCTCAGATAAATTAGACATGATAAACATAAACCTGACTAATTAAATGGTCTTTTGTTCACTTGTACATACATACATATATATATATATATATACATATATATTTTTACATTTAGCCTTTGAAATACAATTCTGAGAGACAGATAAATGATAGATGATAGATAGATAGATAGATAGATAGATAGATAGATAGATGATATGCTGAGAATTGCAAAGTGCAAGTGTAAATATTTATACATTCTTGAGCACAGATGAGGATAGGATATGAATAACTGTACTACATGCGCATGAAATGTTTCATATGTCTATCACATATAATTTTAGACTTAATAGTGAAAGTTGCATTAGCAGACTACAACTGACAAATGTTTATCCTTCCTTTATGCTTTGCATTTCTTCTATCAAAGAACTCCCCTTGCTACCAAGCAGAATATATTACATGCATACACATAACCCATCAAAATAGTAAAATGAGAATTTGGCTGTCAAAATAAAGCAGAACTGCTATGGAACAGAAGCAGGGTTCAGAAACAGTCAATATTTGTGTACCAGCTTGTGCTTGACAAACGCTCTTGCAATTCTCAATTTACAGCTCTTCAGGAAAAAAAAACAACAAAACAACTCCAACACCCAGAGCAATATAAACAGTTATAGTTACAAAGCAAGCACTTGAAAAGAGTGTAGAGATACAGCAATCTGCAATTCACCTGAACAGCAGTAGAAGAGTTTGCTTCAGAAAAGCAATAGCTTAATTCATCTATTCAATAGTGGTAGTTTGAATGCTTGTAAAAACAATTAAAAGTGAGAACTGACACTTCTCAGTGCAGCACTGTTTTGCGGTTCTAAGTGAACCAGGGCAATGCTCATTGTGAAAGAAGCCCTGTGGTTTCATTCGAGCTCCACAGTCACCTATCAGCAGCAAACCCTGAACAGCTGTATGGGGCTGTGCCCTGAACATGATGGCTTTGCAGTCTACAGTGGGCAGCTCCTGATTCTGCCTGTCATGTGACTGACTACTTTCATTTTGGCCAAAATTGAATGAACTTCTAATCCTGTGATCTAAATTTCAGGATGGAAAGAAAGGTTTTAAAACTTTCCTAGTTATTTTGAAATGTCTTATTTATTAAGAAATGGCATAATGTTGAAGAAAATATAAATTCAGTCTGCTAATTGTTTCTCACCTGTTGTGATAAATAAAAGGGACTCCTGCTTACCTAATTGCCAGAATATAGACCTTTCTGCCACTAAGTGGCCTTTTTAGATCTACTTAAGCAGCAAGCTTTGCATAAAAATTTAATAAATCCTAAAAGATGAGAAAATAGTGCACCACCCAGTGGCTAGATAAATTTGATAGGAAGTTCTTTAAAAATTGTCTGGTAGAAGTTTGTAATGTGCTTCAAGAAGCAATCAAATTACATCCTAACCACAGGAAAAGGTATCTTTCCCATGAATACCTGTACTTGTTAAATATGTTATTTTTAAATGTGATGATTAAGTTTCTGCAAATATTTTTATGATATGTTCAGCTGTGGCCTGTGGTGGGGCCACTGGAGCCACTGGAGCCACTGGAGTAAACTCTGTAAGGCATGGGGCAGCTCCAGCTGCTCCGCACAGGGGCTGACCCTGCACCCCTCAGTGCTGCTGCTGCCTTGGATACCTGAAAGTGATACAGTACTGCTTTCCCAAATTTGATAATTTGTCAATATTTGAGATGCTGGAATTCATGCACTGCCAGAACTCCTGCAACATTTTTTTTTTGACTGAAACATGAGAGCACACCCAGAAAGCTGAACCCACAACACTGACTGGTACTCAGTTTTTCATCCAGCTGTATCTCTTTCTGACCATGAGAGTAAGTGGATATACTGAAATGTGGAAAAAAAAATTTCTTTACGGTTACTCTTGACCCATATAGGAGGGTTGGATATAATTTTCCTCTTTCTCACACTCTTCTCTTACCCTTTTCTGAAGACAAATCTGAATTTGGGGAGATTTCTAAACCAAATTTCTGGGCTCAGGTGTCTAGTGAGGAGGATTCATATCTGAAGATGAATGTGACAATCCAGACCCTTATTTGATTAACTCATGGTTGTTTAATTATTACAACTATTTCATATTTCTACTTATTTTTAAATGATTGTCTATAAATCATAGCTCAAAATATTTTGGTCTTGTGTAATTTATCATGCTTTGTATTTTTACTGAAGTGGAAAGATACTTACTCAGCAGATGAACTGCCTATGCCTTTACTGATAATGACAGTTGCAGAAGAAAAATATTACTAGTAAACATAGAACAAGGAGGCTAATTAACCTAATAGTCATTATAATTATTACATTTCAATGAAGTTTTAAAAAACACGCAGATTTATGTTACAGCAAGATTTCCTATGTTACAGTTCATTGTCTTTTGATGGGCTATAAATCAGTATGAACAGGTTGCTAAAACTGCCCCAAGAAAAACAAAGAAATAAAAATACAAAAGAATCCCCCAAAGCACAACTATCGCAAGTTCTTAGTCACCACTTTAGATATATTGCTAACTTCAAACATGAAAAATTTTATGCAAATATTTAAAAAATCATTTAGAAATAAATCAAATCAGTCTGGTAATAAAAATGTTTATTGAACCTTGTTCCAGACAATCTTTATTTTTTCGTCACAAATAGCATGTGGCATATTGCATTTTATATGGGCTGAAATCCAATGGACAATAGCATTTACTCAAAGCAACTCTGAGTTACTACCTGAATGAAAAACAAGTTAAATTACAATACCATCACTGACTTCTTGCTACTCACAAGGATGCCCAAGCAATCTGATGCATGAAGATGATAATAATGCAATAGGATAACCGGAAATGTGATGCCCTGTGGTTATCTTGTGATCAGACATGAAAAACTGAGGTTAATTTTCTTTCTCTTTTTGACAGTTTCCTTGATTAAAATGACTGGAATTTTCTCTCCTGATCACTTTCAAGATTAACAGCCTTTGCTAACTGAAATCAGTGATCATAAATCACATAAGAGGAAAATGCTGTGAAGTTCAGCCTCTGGAATTGTATCTGTGTAATTATCAAGTCAGCAACTAATGCCAATTAAAGCTTTATTACAGAAAGCACAATCACAGTGGATTACATGTAATCAATACTTAAAAAAGAATTCACAGGATGTCTTTGATTATTCTTTCTAAGGAAGATTAAACTTCACATACAACTACCAGTATCTTTATATTTTTATGGAAAGGCTGGATCAAAGGACTAATTGGAAAATGGAGTTGAACAGCTGCACATAATGAGATTTTCAAATACTAGCTTTTGGATGGATGGATAGAAGAGCCTGTGCTTGTGCTGAAATATAACAGCAGCTCCAGATTTAGTGGTCAGTTACTTCAACTGCTGTTGAGGAAGTAGGGAGGCAAGGAACTTCACAACTCTTATTTGGGCAGTTATAGGGTAAATCTTCAGCCCCCTGCTAGATTATGTAAAAATGTCAGAAATAAATCTTTCTAAGTATTGGAGATGGGAGGATTTTAACCACTAACCACTCCACTACTACCATTTCAATGTTAAAATAAAATTAAAATTGGACAGTATCCATACTCCTACTTAGCAAAAAACAACTTAATCTAGAATGATTCCCAAAATTACTTGTGATGCTTCTCTCAGCATAGGACAGCATCCCTTCTATATCCACACACTTGTGGTGCTTTTCTCAGCATAGAACAGCATCCCTTCTATATCCACACACCATAACCCATATCTCTATACTCACCTTTCTGCTCCAGCTCTCAGGTTTGGAAAGCTCTCATCAGAGCCATTCACTCATTCATTCACAGAGCTGGCTCCTGTCCAGTAGCAAGGATTTGACTTGTATACAGAAAATAATTCAGGAGCCATGTAGCAGTCTTGCAGGAAGGCCTCTTCAACACAGATTGTCCTTGACACCAAATAACAGAGACAGCCCACCACCCAGAGTTTTTCTTTAAAATATTCAGCCATTTGTGGCTGGCATGCAGGCCAGTTCTGAGAGCCAGATGGTTACAGATATGATGGTGATGACACTATAGCTTCCTTTCTGTGAAAAGTTTAGTTCAGATTTTTAGATTACAATATTACAAAGCATTTGATGAGCTTCCCCAGATATTATCTTGTTCATCTTTTCATGTTTGAAGCATCAGCTTGCCATGATTCCATGAAATCCAGCAGCAGTGAGCTAACAAACATTTTCTACTTACAAACATCTCAGCATAGTAGTAGCTGATTCTGTGCCACTGTAGCATCTTTCTTTTCTTTTAAGGAATCTTCTTAGGCTATGAGGAATGTTATGAAGTGGATGGAAGTCTCTCCTCAGGAAGGCAGGGAAAGTACATCTGACTGTGGAAGGTTCCCACAAGCAGGAGGATCCTGCATACACCACAGTGTTGTCTGCTATGAAAGTGAATCACCTGGATGGTTCGGGCCCTGCAGTGTGCAATTCAAACACACAGAGCATCAAAGGCTACACCCTAAAATGACTGTGAACATTCCCGTAATATTTCTATGGCCAACAAGAGTATGTTCATCTGTGTTTCAGAATGTTACACTAAGAAGAAATGGAAACTGTATGGAGATTTTAAAATTTATTTTACCTACTAACTATGATGCTTGTCTATTTTATTGTTCTTTTATGATTATGAGACAGTAGAAGCAAATGAACATGAGAAAAATAAACTCTTCTTATGCACACATACTTTGCAATGACCAGAAACAATGAAACATACAGAAAATGTCATATTGAATGAACACTCATTTCAAAATAAAATGATCTCCAAAGAAAAAAATATTAATAAGATGACGGCATTCTTTATGGAAGTGAATATTCATTTTTGATGCTGTTAGCTCTTATCCATCCCTTGATATAAAAAGCTTAATGATGCAGAGAAATTTACACAAGCCCTTTATAATAGGGCTGTATATGATCAATAGCATAAATGTTGACATGTATATGGAAACACATGGTTGAGGAAACAAATTACTTCAGGTTGGAGTTGCCACAACGTGTCTTTTCCAATTTTTCTCCTTAGATACTTTCTGATTCTTCCCCTATTCCACACCTGACACTTTCTTGCTCCACTAGTTAAGGATTATTTCCTTAAATCTTTTGATGACTAGTGGGGCAGACTTCTCTGAGGGCAAGAAGGGAGGATACAGACAGAAAAGAAAGTTGTAGTTTCATAAGAAACCCTCTGGTAGTGCCCCACTCTTGACTATTTCTTCTGTAGCTGGGGCTGCAGAGCTTTCTGAGGAGACCTAAGTCAGGCTCTGGAACATAGTCCCTGAGCTAAAACATGGGAGATTTCTGAGAATATAGCATATCTAAAGCTGTGTTATGAAGGCTGCATTTGCTATAAACACAGATGCTGTTTGCATTGCTTCTTCTAAGAGTGCAAATCCAGTCAATGTGATTAGATGCTAGCATGTGTCATCAAAGCATATCTGTGATATGCTTCATGAAAGAGGACAGCAATTCTCTTGCCCAAACAGAGATATCCAGTGCCACTTAAGATGCTCTAGGTTGTCTGAAAAATCCTCACAGGGCTTTCAGACACAGCCAAGAGAAGACCGATTTCCTTGTGGAGAATAAGCTGGTTGTACACTAAGGGGGCGGAGAATAGCAGTGGCACTATGTTTAGGCACTTGAGCTAGCTAAATGCTTCCTAATGAACCCTGATCTGTGGGCTATTGTTTGCATTGTAGAGAAGAGTCTGATGTAATCACTGAGGAATAAATTGTATTTTGTGTATTTTTGCTTTTATCGCATCTGTTATCTGTTTAGTTGTTTGCCTCTTGCAATAAATGTTATCCAAAAGCTTTGTATTCTGTAGTGATTCAGGCTTTTCTATGAAATTTAAGTTTCTGAGTGGTTTTTTTTCTATATTGATAAAATCTTTAAATAAATAAAAATATCTATTCATTTCTTTGCAAATCCTACACAGGATTTTATTTTCTTTTAAAGAAATGGGTATCTCTAGAGATTAAACAGAGAACCTTTTGCAAACAGACCAGTTACAATACAAAGTGAATATGTTAAAATGTAGTGCAACAAATTGTGACAAGAATAAGAATAGGGAAAATGCAGTATTATGCAAAAGGAATAAAATAATCCAACAAGACTTAAGATAATCTTGCATGCATCTTCACTAATTTAATAAATTTTCTGTAGTGACCCTAATATTGATTGCACATATATAGGTGTGTTGACTACATAAAATCATACTAGGGCTACGAATAGGAAGGAATTAGGATCTTAAAACTGTGTTTCCATGTAAGTTTCTACTTTAGTGTTAGCTTAAACAACCACTGTTCTAGTCAAGTACTCATCAACTGCTGTCAACACAAATACTAATATGATGAAGCAGTAGTGGGGATTTCACACAGAATCACAAGGCTGGAAGAGACCTACAAGATCATTGAGTCTAACCCAGCCCTAACACCTCAACTAAACCATGTCACTGAGTGCCACATCCAGTCTTTTTTATACACATCCAGGGATGGTGACTGCACCACCTCCCAGGCAGACCATTCCAGAATTTTATTACCCTTTCTGTAAAAAAAACTTTTTCCTGATATCCAACCTATAGTTCTCCTGACATAGCTTACGACTGTGATCTCTCGTTCTGTCAGTTGCTGCCTGGCGAAAGACACCAACTCCCACCTGATTACAACCACCTTTCAGGGAGTTGTAGAGAGTGATAAGGTCACCTCTGAATCTCCTTTTCCCCAGGCTAAACACCACCAGCTCCCTCAGTCGTTCCTCACAGGGCTTGTGTTCCAAGCCCCTCACCAGCCTTGTTGCCCTCTGGATGCATTCCAGCATCTCGATGTCCTTCCTAAACTGAGGAGCCCAGAACTGGACACAGCATTCAAGGTGAGGCCTTATCTCATACAGTTGAAAAATATTGCTGCAAATAGAGGTGTTATTTTACAGCTAGTCCAGTTACTCCTTGTCCAGTAGCACTCAGAGCATCACTGCATAAACAAATGTTCCCACACTTTTTTATTTTCTTAGTGGACAAAACCAACCAACCAACCAAACAAACAAACACAACAACAAAAAGACTAAACAGAAAAAAAACCCAAACCAACAAAAACCAACCCCAAACCAACAACCACAAAAAAAGTGCCTTTTGATGATTTCCCTGGCTTCCCTTTAATATACTAGAGGTTACAATAAGTCTGGTTTGCTAAAAATTTGTAAAGTTTAATACCAATTATTTAGGTATTTCATCCTTTTGACCCTGTTTAATTTGGGAATGAAAAATTATGTACATTGAGGTCTCATCAGTGAGATAATCCAGTCCAATATTGTAAGATACAAATAAATAAGTAGGACCACCAGGAAGATTTGGTCCCAAAAAAACATTTTCAAAGGGGGGTTGGTCTACTTATCCTTTTTTTCCCCATTTGATTATATATTTGCATTTCTTTTTATTGTATATCTTTTATGCTTGCTGGTATTTTTTTTGTATTACTCCTCTTCCATTGTATGTTTGCAGCTCAGCCATCTGCATTTCTCTTTCATTCCCTTCACTGCTATCTTTCCACACGCTAAGCCTTTTGTGCACAACTTAGTTTTTCTAATATAAAAATTCCTGTCAAGATTACGGAAGAAATATGGTTTTAAGAAAAAAGACAAGCGATATACCTCAGTTTAGGGCAAAGATTTAATTTATTATCATCTTTATATGACTATTTTTCATATATGACATCTGATAAGCAGAAGATGGAGCTGAAAAAGTAGGCAGAAGAAAGATAGTCTGTGTGATACCTTTCCTTTTAAGAACATCACCTTTTCTTAAACAGCTCTTTAAGCTAATAAGAAGCTGGAAAGTGAAGTTCTGGCCCTGTGAAATCTCCTCTTAACCTTTCCTTATTTAGAGCAAATAAAGGATATATTGCTGGATCTTTACCTGCTACTCTGGCCTCGTGAATGAGTTTCTTAAGAGAATTTGACTGACTCTTGCCATTGGAAACCTTTTGGTCCAACTAAGGAGCAGCTTTAGGCAGCCATGGTAATGACATAAACTATTAGAACTATTTTTAAATGGTGCTCCTAGGAATACTCTTCCTAGGCAAAAAATATATGCAGAGTTAGCAGTTATACCAAATTGCAAGGACAGTCTAAACTCTCAGCATATTTTCATATTCCTATTTCATCCTGTGTGACTAAGAAAACTATTAATTCTATTGCACTGCAAGAATGGAATATTCAGGTAGAACAGGGCAATACTGTAGGGGAGATGACTGCATGATAGGAATAGAATCTTCCTGATTCCTCTGAGCATTACTGTGCAGTTTAAGTAGCTAGGTGGTTAGTTAAGGTTTTTGAAAGTTCAAAATACATGTTTTTGCTCGTAGTAAGTTTCTTCAGTTAAAAAACTGTATTTTAAAGAGGAAAGTATATTAGGCAGTGTGCTTGTTTGATAGCAAACCAGTGAGAGTCTTCAAGTCAGAACTACAGTTTAATAGAAAAATTAAAATAAATGCAATAGTAAAAAAAAACACTGACAGAGTCAGAATACAGCCTGACACCCTGTAGGTCAGGGTTGGTAGTAGTCCAATTAAATAGTCCTCCTGGAGTGACACATGTGGTTCTGTTAAAGAAATGGTCCTGTAGAAGGGTCTGGTCTTCCTCTGGGAATCCAGTGGAAAAAGCTGCCCGTTGTGTTCCAGCTCTCAGATTATACCCAGGTAGGGATGCTGTTTCCTACCCATGGGCAGAGCATCTCACAATGGGATGATGTAATTTTGAGTCATCCAGTGAGACTCAATGGCCCATTAACAGAAGATATCTCCCTGGAGTTATCAAGAATGATTTATGATAGAAATAAGGAACACTTCTCTACCTGGTTTTAACAGTTTATGAAGATGGTGATATAATAAGTGCTTTTGGGTACATCTTACATTGTAGCCTAAGACAGGTAGTGCCTTCCAGAGCAAGCAACACTCTGTGGAAAATTCTATACTCTTTCTGGGTTGTCTTTCTAAATTGTGTCTTATTTCATTAATCTGACTCCAAGAAGTTTTATAGATAACAGATGCAAAAATGTCCATGAAGACTGATTTCAGTTTGGAAAATAAAATTATAATCTATTCTGGATTGGTTTTGAAAATAATCTGATATATTTGTTGCCAAGTATGTCTACCTTCAAATAATATTTTGTTTTCGCTTTCCTCTATTATAGTATGCATATGCTTTAAAGCATTTCTCCTGAAGTTGTAAGGGGAAGAAAAAGTCTCTAGTATAAATTGTGGCTTCAAGGCTAAATGGCTGTCCTTACACCAAAGCTCTGCCTGAAAACCAGGAATCCACCTTAAAAAACATGAGGTTAAGACTTGCAGCACACATCAGTGAGAGCAAGTGTGACTACACATCCCTAATACCATTCATTATCATTTATCACTGATTTCATTCATTAAACAATAATCTCAGTTTGCAATCCAAACTGCCATTTGTGACCTCCATATCTCTTTTCTTAGTTCTCTCATGCTATAGTAGATTGGAGAAGAGGTCTAGCCTGTTATTCTATTTATGGCACAGAGAATGAGCACCTTTTAGAAGAAAGAGGAAACTGGGAAACATCTAGTGACATTTCTCCAGTGTACTTTGCTGGTCTCTAGTGATTTATGGCTGACACTGCCTGAATCCTACCCACACTTTAGTGATCTAATAATTCTTTCTCCCAACACTCCTCGTTGTATATTTTGTTGTTGCTGGTGGCTGTTTGTGTTATGTGTGTGTACGATTTGGTTTCATTCAATTTGTTTATCTTTGTGGTGACTTGTTTTTTTTTGGTTTTGGTTCACCTTTTGAACCTTCATACAATTTTTGCACTTTAAACATCTTTTTGCCTGACTATGGCTACTTATTAGGTGAAGGGTACCTTGTTTGTTAGAAGCCTTGCCTCCCACACACCTTTGTTGTATCGGTCCATTTTAAGGATAATGAACACCTGCTTAAAAAAGACTATTGCAATTTTCAAGACTCAGCATGAAAAATGTACTGTGAAAAGATCTGTGCGCTGTGTGAGTGGATAATTGAATGACTGCTCAGGTTCAGGTTGGTTTTCTGATTTTTCTTTATCTAATTCCACACAATTGCCATAGGCTTGGGCATGGACACTGAGACGTCATGGTGTGAGTCTGTGCAGCCCCTGTCTGGGACACAGGGGATCATAGGCAGCTTGGCATGCACTGAGATTTTCAACCTACATTAAAGCATTTTACCTGCTCTGGGGACTAACACAATACAAGAAGAATAGGAGCAGCCTTTGGGCAAAATAAAGGACTACTTTAACTCTTAGTAGTAGCTTGTATTTCCATTTCCTCCAAAAAGAAAATATTTTTCTCCAGGAGTTATTCTGTTATTTTCTTCTCTACTAATGTGCCAGCTAAGTGCCAGCTGAGAAGATGAAATGCATTAATGCCTGCGGAGCGTTATTTTATAAGTATCAAATGAAGCTTATTTTTTTTTATCAGAATGTATATATGACTATAAGTTCACAAGTAGCTCTCTTTTAGGTGTTGTTTTTGTTGTTGTTGTTGTTGTTGGGTTTTTTTGGGGGGTTTTTGGTGTGCTTTTGTTGTTTTTTTTTTGAAACCTGGGATTTCAAAGGAGTCTGACTTATGTTTCCAGTTTGTATTTAGAGATATAAATGTGGTTTAAATCCTTTGGGATTCCATGGAGACACAGAAGACCATTTTCCCAGATGTATTCAAAGGGATCATAAATGACAGGTTAATTTGCAGAATATCTGATTTAGAAATTCAAAGGCACTAGATCTAGCTTCAAAAGGAGGCGAATGTGGTATAGGGAAAAATTCAAGGGTGTATAGAAAAGCTGTTTTTCTGTTTATCTATTAAAAATGACTAAGGTGAGAACCCTGATGAAAAGTGTATTCATGACATTATATGAAAGGGGTTTTTTTAAGGTATGGAATTCCCAGGGGATGAATGCTAGGAGTATGTGAGGACAGAAAGTCCTAGAAATAGGTTGACTCATCCAAAAAATCATGAATGGATTATTACCTGCAAGCTAAAAGTATCACAGCTGTTGCTTACTGCAAATGCATTTAGTGAGGGAAAAAAAAAAAGAAACAAAAAGAAAAAAATAAAGAAAAATAAAGGAAAAACCAACAATCAGCATTTTTAACCTCACTGCTAAGTAGCTTTATTTACCCTCTTCATTTTTGGTGGTGTTGATGAAAATAAAATTTTCACAACTATTATTGAAGAAATAATCAATTTGCTGCAGTCAGGAGGGGGAAAAAAGCTGGTTTTATTTTTAAGGATTTTAATCCTGACTGTCAAAGAAATAACAAAATGGGCTGAATGCATTTGCTGGCATGTCAGTGACAGTGAAGCGATAGTACAGACACCTGCAGCCTTTCTGTATGAGCAGGAAAAGATTACTATAACAAAGTCTTACAGAAAAGGTTACTATAACAAAGTCTTCTGAGGAATTTCTGAAAGCAAGCTCTGTTCCAGACAGAGCCAGGAACAAATCCAGGTTAAAGAAATACAGAACAAGAAGAAAAGGATTCCTTGTCATACTACAGTAGATAGTAATCCTGCAGTAATACAGCAAATTTGGAAAGAAAAAATGCAAAATGCAAGCTTCCACGTATAGATTTCTAAATAATGTCATAAACAACCAGCACAGAAAGAGGACAAGAACACACTTTTTTGCCAGTTGGTGTATTTTTAGGTATGCTAACAGTGTGCTATGGAGGTTGCCCAAGTGCATTGCACCCTGAGCAATGAAAATTATGCAACTGAGCAAGAGAAGTGTTGAATGTGACTCACATTGTTAGCAGTCAGCAATCCTAAATACAGGCCAAAAATACATTAAATAGCATATACCCTCTGCAAATGTTATAAAACAATAAAAACAAACACATATACATTGTTGTGCAATGTGTTGACTGGAAGGTTTTCTGGCCCTGGTGCCAGCATTTTAAGGACATATGTGGGATTAGGCTATTTATTTCTTTTGAGTATTGTCAAAATATAATCTGTGGAAATACTATGTCCATTGTGAACCCTTTGGACTTAATTATGGATGTTCAGTGGTCCTGTGGCATGCTATTTTTTTTTTTTTTTTTAATAGCAAGAGTTGGAGTTAAGAACTAAACCTTTAAACAAAGGCCATATATGCTGGAGAAAGTTCCATTTCGCTACCTTTCCCATCTTCTAAGCTGGGGCATCAAAATATCTCCAAACAGTGTGTGCCATGCAACAGCTGCTGAAAGGACATTTTCTCTATCCAAACAACCTTGAGGTTTCAGTTGGGGAATTTAATCTAAAGTCCTTGTTCTTTTAGGATAATAAAGGGTGCGTATGAAGCCTGTTTAGATCAGCAAACACTAACTGTGTGCTTGAGCTCCTAATGCAAGCACTAGACTACAAGCAATGGGTAGAAAGACATACCCTTGTCGTGGGTAGGGTGTCAGCTTTGCTGCTCACTGACGTGCTCAGAGAGAGCAGCCTGTGCTTGTACAGGGGAGTTATCACACTTGCCTTCTGCCTTGTGTACATCTCACCTGTCCACAGGGAACGCGTCCCACACTGCAACCCGGAAATTCAAAGCCGGAGAGATGAGTTCAGTGTAGCTCAAGTGGGGAAATAAAAGTAGTCTCAGATCGTCTCGTTTTAGTTTTGCTGGGTGTTCCTTCTGTTGGGGGATTAAAGCAAACTGCTGGTGGGCTGCCCGGTGTGGCTGTGCATTCCTGTGGTTGTGATCTTCTCTGCCTTGGCAGAGAAATGAAGGACAGACACAAGAGCTGATGAAGTGTCTGTGAGGTCAGGCTAGGAAAGTAGGAATTGCACTGGTTATCAAATCCAACATTGAAAGTCTGCTTTAAAAATTATTTTTTATGTGAAAATAATTCCTGTGATCACAAACAGCACTATGGGAGAGCAGAGAGGACAATTTTCAGAGAAGTTGATCAAGTAGAGAGCTTATTGTAGTTAAGTGGATTTCAAAATATTATACATAAATAGATTGAGCTGAATTGAAACTGATTGAAATCTGATTGAAATGGTAATAATTTTTGGTTTGCTTGTCTCCTCATAGTTATGCATACAAGACTGTTCATGAGCAGTTGTTTACAGTAAATGTTTCAGAGGTCACAATCTGTAAGATTTTTATTTGTATGTACACCTCCCCCTTTTCTTCTCACCTACACTATAAATCCTCATTCTGACCACAGTACTGACAAGCTGGAATCAAACTTTTTTCTAATATCAGTAGCTGTTTTCTTCCTATATGTCCATAATTTCCTAGGCTATTATTTAATTTTTGTTCACACAATCCATGATAATAAAGGGAGACTGAAAGGAATGGCTCTCTTTCTTAACTTCTGAGAAATCCAGAATATTTTGCTGAGCATTAGAGGCTGGTATTTTTCAGTGACACCCATCAGGTGACTTGACGGCTGGAGCCCATCCACAAGATATAAGCATCCACCTGCCTGCTGGTTTTCTGGGAAAAAAAAAATTGGAGCAGGTGTTTGGAATGCAGATTTCACACAAAAAGCCAAATCTCTTTCCTTGCGAATGGCTTGGCAAAGAGCAAGTTGCAGATGTAACAGGAGTGGGCATCACAGGTCTGCAGACACAACTCCTCCCAAGCCTGCACAGCCCGGCACAGATTCTAGTACTGCCTCTCCTCTCAGGCAGGGGAGGGGAGTCCAAAATTGAGATTCATGTCTCCCTGCTGTTGAGGTTGGACCAGTTTGTAAAAACAGTAGTGAGATGCTTCACTTCAGTTAGCCAGGCTTATCGTGCTGGGCAAAATCACATCTCCTGATAATGCTACAGCTCAGATGCCTCAGAGACACTGTGAATGCCTAAAATGTGGGACCAAAATATAGCAAATAATTCTGGTCAGCACACAGCACTTCATATTCCAATAAATGCTACCTAGTACACAGTATCTCCATCCATATATGTATGGAGAATGACAGCTCAGGAAGCACGAGCTTTTTTGCTGCAAACATGAGATCATTGCATAATCACCTCTTCCAGATAAGGCCTGTGACATTAAGAAGTAATGAACTGGTGTTGGATGCCTGTCCACTAAACGTGCAAGGCAAACAGCTCTTACCCTCATATTTGCAGACTGAATTATGCACATGTATATATATACTTATATATATATATATACATGTATATATGTGTGTGTGTTTGTATTTATTACTCACAAGTCCATTATGCAATCAAAACCACACACACTTGGAAAAAGAATTTTTAAACGAAAGATGTCAATGTTTTCCTTAAACATAAATATTTTTTTTTGTCACATGAAATAGGATGAGGCCGTATTTGACTGAAAATAAGGCTGGGCTTAAAAGAGGGGTTTCAAAGACCTCAGGAAGGCACTTTAGGAGCAGATCTGAAATGCTTATTTCTCATACGTGTTAGTCACTGACAGACTAGGTAAGATGTGAAATGCAGCTAAGCAGGTAAGTTCACAACAGCTTGGCATGTCTAAAGAGGAAGCAGACCTTTCTGATTTTGACCCAGAAAAGCAAATGAACATTTCTTAAATTACCTTCTCCTTTGCCGTTAATAATTTCAAGCTCTCTAGAGACCCTCTGACTTCATCTTAGATCTTCATGTTGCATCCAGTCAAGGAATAAAAGCTACACATGAATGAACAGACATCATTAGACAACACTGTTCCCATGTCATCTTTCTGAAATATTTCAAATGCTAAATACTCTCACTGTTTCTAATCAATGTACATGTTAACGACTTCACAAATATGGCCATATCAAGTAAGTCAAATAAACTGAGATCCATTTGCAAAAAGAAGAGTACATCCATATATTGGTGGAACAATTGCTTGATTATGCAAACTGCATTCATCACTTCTGTTAAACGAGTTATCCCTTTATGTAGATCTTAGTCATCTGGGTTTATTTTGTTTGTTTGGGTTTTTCCTTATGTAGAAGCAAAATATATTACAGTTTGCTTTCAAGACAAGCTGAATCTTGCAGACTTCAGTCAAAACCATGGATCCTGCTGGTTTTGTAATGTAATTGTAATATCTTGTGTGAAACTTGAGAATTGGATCCTAGTATACATATAAATTAAAAACGACTCACTATAACCCCTTTGAAACAAATTTGCTACACTTTTCCCAAATGTTGCTGTAAGTAATCTTTTTTAACACAGTAAACCTTGTACTAGCATTATTGCTGCATTTCTGCTTTCCAGCCTTGCCTAGACTCTCATTTGGAAGGGCAATATAAGTATTTGTTTTCCTCTTTTCTTTGATTATTTCTTTTTTTTGTTGACAGATTAAGAAAATAATCAGAACTCTTTCTAGCTAGGAGTGATAAGAAAATAAGAAAAATAGAGAGATGTTGCTTGGGTTTAACTACAATTATTAATCTTGGACTGATAGGGCACTTTTTGACATTTCCTTCACTGTCTATACACTATAATTTTCTTTCCCTCTAACAGCATTTTCCCCCTGCCTTTTTCTCTGCTTTCTCCTCCCATCCCCATCTCCCCTCCATAATACAGAAAATATCTTCAACACTTAGCATTTCAGGTTTTCATTTTTCATTTTGCATAAAAAGATTAGATTTCATAGACTACACAGAGTAAGCCTACAGGTAGGTATATACTGATAAAGAATCGTTCAACTAGGAAGTATGTATTTGCTCTCTTCTTTCCTCTCTGATTGCAGCAGGCGAACTAAGTATACAATTTAGCCCTGTAATAAAAATAATATTTACTTATTTTGGGAAACATGAATGTACTCTAATATGCATATATGTATTTAGAATATATATATACTCTAAATTATAATTAAATACTTAATTTTAAGTATTCCTAAATATTTAACTGTTTTAAAATATCCCTAATAATTAAAAAAAAAAAAAAGGTAGCCTACAGTTCTTTAAGGATTATATACATGTCTCCTGGCCAGAGGTCTTAAGAAATAAATAATACAGTTAATTCAAACCCTCATTGGTCATACAGTCTTAAAGAAAGAAACAGAGCTGCAAAAGCTAAAGAGAAATAGAATTTTTCAAAATAGAGTAAGGCTGAAATTTTTCCATATGCTGGCAAATGGGCACTAAGAAGGGCTAAGAAAATTCACATTTTGTCTGTCAGAGTAGATTTTTGTAAGTTATGCTTTCCCCTGCAGTTATCAAGACATCACTGTTTCATTTTACATGCCTTCAGCCTGCATGATATCACCTTAAATGGGCTAATTTTTCACTTTGAATATAATAAAACAAATTTACTTTTTTTTTCTATAAAATAAAATGTTAATAACAATTTTGTGTGTCTTTCTGATTGTCTATCTCCTTAAAATACTTTTTGATTTTTTGATCTAAATGGGCATATATGAAGGAACATTGGCTCAAGCACGATGATTTAATTTAATTTAATTTAATTTAATTTATTACAAAAAAATCCTGAATAGTCTTTCACAGGAAAGCCTGAACCAGTGTCCTCATGAAAGCAGAAACATGTAACTTCCATTCACTTCAGAACACTGATATCACATTTCTTTCTAATTATGCAACACATCCTTTAATCTGAGTCTTCTTCCCTGTAACAAATGAGTCTTTCATGCTGTCTTCTATGTACAGTAAAACTCTCTTAGCTCCTTGAAATGCCAGATGCTGAGACCATTTCAAAGCATGAAACACTGATACTGTATATAGGCTTACAATCCTAGATTACCTTAATAAATTAATTTTTAATGTTAAAAATCTACTGAAAATGTCAGATTATTGACATTATTAATTGTCAGTGTCCCTGAGGTGAAAATTTAGTGTTGATCTACTTAAGTACTAACTATAACCTTGTATGACTTTATATGTGCACCATGCAATTTAAAGCAAACAAGTTGATGTAGATGAATACTCTTGTCAAAGATACCAGAACGTAAGTGACTAAGGACAACTTAATAATATCCCTTAATATCATTTAGAATGTAAACAAATATTTCAGTTGAAATGGAACAATGATCATCTAGTCCAACTGTCTTAGCACTTCGTGGTTATCCAAAAGGTAAAGCATGTAATTTAATCATTAAATGCTTTTTCAACACTGGCAATCTTGGGGCTTTCACCACCTCTCTAGGAAACCTGCTCCATGGTTTCAGCACCCTCTCAGTAAAAAAATGCTTCCTTGTGTCCAGTCTAAGCCTCCACTGGCACACTTTGAACCATATCCACTCATCCTGTCACTGGATACTAGGGAGAAGAGCTCAGCATCTCCCTCTTGCCTCTACCTCCCAAAGAAGATGCAGAGAGCAATGAAGTCATCCCTTAGCTCCTTTCTTCCAAACTAGACAAGCCTAGAGTCCTTATCTGCTCCTCATAGGGCATTCTTTTCAACATTTTTACCAGCCCTGTTGCTTTCCTCTGGACAAATTCAATAATTTCCACATCTTTCTTAAACTGGGAGGCCCAGACTCTCATACATTACTCAGGATGATGATGCACCACTGCTGAATATAAAGGGATAATCAACTCTGTTGACCAGCTAGTTACACTGAGTTTGATGCAACCCAGGGTGCAGTTTTCTATCTCTTTCAGAACCACTGGCTGATATCTTTCAACTGAAAAAGAGACTGTATACTTTAGAAAGAGGTGTATATAGATGTTTAAGAGGTTGTGTTGTTGCTGTTATAATCAGTACATTTGAATATCTTACAAGTTGCATGTCAACATTGAAAAGAGTCTAAGCAGAATTATGCCTCGTGGAGTTATAATTCATCTTGTCTTAAAAGAACAATAGAATCCACTCCTTATTCTGAAAATGTAACTTTTATTTCATGAGTGCAAACAAATCATGGAGCATTCCCATCGGCATTCAGTGACAATAGACATGCTTTAACCACTGAAGGCTCTGCTGCTCATTCAAGCAAATAGGAAATATTTTACAGCATTTGCATTTTTCACAGTTTTTCACTTCACCAGCATTCAGCAATGTTCTCATGAAAGAAGTTGAGATCAGCCAGTTTGCATGTCTTTTGCCCACATAGCTCACAGACATTACTTTGTTTGCAAATATATTTTCATAAGTACTAAAAATAAAGGCACATTTAGCACTTTGTGGTGCATAACACCTGGAGCAAAGATGATTTTAACAGTGTTCTTATAGGGGCTAGCTGGTGCTCAATTTTGGTTTACACTGAAAATTTTGATGCATGGCCAGAAACAATGCAAAATACATGGATCCATAAAAAATATTAAATTGGAACTAACAAAAGAAAAAAATATTTATGTTCTGCTGCCTGTGCCATCAAAATATGTTTTTCAATTATTGATAATATCCTTTGTGCTCTGCTTCTTCCCCTTCTTTCCTGGTTGATGTATAGGCTTTTTAATCTGGCTTTTTTCCCCCCAGACAATTTAAATATCTCATTTCCAGATTACTTGGTTGGCTTTCAGTGCTGTGTCTATGCCACTTGAAGCACATCTTTCACTTTTATATGTCTGAAAGCTGATACTTTGGTAAACAAACTTGTTAGTTTGGCTATGCTGTCCTGTGTCTTGAGAGTGGACTTAAGAGCAGAGTAGTATATTTGCCCTTCATGTGCTCCACACAGTACATGGGGAAGGGCAATCCAAGTGCTACTGGTATTCTCTCTGCTCCCAAGGGAATACCAGCTCTCTGAGCATACCCACCAACCCAGTCACTGCCAGGCACTTAGGATGCTGCCATACACCTTGAGACAGACTGCTTATAAGCATCCTGGCAGATTTTTTGAAGACTTAACTGTAGACCTTTTAGCAATTCCTAGGATTTCTAGTCTTGCATTGAGACTCCATCGTGCTAGTAAACAATGTGGTTAGAAAATAAATTAGGGGTCTTTCCTGAGGTTAGCTCCTCTAATAATAAACTTAAGTTAATTTTGAAATTTTCTGCTGGGATGTGTAAGAAGGTTTTCATGTCATCAGAACTCAATATTTAAAACTTGAGTGAGATTAATCTCTTCCAGGCTGGCCATGTCAAAGTTTAAAATTCATTAAGAATTTAACTGTTGCTACTTTTACACCTAGGTCAATGGAAGAAAAAAAATTAAAAGCAGACACTCTGCTTTTATTTCTTTAATTAAATATTCTGTGTACCTATATATTGATTTAATTTATTTGTTATGTCCTGTTACAGCAAAATAATCTTTTTGAATGAAGCATTTTGCATTTCTGGGAGTGTTATTTTCCTCATTTGATTCCCACCTCATTCTTGTGATCTAGAGTGTTCAAGATATCATGGGATTCCACAGTGGAGATTAGGTACTGGATTGCACCATATTATCAGCCACTGACAATGTGCCAATAGTGCCTGCAGACTTTTAGAACAAACTCCCTGAAAGACAAAAGTTTTTACTTGGGTGGAGAGGAGTCTAACACGGTTCACAGGCCCCTCTTCCTGAACTGTTGCCTGTCACGCTGGCAAGAATCACAGAGTTTTCAATACCAGAAACACTTTTCATTTTAACAAAAAGACATTCCTAGCCTTCATGGTTATAGGAAAAGCTTGAAAATATGTATTCAAAAAGAATGAACTTTTGGGAACGCATGATAAGGAAGCTAACAATTATTTTGAAAAGATTCTTATAAAATTTGATGTAATTCCACCTCTTTGAATGAGGTGTGAATGAACTAATGAATACATACAATTCATTCATTGAACCATAGAATATCTCATTGGAGATATTCTATGGTTCAATGAATGAATTTTATGTATTCATTAGTTCATTCACACCTCAGAATCTAAGCCATAAAAGACCAAATTCCATCAGTTTCAAGACCAAAGATAGGTAAGGTCTTGCTCTAGACCAACCAAAAAGCCCACTGTGTTTAATGTGGTCTTTTCCTCGGAACGAAGAAATATCACACATACTTCAGCACATATTATATTGTGTTTGACTGCAGGCTTCTTTCATGTTTAGCTTTGTACAGAGGCACTCACATATTGTATATGTCTGATGTTTATTTAAAATTTCAATAAATCCACTCAATTCCAACTAACAGTGTCTATAAAAGATTTTGTTTTTTAACAACAATACTCATGCTGTTATAAAAGTAATATTAAAATTATTATAAAAATTACTATACTTCTATTTATTAATATTTTCCTAATTATTATTAAAATTGTTATGCTTCTAATAAAAATATTAGAAGTAATAATTATTAAAATGAAAATATAAGATCAGAGTAGTAGCAAATGTACTACAAGTATGATATTAGAATGCCTGAGGACTTTTTAATTCTCTTTATATTTTATTCTTTCTTCTCTCCATTTTAATAAATTGAAAGAAATCTCAGCTGTAAATATGTTTTTCCTTGTGTTTGCTTTTGGGGTTATTTTTCTGCTTTTGTGATTTGCTTGAGGTTTAGGGTTTCTTGCATTTCTGAGAAAAGATTGTGGAGAAGGTAGTATGTCCTGTGCTTCTATGTATTCCTAACAGATGGGCTAATTGTGGTGGCTACTTGTATATGCATATGCTTGGTAAACCAAGCATGTACATCTGAAAGATCACAGTCAACAGAGGAAAAAAAGTTGTTAAGGTATGCATCATCTGACTGATTTTAGACATTTCCTTTAGTGTGAGATGAACTTGCCTTATAAATGTCTGTCTCTTTATACTGGCAATAACAAAGCTTGAGAACATGAACATGAATAAAAACCTTTAGACTGAGAAAATAGTCATGTTTAAATAAGGAGATATTTCATCCTGTTATAGGAATCTATTTTTGAGATTCTTGGCCTTACTGCCTGTGGAGCACAATAGTGATATTAGTGAAAGTGCTATTAAGAAAGATGGGAGTGTTCTTTAAAAGGGATATATATATAAAAACTAAATTCAAATTATACTGTCTTTAAAATATTTTTTTCATTAATATGTTATTTTAAAATTGTCTGTATATCCCTTCGAGATTTTTAAATATGAACTAGGATTTATTATATTTTTGAACGTATGCTGAATCTATATAAACATTTAGTTGATAAATTATTAACTATACAGTTTTAGTTTAATAACAGAAATCAGTTAAGTGCTTTGTCTTCTTGAAGACAGTGAGAGACATTTCAATCTTTTCTTTCCTTACGCTTGTCAGCTGACAAGATTTCTTTTGTTATGATAATTGGATTGATGCTTAATTGTGATATGTATAATTTATATTACTTTAGTTTCACTAATCAGTTCATAATCTTTTTTCTTTTCTTTTTTTTTTCAGTTAAAATAGATATTGAGTTATGTAAAAGTTACCTAAATCAGTGCTTGCAAATTACACTGGGAATTGGTCTCATTGTTTGGCAATTGATTAAGTGCTTATATCAGATTCTGTATCTCAACTTCTCCTTTTTCTCTGGTGACGACTTTCTATTCCTTCTTCCATATGTTCTCCTCGGGAGATGATTTTGTTTATAATATTTATTAATTTTTTGCTTAGTTATAAATATTCAGCACTCACAAACCACCATCAGCAGTCTCTCTCACTTTTTTGTCATTAGCATCTTCATATAGATTTAGTTAACTAGTTTCTGCTTTTTGTCCCCTCACACTGAGAGGTAAAAACATTTCAAGGTTGAAAGTACTTGTGAAAATCCAAAGGTATATTCGTATTAGAGAAATAGCGTCTGCTTATCTCCTCTTTATGTTGCTAAATATTTGAAGTTCAGTGAAAATTAAAGTATTGATTCTCCAGCATGAAGAAATTCACCCTTCAATTTTGATCATATCAGATGTCATTAACTAAAGATCTTACAGAAATTTTGCCAGTTTCTTAGCCAAGCATTCTGTATTCCCAGGAGACTGTAGCAGGTATTTCCAAGTGTAGGGCACTGGCTAGGCAGAGGATGACTAGGCTGATGCCATTCCCCTACATTCATTCCCTGAAATTAAGCCGACTAAAGATGTTGGAAATTTATCTTTGTGTGCAGCAGTTATATGGGACACGTCTGGAAACAGAAGTTTTAGATTCCCACATCTTCCTACCAAGCGTTTGCATTGAAATCAAGAAATCAGTCAAGTCAGTAAAGTTAATAAGATGTTCAAATATCTTCAGGGAAAATAATCCTAGTTACCTGTCTGGACTACACCTAAACTCAGGATTTTTTTTCTATGATTATGGAGTTAAAGTAACTATGGAGTTGCAATTGCTTTAAAAGAAATGATTAACAAATTTCTGCTATTGCAACTGTATACGAAACTCTGGTGTTTAGATAAAAAACTGACATCTTTTAACCACTGGCATTTTTGAACCTGAAAAAGGAAATTGGTCCATTATTGACCAAGCCATGCTTGCAGAAGGGACAAGAGATCCAGGTAGCCAAAAACTCAGAGCTCTGTTGGGACTGCATTGAGTTTTCATTCTACTAGCAGTATGCACTGCATTTCATAAACACTCTTGGGCTACATGTCGGCAAGCACGTACAATGCTTCACATTTATTTGTAGGATCAGAAATCTGGATCCTAGTATTCCCTAAATATAACCACACAGCAAGTCTTTTTTTTAGAATCTAATAATCTCAGAAATAGGAACATGAGCATAGACAAGCAACAAAAATAAGCTTCTATACGAGTTAGTAATAACTAATAACAGACCTCTGAAAACCTAGGAATATAATAATTTTCAGATTTCTTATTGCTAACATGGATAACATCCCATGGGTTTCATAGCTTGGCTTAAAGGTGCTTATAAAGTTTCGACAACCTAGGAATATCTGTAGGATTCAAAATATACATTCCACAAGTCTTTGCTTGGTTTCTTCTTTATTCTGCTTTGTTTTTACATGGTGTAATAATGCCTTCTTGGGCATCTGATAAAATTGTTAATGTGAGGTAATATTTCAATTAACCAAGACATTAAGCTCTCTAAACCAATTAAGATATTTCATGAAAAAGCAAATAATTGGGTTGAAATCACATAGTTTATTTTTGAAATTAAAACCAGACAAATGAGCAAATGTTATTAAAAACTTTCAGCTGTGCACTAATCAGTGTTTAACTGGCTGTAGAGCAGCAGTGCAATCTACACTGCAATCTGCTACTGAACGTGGTGCTATTAAAAAAAGTTAAACATGAAATGTTACAGAGAGATGCAATTATGGAAGTTAAATCAGAGTGATGCTATTTCAAAGTGTAATCTTTTAAATGGATATAATTTTAAGGGACTGTGTATTATACAACAAATATCTGCAAAAGACTTCAATGTCAACATTTAAATACATTTTCAAGTCAAAAATGCACCCATGTGAACATATTTTCCCTCTGTTTTTGTTTCAAGGATGAACTCTGTATACTGCTGAACATATAATCAAAAAGAAATTCCTGAAGCAAACTTTTCTGTGGCATGTGACTTTCCATTTCCCCTTGCCTGTTCACACACACCTAATAGAAAATTAATGCCTTTCCTCCTCTGTCTGAGGTTTGTTTGCAATTAGGCAGCATACCTAAAAAGTAGTAGAGAGCTAGCAGACAGTAAAATGGACAGCATAAATGAATATAACATATGACCCCTTAAACTTTATTCTCATTTGGTCTTTCAATCTAACTACACATATAAAACATGGGTTATTTTCATTTGAAAAATATTGAAGGAAATTTTTTTAAAGAAAACCCAGTATACTCAATCCATCCGATTTTGCTTTATTCTCCAACTTAGGATGGATATTTTGTCAAATCATTCCTTAATTTTATACTTCAGCAGACTGAGAGAGCACAATGATTTGAAATATTTTCTTCAGAGGGAATATAGAAATGGCATATTGACAACATATTTTTTGCTTTTTAGTGATGCTAGTTATTTATTTGGGTTAAGAGAACAGAGACATGGATGAAAGTAAATTTTATCTTCCTAGAAACCATAATGTATATTCCTTTTCTTTAGAATGAGCAGACTGACAATTTCAATATGTAATGGAAAATGCATAGACATACTTAAGTTAGTTTTCCACTAACTAACCCAATGACCCAAAGCAGCATGAACATGATAGAACACAACTTGATGGGAACAAGATACTCAGGCACTGCTCAGCATCCTAAGGATGTTTTTTCGTCTCACGTTGAGTTCTCTGGTCTTTCAGCTACTTTGCTAATGTCATCCATACTAGATTATTGAAAGGCAATTCGCAATCTGACAACAAAAGTTAAAATCATGCTATGACAGGGAGGTAGATATACCTTCCACCATGCTGTCCAGTGTATTGTGTATAGCTGCAATGAGCAAGCTGTACACAAGCAGTGGACAATATTTGGACCTTTATGAAATAAAGTGGATTGTTTTTACAGCTTAGATTTCCTCTCTTCTCCTTTTTTTTGTTTTTTTTTGCCTCATTTAAATAGACTATCATCACATGATGGGAACTTCTACAGTTTGGTTACAGGGCAGACCTTCAACAAAATTACCTCAGGAGAGAGGTACTGTAATCCAAGAAAGTCCAGCTCACCTTCTGATGAAAAATGTTACAGTGCTTATTTATGGCATAACATCAGCATGTTCTCTGCTAAGGTTGACCACAAATTCTGTTCATGCCCTGGGTTACCATAATAAAAGAATAAATAAGAAAGCTTGAAATGCAGTTGGACCCTCTTTGTGTTACAAAGCCTCTCTTCTCGTAGCTGTCTTTCTTTCTGGGTTGTTTTACTTTAGGCAACAGAAAGGCCTGGATTTTTTCTAAAATGATTTTTGTGCTCACAATTTTGTTTTCTCTCTTCACACTGGATTCCCCAAACCATTTCCCTTAATATTATTGCCAGATGAAGAAAGATGGAAGAAGGTAAGGTTTATGAGGGAAGTCTGCATCCTTTCTTATAGCATGAACATATTCTGCAGGAAATCATCAGATTCTTCTGAAATATTAGGTGCTTCCTAGCTGATGCTGAATTATCCTCACAATATAATGGCTCCATTCTTTAAGACAAATATGAAAGGATTGGAGTGTAGCATCCAGATGATTATTTTAATCCCCTGGATCACAGGAAGACCAACTGCTTTGCTTCAGATATTAACAGGATGAAGAAAGAAACTGAAGGCTCAATTCCCAAACCCCAGACTAATCCCCCAAACACTGAAATGTTCTATCTTCATAGAAAGAGCCTAGCATAAGTAGATTGCATCAATGGACAAAAAAGGAGTGGAATACTCTTTGAGGATTTTGTAAGGGAAAACCTGTTAGTGGATTGACATGTAGGCTCCTAGATGCCCAGGAGCCTTCTCATAGGTATCTAGCTCATGAACTCAGCAGGAATTAGGTGCAATGTAAAAACAGTAAAAGAGCAAATAAAAATTAAACAAACTTACAAACAAATTAAATCTGAAATTTTGAGACAACAGGATACAAGCTAAAATGGAGCTTTGTACAGAATTAGAAACTGTTTCTCTGCTATCTGCACACAGAAACTAGAAATTTCTGCTATTCGTATCACTTATATCCAAGTTAGTTGTGCAGGTACATTGTTATAAGAACCTAAGTTCATTAGATCTTAGCTGCTATACAAATAAAAGGCAATGATTCTATATTTTTAGGTTTTTAATAGTTTTAAAATTACATCAGAGAAATAATCTAGTTCTTTGGGATATATCACCTTTGACATGCACAAACCATTCTGAATTCTTAAACTGTACTCATCTCTGTCAGTCTTTAGATAAAATTTTTAACTTACTGCTTTTTGACAGCTGTATTTCTTATAAATATTTCTTACTCTATTCTTTTTAATTTTCAGCAGCTGACTTCGCAAGTAATTCCTATGTCATTCTTGTCATTCTATTCCTTATATTCTTAATAACCCTCAGATATATACAGATTGGCATTTGGATTCACATTTTGGCTGAATTTGTTTGTTGATTAAATTTCAGCTGCTCACTCAGAATTACTTTCAGTTTTTCAGTCAAGTTTGGAGCCAAACCATTGTGTTTGTTTATTATACCATTCCAGACTAGCAAAAGACTTTAATTGTTTTGGAAACTCACTTAAAACAATAAAAGCACAGTCTGGACATCATTCTGCTATTTTCTTCTTGAGAATACCTGTTGCTTCAATAAAAATCGATGAGTGAAATACAGGCATATCGCTTAAGCTGCCTTCTCTGAATATTTATTCAAAATTGCCTTGCTGCTATGGCATGAATAAGTGAACATTCTCAGAAACTGTTGTTATTTGAGGCAGATGGTAGTAGTATCGAAGCCCAGAAGACTTCCAACTGCTGTCATGACTATAATCACCTCTCAGCAAAACAAATATTTAGGAAGAGTTTGAAAGATGTGCATGTTTAGTACAGTGTGAGGAAGAGAGTGAGAAAGTGGGTTATAGGAAACTCAAACTCATTGAATCCCTGGGCAGTAGGTTAACAGAGCTTTGACTGAAAGTGTTAACTGTTTCCAATGAGGTATGCAGGGCACTAATCCAAAGAGATAAGATAGAAGAGCAAATTGTTATTCCCTTCCAGATGGGAAAAGACCAAACATTGGTTTTGTTACTCTGAAAATGGCTTTGTAGCAGATGAACATTTCAATTCTAAAGTGTCAAAGATGCTACTTAGTGAAATGTTGCTATTCATAGCAAGATTTTAGTCTTGCTTGCTACCATTTTTTTTGTGTTTACATCAATTTACATCAGGTTGTTCTCAGTTTTGCTCTGCACTTAATGAACTGGGGAGGTGGTAGGACAGTGGTGGTGGTATTAAAATGCTTAATACTAGAATGCTTAAAAGTTTATACTCTCATATTCACTGAAACAAACCTCTTTAGGGAAAGATTCACAGCACCTGAATTGCATAGCAGGTGTGATATACAAAAGAATCCCAGATTCAACTCTGTGTATTATCCTAATCTTCTTAAAAAATGTGTTTTATTGTCATTAAAGGAAAAAGTTGGAAGTATGCCGAAAATCCTCCCCTTGACCCTTTCCACATGACCCTTACCAGGTTTGAAATCTATGGGGTTAATAATTCTTTGTCTTTTTCTAGGTCTGCAGATGAGTATCAGTTTTTCAGATAACAGAAAAAGTGTTTGAGCAGAATCAAGCAAAAGATTAGTGTAAGAAATTTACAGCTGTGATAGGCCATAAGATACATGGAGGATACTAATGGAGGAGTTGAAATTTAAAACTTATATATTACTTTCAGACATAGACCTAAACAAATTCAGATACACCTTAAAAAATGTTATTAATAATAATCCTCTAGAAGGTTAGACATTAGACAGATGGAAAAGCAACTTGCTTTTTGCTAAGACCAGCTGTGTGAAGTAATCAGTTTGAAAATCTCTGTGCAAAAGGCCTCATAAGATTCTTTTTTTTTTTTTTGTGTGTGTGACATTTATCTGTGAGTAATTGTGCAGCTAAGCTCAAACCAGAATGGCTTAGTTGCATTTTGGATTTCTTATTCCTGCTTCATGGCAGCTGATCTGAACAGTCCTTCCATAAGCTAATTTTCCAGACCTTTATTCCATATTTCATTTTTTTAATCTTTAATACTCCAAACATCACGTCCCTGGATATTTTTGATAACCAAACTTATGTCCAGATTCCTTCATACTCCTCTACTTCATAAATAATAACACTTGATAACAATGAAAATGATAAAATGGAAAACTGAAAACTTCTACACATTCTGTAACCATCTGATCCCCATTTATTCTTCCTCCCCATTACATATATTCTGCCATGACCACTCCAACATATTTTTTAGTGTCATTGGGAAAATAATAGTTCACCTCAATGTTCCTAGAGAACAAGGACTTTTGGAGAGAGGAAGATATTTGTACTCGAATATTTGACAACGGATTTTATATCAAAACTTTTGGAGGTAATAGGAAAGAGTGGACTGTCACACTTCTAGGATTGAAGCTCGTGACACATTCTCATTTCCCTCTACTTAAAAAGGCATTTTTCTTAACTTCCTTGGGAGAGGACAATAGGTAAAATTCTGGTGCACCCCTGTTGCTGATACAATCATTCTCCTGGTTTCCCAAAGAATAAGCCTTGCATCACAAATCCTTATCATCAGAGGAAATGTAGCAAGCTGTTTTAAAACCAAAGTCATCATGCCCAACCCAAATGCCATGGATTTGATGGCACTGGATTGCCCATTACAAGCCATGGCTGAAATGAGTTCTATCTCTCTTTTGCTGTTTTGCACAAAGTATCAATGCATTCCCATTAGCCATTACTCTGTCCACCCATCCAGATTATATTCTACATCTTCCACTCATCCATTATCAGCTAAAAGTTCAGAGGTTTTACCTGTCACTAACCCTATCTCAAGTCTTAGAATGTCTTCTCTTATGCAGGCCACAAGGGTATGAAACTCCGTGTTTCATACAGTGCAAGGAAATTTCAGAAGTTGGAGTACCATGGTATTTTGGGATACAACAATCCCAACAGTTCGTGGTCTGGGCTGAATCCATGTGCACGTGGAACGTGTACTTTATTTCTTGTAGTGGTGGTGGTATAAGAGTGCAAGGGAACAAACTGGTGGGTCTGCTTTCCAGAGAAGTTTTACCCTCAGAAGAGAAGGCACTCTTCAGGGGCATCTCAAGTGCAGTAGGACTGGCTTTCTACAAAGCAATGGGAAAGAACCAGTGAAGAGCAGGTAGAAATGACATCTAGACTCCATGCTTGGCCACTCAATCAGTTCCTCAGGTTTAACTAATATTGTGTAAATATATTTACATACCGTTGATTTATTCAGATGTCTTCTCTTTGGCTATGTACCAAAGCATATGTCCTTAGTGTCCTTAGGAAAAGGGAAAGGAGCAAAAAAACTCACTTTCTTCTCCTTTCCCTTTTATTCTTCAAGAGAATTAACCTTTCTGTGGTCAAGGCTAGGCAAGTACTCCTAGCTTTCTGAGCTTTCTGCAAAAAAATTTTGAAAAAAGATTTAGAAAACTTGCAGAGTGGTCATATGTTCTTTTGTTTTTTTTGAAAAGCATTGTGATTTCCTACAAAGTTTATGGCAAATAGTAAAGATGATTTTATACCACACAGATGAATATTTTTCTGCTATATAAAAATTCATATTTCATACATGGAACACAGGGACTATAAATTCATAATGATTACTGGTACTTCTGGATGCTATTGTGGTTGCAGAAAGCATTTTATTATCAACTTTTACTTTAATGTTTGGAGACCTTCACCATTCTAGTAAAGTAAAACTAAAGTAATACAAACCCTTCTCTTTAAACTGAAGTAGTTTCTGTTGAAATGCTCATAAATTGCAGAACTAAAAAATCACCATCAGCAAACATCATTTATCCAAGATTTAATATTTCCTGATTCTTGCAGCTGAAGCCTTTCTGTGTTTAAGAATTATTTCACTAGGAGTTTTTCACTGGATTCAAAGTGCTTCATTATTAAATTTTCTCTGATTCTTCAAAAACATCTTCAACAATGGTTATGTAAAATTGAGACACTGAGCATGGATGAATTAGAATTTTGGTTTAATGATTGTTTTGTTTAATGGTTATGTTGCTTTTTCTTAAATAACAGTATATTCCTTATATATTCCTTATATATTCCTGACGAAAAAAATAAAATGGTATCAAATATGTCAAAGTTCAATAATAGTATAGAGATGGTATCTTTAGTTATGTTATCTGTTGCTAACTTGGTGAAAGTTTGGAGTTGCATAAAACCAGTTATGCTGCAAGGATACCTGTAATCAGTCTTATTTCTCTCATCTTTATTTCACTTCCCTAATCCTCTCACATTCCTGAAGTTCTTTAAATTCAGTGAAAATATAATATTCTTATTTATGCACTTAAAAGTTATATTTCTGAGGCATAATTTCTAGGGCTATATCACTTTATTTTTCTTGGATAAGAAACTATTTCCTGATGGCACAGCCTCCTCCCTTTCTTTCCATCTTCTTTGATGATCCATGTGTGTTCTAACATCACCTCTGCTATACGGATTCAATCATTCTTTTTCTCTCTTGAACAGAAATCCAGTCCTATATTGCAGATGATACAAAGTGGCAATTGGAGCATTAATCCTGGATGAATTTATTATTAGATCTTCTGTAATGAAGTGTGAGCTAGATATATGTACAGCTCCATCTCCCCCTCACATATTTAAATAATTAAATTACACCTACAAAACTAGCAAAGAAACCTCCATTTTAGTTTCATCTGCAAGTAAGTTGGCAGCTTAACCTTATATGTCATGTTCCCAAGTTAGTAAGTAAAATATTGAGTCCTATGTGAAAACAGTATTTAATATTTATTTTTTCATGATGGTATCTGGCAGAAATATTGATTATTCAACAGGAGGGAAAGGGCACACAAGAAATCAAAATGAGGATCATTACTTCTGATTTAATTGACATAGACAAAGGAGTATTTCTACAACAGTTGAACTCTAGAGTTTTAATTTTCCTAACACTCTTAACTTTCATTTCTAGTGTGTAGTCAACAGAGCTCAGGTGAGTGGCAAATACTCAGGACCTCTCTTAAATAAGCTAGTATTGAATTTCTATGAGATTAAAGAAAATTCAGATTTAAAAAACAAGGCTAGACAAAGAAAAACAAAGTAAGGCTATATGTTCAGATGGTCTCAAATTGTCTCATAGCCTTAGAAATATTTGATTTGCCTTTTTTTTGTTTTTTTTTTTTTTTTCTTTTTTTTTTTTTCAAATAGGCTAAAAAGGTTTTGGCCCTCAAAATTTTAACACTCAGCCCTCAGTCAAAATAACAATCAAGATTTTTGCCTAAACATATTGTTTCACTGTAAGCTGAAAATATCAGAAGATTAGGTTCCTAACTGGGATTTATAACATCTCTACTATCTTCAGGGACACTTGGTGAAATCAACCTGAATTAAATTGGAGGGTGAATTTAAAATTCATTGGTTAACTGCACTAAACTTGTGTGTGGACGCAGATTTGATTTATCTTTATTAATTCCCTAATTTCTGAAATAAGGGATTAAAACTGTTAAACTAATCAGGTGTGTCCTTCTGATTGACTTTCCTAAGTGTTCAGGAAAGAGAAGTGCTCTTTTAGAGAGGAGAAGAGGTTTCTTTACAGTTTTTAAATTCTTCTGTGTCTGGAAAGCAAAAGATTTTAAACATGTGCAAGCATTTGTTTCCTTTAAATGACTGAGTTTTAGCTCAATTAAGAATGGCCACAGTCTGGGGAGATCTTGTTCTGTCCACAGCAATTTACCCATTATTCTTGTCTATCTCTTAATAAGTGCGTACCCCTCCCTATGGACTCTGTCAGTCATGACTTTAATTCTACAGACTTAGGAAGACCAACAGGAGCAGAATAATTCTCACTTTTCAGGTAGAGAGATTTAAGAATGAATTATTCAGTCAACAAAACATCTGAGAAGCGAAAATCATGTCCTGGCCTCACTCTCAACAAATCCTGACTGAGAAGTGCTAAAGTCACTCTGCATCTTGAACCTCATTGGCAGTTATACTTTGCTCTTTTTTACAGGATAATGAACACGTTATGTTACAAAATCTTTTACGTCTGATTCTAAATGGAGAAAGCTATGAAACTGTGCTTTTAATACAGTTTACACACAAAACCTGTGCTTTTTTTGTGTATTTACTTCCAGCACATAAGCAAAATCTGAACCTTATTGGGTTTCTAAAGATAAAAATGTGGGAAGCTTTCAAACTTCAGCTGAGGCATATTTCTTTTTTGCAGGCCTTTGTAAATCAAATCACTTATTTTGCATGCTGTGTTGTCAACTACTAAGCTGTCACGTGAAATATTCTGTGACATGACACATTATGAAATTTATTTTAATTTTTTAAACTATGTTTCTGTTCCTTTTTTTTTTTTTTTTTCACATACCATGCTCAGGCAAAGATAAGGTTCTGCTGCTGTTTTAGCAAATCTATTGGGGGGCTATCTCCTTAGTAACCTGGTATTTTGTACCTCAGAATTATAGAGAGAACTGCTATGCAGACAAAAATATTTTGGGCCATTAAAAATCCCTTAGAGCTAACTGCTCTTTGATCAGGCCTAAATTTTAAATGTATTTCACTTGCAGAGGGAAATAACATGCTACGCTGTACTGAGAGACTGAAATCAAACATTGCGAAAATGATTCATTCTTGCCAGGCACTACCTACAGACAGCTAGTCAGTTAGCCTGAGCAAATAAGACAGGTACTTCCAAACTGGCACAGGATTGCTGCAAACTGACAAAACTTCTAAAGGAAAATACAAACTAGTCTAAATGTACTATTAGGTTAAACTTTTGATTTTTATGGTAACTTTTTATAGTCTGTGGTTTTTACCAAATTCTAACATTCTCCTTCCAGTGGCATATATACCAGAAAGTTCATGTTTTTTATTAAAAACTTTTTTTTTTTTAATCAATTCTCTGAAAAACAAGGTTTATTACACAGTATTCGTTTTGCTTCTAGTGCATGAGGTCTAAAGGATTTTGTAGGCAATTTCTGTCATCATTAGACTTCCCACAGAAATAATCACCAGTTATCAGAATTATTGGAGAGACAGGGAGGAAGGGAACAAGAAGGTGTAGAATTATTAATAAATTGACAGAGAAAGTCCAACACACATCTAAGAAAATTTTTGTCTTTACTGATTTCTTTGTCTTTTTTTTTTCTTCTTCTTACCTATCACCTTAGTTTTATGAGACTGAAGACAAATGATAATGAGCTTATAATTGGCCAGAAAATTACTCTGGGGAATTTGTATTTCAAACACATGAGTTTTATTATTTTTGCAGATAATTAGCAGATCAGTTAAAGTAAATAATTTCCTGCTTCTGCTAGGCATATGCAGTCAAGTGTAAACGTATTTTACTCCTACATACACCTACTTCAAAATTATTTGTAAAAAGGTTAAGATTTAAAAAGATGGTGTGTATGGAGGAGGAAGTTTACTTATGCTCAGTAATGATTTTTAAAAAATAATTAGTTTAATAAAATTTTTGTTATATGTGTATATATTTTTCTTCAGGAAAATTTTTGCACATGTCAAGTCTTTCATTCCTCCAACTCATGCTGGCAGAGCAAAAAGGATAGAAGTATACCTAGTCATTATAACAGAAAAAAAAAAAAAATTGTATGCTTTTCATAAAGTTGATGTTACATAATACTGCCTATCCTCCAATTTAAATTTAGAATGCTTTAGAAAGGAAAGATACTTTCACAATATTCTCTCCAGGATTCAGTCTCTTTAAGGATATAAAAAGTGAGGGAAAGGACAGAAATCAATCACAGCTCATTACAAAATGAGGGTTAAAAGTGGTCTTTAAAAGAAAAACAAAAAGCTTGTCTATCATAGTGATTTAGTATAGACAAGCTTACTTGAAACAATCCCAAACTCAGACATTTCTCTTTCCCTATTTCTAGACCATGATGTAGCCCTTGTCAAACATGTCCAGGTTGAAGTCCTGTTTCCCAGGTGTGGGAATACACATCATGAAGGTGGAAGGTTCCTATGAGTGAATTTGTACTTGACACTTCTCTGTCATCTGAAATTCCAGTCACAAGCCATGAGTCCTTTCAAAGCTGTGGAATGTTCTTGGCATTGTGAAGGAACTGGGAATACAGCAGGAGAGGTTTTGGTACCTTCAGGGCTTCTGGGATGGAGGTCAAAGGAAAGTTAATACCTCCAGCACCGTCATAGACACGACTGCCAGGCTTCCTGCTGTGGAAGCAAAACCATGTATAGTAGGTTTCCAGTGTTTTGGATTCCAATAGCTCTCCTTTTCTAACATCTGCTGCAAAGTGACATTTCTCAGCTAGAAAAGATGGCATAAGATATAAGGGTATGCTATTTCTGCAAGCACGTGATGATCACACAAAATTTCTGTGTAAAGAAACAGCTCTATCTAACCAAAAGGCTTGCACAGATCTTCCAATGCCAGTGTTAGGGATATCAGCAATTAAGGAATGCCTGCAGAGTCAAAAGCCTAGGTATCCACAAGGTCATACCTAATCAGTTCACTAGAAGACAAATATTGGGATGATATTATTGGAGAATTATGCAGCCACACTGTCTGAAACATGTCTGCTGAGATTTGAGCATTTAATACCTAATATAAGTCTGAAGGAGAAGGTGTTTCTTGGATTTGATCTCAGTTTTAGAACCTCAGATGGTGTACATGCAGTTTGAATTCCTAAGCAAAGAGGAAACAGGCTACCCTCCAGGCACAGCATCCTCTGCTTCAACACAACCTGGCCAACTACAAGAAAAGGTTCACAGCATTCAGGGAAGAAAGGATTGAACTCTACAGCTGTGTATCTTTGAATGCCCTCGAATTTTTCTTTCTTTTTTTTTTTTTTTTTTGTATGGAATTTTGTAAAAGTTTCTCCCAATGTATCATTAGTGCACAGACTGTGTGTCAGTATTTCTTTTATCTTTGTATTTCTTGAGTAGGACCTATAGTTTACCAGGCCAGAGTTTCTTATCAGAATTGGACAGGAAATATATACTTCTAACAGCTCAGTTATTAAGTTGGATACATTTATAAATCAAGCATGGATAGCAAAGAGAGAAATTGCTAACAAATTAAGAGAACTTATAGAACAAATAAAACTGAAAGAAACCAAGTTCCACTTAAAAAGAATTTATAGGTTTGTTCCTCAAAAGCCAGAAAAAAATTAGGACATCTGCCAAACAATTAATTATGTGTAAGGGAATCAAAATAAAGCAACTTTGTGGAAAAGGCACTATTCCCAGTTTCTACTGCTTCCACAATGAATGAAATGTGTCTGCTTGGGGATACAAATGTGATATATTGTGATCAGCATTTTAAAGGCATCTCTTAAGACTTAGGGCAGTAATGCCTTCTGAGTGATTGCCCATTCCTTTCTTTCCTTTCATATATCCTTCCCGTGGGTATTTGTGCTGTGACATAACATCAAGATGGGAAGCTATTCCTCATCCATTTGAGTATACACGCAGTACGATAATAGTGTAGGGACTCCCGCTTTTTTTAACTCTACCATTCCTCAAATTCATTCTGCTGCTGATATACTTTTGTAAATTTCTTCATCTGTCAGACAGAAAAAATACCTGATGCTGAAAATATTGATGGCATGCTGCTTCATGTTACAGAAGCTGACGTGCTTTAGCCATGTGATCTGATGAGCGGCCTAATCAAAGGGATGTTTGAGCTTTCTGAGCACATCACTAAGCTGGATCCCGAGACTGCAGATGAAAACCCAGTTTATTTTACTGGAAAAAGAGTATGCATGTGATTTTATTTTCCCATGATTTGGCACTTAACAAAGCTTCAATCTGAACCTGAATTTCTGCCATGTCCACAGCATTTTTATTTGTTATCTTAAAATAGTGAACTGATAAGCCTTCTTCTGCAGTTCTGCAGTTCTACAGAAGCCCTTTCTAGGGCCACTTCTGCTGACAAAGGGTGACAGATCAAATCTTTTTGTACATCAAACACAGAAGAGAGGATGCTGTGGGATGGGGCACTATTCTTACCCTTCTCCTCTCTATTTGAAGGAAGAAAACACACTAAAGCGTCTCTGCAACTTTTCACACACTTGCTTTTTAAGAATATTAGAAACCAGGGATGGATTCCTAAATTACTTTTTCCCCCTTCTGGTTAAAATATGTGTATTTTAAAAATCCAGAGATAAGTATGTCAGCTTTGGAGAACTGAAGCAAAGGCTGGAGGCATGGGAAGCAGTTGAGCAAAGACAAGTCAGGCACAAATAAATAATGAAACCTCACAGTTAACTTGATGTGCAAGTTCATCTCTAGAGTATGCCCAATTTACTCAGATATTTCCAAGCCTGGGGCATATGCACACTGGCAACCTTGCAGCTGTAATTTGAAGGGATCTAGCACCTGAAAATTATGTGGTGTCAGGAGAGAAATCATGTTGAATGTCTTTCCTGCCTCAATGAATTCTATAAATTAAAAATGTGTGCCTTGGGCTTACTCTTTTCAGAGTGTAAAATAAACTTTCCAAGTTTGTTAATTTCAAATTATTCTTTTACATTCCTTTGGAGGCATGTCTTCATTCGTCCCCTTTATTTAATGAAAAATACTTGGTATAGCTATATTTTACCTAGTGATTATAATCATGACAGATTACCAGTTGCGCTCAAGGTGCAATAGTAGCAATACAAAAATAAAAGACATGGAAAATGGAATAGCTTTAAGGAATGTCAGTCTTTCTGGTATGCAAATGAACTTCACAAACAATTGCCTGTTGCAAAATGTATGAATTACTAGCAGAAAAACACTGCTGAATTTGGTCCCCAATGGTAGGATCTTTTCTAAAATAGTTTTAGTTATGCTATGCCATTCTGTTACATACTTCAAAATAATACAAGCTAAGTGTAGTAGTTTTGAAGGAGGCAAGAGGAAAGGAAGACTTTGTTCTTGGGACTTCCAATGAGCAAACTGTTATTAAAAAAACCTTGAAAGTTAATGCTAAGATCAAAAAATTTTCAACATCAATACACTATAAAGCATATACATCATTATATATCAATACATTATACCTTGATTTGGCACTTTTATATTCTTCCCCATGCACAAGATAGCCACAAAGCCTTGCAATGCCTTGCATTCCCTCTGCAGTAAGGGATCTCTACTCTTATTTCTCCTCTTTGACACAGGAAAAAAGTTTTCACTCTTATTAGCTATAATAGCAGGGTGCAGGAGGGGAGTTTGAGGAGTGGGTTGGTTGGTTGGTTGGTTGGTACTGCTTTTTTCTTGTGGCATTCAAATGTTTTTTCTTTCATTCCTGTGACATATATAGGAACAAGAGACCAAGTGAATTACAAACATTGTACAAAAAATTTTATGGAACAAATAGATGCAACAGAGATGAAGCATATATCACATTTTGTTATGCAGCACTTAAATTCTAAATTAAGTATGAACTATATAACTGCACTGATGTGACTGATTCTGTTTGAGCATGGCAGCCTTATAGCTTGGAAAGAAAAGAACTAAGCAGCTTATAGAAAAGATGATTTTCCACAAGAAAGACAACAAGCAATTGATGACTGGTTGTCTGGTAGCTGTCTTAGGCTACTGGAGATCAGCAACGGTCTGTTGATGGTAACTACTGGATCACAGCATCCATTTGTTCACAAATAAGATGCAAACAAAACCAAAAAGTTCTGACTTCTCTTCACTAAACCTGGTTTGGAAGTAAACAGAAATTTGAAGAGAAATCTTCCATGTTTTTTATTCTAATGGTAATCTTTAAAGAAATTTTTCAAATTAATGGGAAATAAAGATGTGCTCCATAATCAGTTTCAAGGTATATTTTTCAGGTTGGCTGATTTAGATTGGACATGTGTTTGTTCAAGCTGGGATAGTTCTAACATATAGGTGCTTAATTTTATTTATTAAAATTAGATATGATGCTTCAATATTCTGCTTAGCGGTTGTACCAAATCTTAAGTGAGGTACTATTATTTTCATACCTAATAAGCAATTAAGGAAAATAAGTAAAATATTTATTAATGTAACACATATTGTAAATTTGACACCACGCAGCGAAGTGCTAGTGTTGCAAGTCCATTAAAAAAAAACGCAGAAAAAAAGTGGGAAAATATAAGATCTTCATCTGAAATACTCAATAATTCATTCGAACAACTCCTTTTCCTCTAAGATTGGATAAATAAAAAAAGAAAAAACATTGTCTGAATGCAGCAGCAACCCATTTGTATTTATTTTCTCCTTCTGAAAGAATTCAGTAGGATTTCCCAATTCATAGAGCTGAATTCATATGATCATTAGGCAGATTTAAAAGAGAACACAAGGATCAAGAAAAATAGAGAAGCAAAGTCATGTATGCAAAATTCATATTCATTCTACGTGTTTACATGGGGCAAAGCAGGGAGTAATTTCAAATTCTGGAAAATTAATCTACTATTTAGTGCTGCAGTATACATAATCATGCAAAAACTTAGAAAGAGATCATGTGATTAGCAACATGAGTTAAATCCAATGGTCTGTCACTATGGAAAGAGCCAAGAGAGACTTCATTCACTGCTAGCTCATAAAGGTAATGGTAAAGGGGGCAGACCAACTGAGCGCCTGAAAGTGTGATTCATTAGAAGTGAGTTGAGTTTCACTGAAGTCTACCAAATAGTATTTATGTCCAAAAAATCTTTGCTTCGAAAGTCTTATTGAGAAGTTAGATTTTTTCTATATCGTATATATAGTCCATAATTACACACTATATCTAAGCACTTCATCCAACCAGTATTTCAGCTTTGAATTGGTAAAGAAGGTATTTTTACTTATGCTCTACAATATAATGTATGTTAAATTTTGAGTGTTTTACTATTATGTCTGTACTTCTATTATAATTTAATAATGTTACAGTTGATCTTGAAAAAGTCAACAACCTGAAAACTGGCATTGAAAATGAGAGAATTTTACTATTATTTGATGATCTCAAGGCCACACAAATCCAATTATTTTTACCATATGAAGATCTCTCAATGGCACTCTCATCACATTGAGCTTAAATCTTTGTGCAACTATTAGAGTGAAAATGAATTTCTCAGTAGGTAGTTTACATCAATAAACAATGCTTATCTTATGTCTACATTATTAATGTGATCTACTTCTCTCCACTATGCAGTAGAAGTGCTTTTTCTATTTAAGTAATTGTATTACTGTTTGGCATACAAATTTTTCTCCAAAGATTTTTTTTAAATATTGCAATTTCTCTGTTTTATGAGTCAAGCACCAAAATTAGTTATTGAGAACAGCCAAAATTGTCTGTAATGTCAATAAAAATTAAGAAAAAATGCATAATTCAAACTACTAGCACTTGCTCTTTTCTGTAAATTCAGAAATGTCACCTATTTCACAGATTTAGCCCTTGCATATGTACACATTCATTTGCTTTCACAAAATGCTGACGTCAAACATACCAGGAAATGCTCATACTTTTTTCAATAGATCAAGAATTTTGTATAATCCTAGGGGTTCTTCCGTATTATTTTTCAATATTGATAAAGTTATTTTAGCCATTTTAGTTATTTTATTAATAAAAATTACAAAGCTGTAATCATTTTGCTTACTAATACTTCAGGTTTGAGATGAAAACCACGAAGTCATTATTTATTCATTAACATAAATGAAAGAAAATGTAGTCTGAAGATATTTGTTAAGCATGGATTGGTTCTTTTTTTTTCAATTATTTTATTAAATAAAAGTTACACAACTTCATGCATTAAATAAACCTGAGTCAAAGGGTGTTTAGTCTAGAAGACTCTTTTCTCTTGTTATAGAGAGGTCACAAATCCTCTGACTCTATCACATCAATTGAGAAAATCCAGGCTAAGGTTCTTCCAGGGTAGAACCAAGGTATCTATGACTTGGAACTCTCTATGTTATTCTCTATACATATGACAATTACCCACAGATCTATTTTTTCATAAAATTTTGCTGGGCATAGAAATTTCATCTAACTATACTGCAAAATATGTCTAAGTAAATCCTCAAATACTGAAGCTAACTCCAAGTATATTGTACAGGTGCATTGGTTCTGGCTGGCGTAGAATTTTTTTTTTTTTCATAATGACTGGTATGAGACTGTGCTTCTGATTTAAACAGAGTAATCAGAATAGAGATAGATTTGATTTTGTCATTGCTGAGCAGGGCTTACACAGAGCCTAGGCTTTTTTCACTTTTCATACTGCCACCTTGGCAAGGAAGTTGTGGGTGCTTGGGAAGAGAGACAGCTGGGACAGGTGACCCAAACTGACCAAAGGCATATTCCAGACCGTGTTCAATATATAAATTGGAGGAAAGGAGAAAGGGGGCAATATTAAGACTGCTGGCATTTTTTTTTTCCAAGTCACTGTTACACCTGATGAAGCCCTGCTCTGCTGGAGATAGCTGAACACCTGGCAGACCATGGGAAGCAATGAATTAATTCCTTGTTTTTCTTTGCTTTTTTGCAGCATTTGCTTTTCCTATTAAACCCCTTTTTGTCTCAATCCACAAGTTTTCTACCTGTTACCCTTCCAGTTCTCTCCCTGATTCCACTGGTGGAAGAGCGAGTGAGCGACTGCTTGGGGCTTGGCAGCTGGCTGGGGTTAAACCACAAGAAAGGGTCAGACCCCTGGTCAGATTAAATGTGAAGTCCAACTGTGCTGTTGCTGGTTCAGATGGTCAAAAAAAAAAAAATCAAGAAATTCATAAAAAGTATGTAGGTTTTGTGTTACTGATATTTCTGGACAAGAAAAATATGCAAACTTTATCCTGCCATATATCTGAACCTTGGTCTATTTTGTCTGCTTCTCTTGGTGTGCCCAAAAAACAGTGCTTCCATATAAAAAAAAAAAAAAAAAAAGAAAAAAGAGGAAGAAAGAAAGAAAGAAAGAAAGAAAGAAAGAAAGAAAGAAAGAAAGAAAGAAAGAAAGAAAGAAAGAAAGAAA
>JAYDZK010000113.1:76471858-76488484 GCA_034509185.1 Euphonia xanthogaster
AAAGAAAGAAAGAAAGAAAGAAAGAAAGAAAGAAAGAAAGAAAGAAAGAAAGAAAGAAAGAAAAAGAAAGAAAGAAACAAAGAAAGGTTAGAAGACACAAAATATTTTTCTGAAGGAGAATCAAAACATACCTACTCAATTGTGCATTGTGAAAAACCAGTACTCCTTTAGTAACTATTAAAATCTCAAAGTCCAACATTTTGTTGCGATGGAAAACAAAATTATACATTTAATATCACACAACAGTTAACTGGAATAACCCCTTGGAAATCTTGTTAATTCTTTCTATTTCAGATCATTTTACATCAAGGACTCATGACTTCTTTCCAGTTTAATAAGGATTACTTTTATATTAATTCAGGCCATTATGACTGTGGCAGTATTTCTAAAAGGCTTACCTTAAAGCTATTTACAACAATATATTGCATGTTTCAAAAGGTAATGTTACAAAGACCATAAAGAGAAAACGAAAAAAAAAATGATATGTTCTAACTTCTAAATCCAGTAAAAAACTAAACAAGAAAAAACTAGTTAAAAACCCAAATAAGCCGCAATAGGTTCAGTTGTTCTTTTATGAATACTGTGAGCTTTATTTCCTTAGTAATTTAAGATTCACTTTAAATCAAAGCATCAGAGGGAACAGGTGATGTTAAGACTCTTCAATGAAAGCAGATAGTAAAATTTTCTGTGTTTATTAACTGCCAAAATCTAGTCTAAACCAATCTCAAGTGATTATTTGAAAAATCATTCTATGTCTACAGGCAAAATGATAGCAATTATCACAATTTTAGATGTTTACAATGTCTTTTGGATGTACATTTCATAAAATCATAGAATCACTAAAGTTGGAAAAGACCCCTGAGTTTGTTGAGTCCAACCATTAGCCACCAAATTCACTACTAAACCACATCCCTGAGTGCCACACCCACAAATTTTTTTGAACACTTCCAGGGATAGTGATTCTACCACTTCCCAGGAAAGCTTGTTTCAATGCTTAACCACCTTTTCTGTGAAGATTTGTCTCTAGTATTATTTTCTACTGTTGTAGAATCCTTCTCTGCACCCTCAACTGGATTTCCCATTTATTTCAATTTCATCATAATTACAAAAAAAAAAAAAAATACTGCAAAGCAAAATAAACAAAATTTTATAATTTTGTCATCTAATCTTTGTGTGGTGAAAATTTTCTGTTGAAACAGGTCTGATGTAACTGCATACATTAGCATTCTTTTCAAGTCTTATAAATGCAGAGTATAATTAGAATGCAAATTATGGTTGTTACTAGAAGATGCAAATATTTGCTTAGTTCACTATTACTATTGGATCTGAAATCAAAAGTGGCAATGACTCATAACATAATCAAAAAAGAAAAACATGTGATTAATAGGACTCGACTCAAATAAATAAGTTGGGTTTTCCTCTTGGTATCTACCATACAAATGCTTAATAAAACTAGTTATTTCCTTAGTACAGAAAGATCCTTTAGGGAAACATGAAGAAGAATTATTTAGTTAAAATCTAAGCTACAACATGATACAGATGCCAATATTGATTCTTATTCAACCAGTTTAATAATTCTGTGAGAAAATAATGTACACAACCTGCCTAATTTATTTTTACAGATAAACAGTGACACTCACATTGAAAAAAGTTGCTGACATACATAATAGATGATAGATAAAAATTTAAAATAACTTGAAAAAGGGCACTGCTTCTTTAGTAGCCTTACTTTCAATGAAGAAGCTTAGTGAGACAGATTTCGATTTAATTTACCATGGCATGAAACAGAATAAATCTACTGAAATCAGCATGGAATACCACTGTAAAACAACATCAAGTCAAGTGAGGACACTAAAACTAATGCTGTGGAAGAAAAACACTCAACAAAAGGATTAAATAGAACTCATCCTTAAATTTTTTAAATACATAATAAATCTTTCTAATCATTTACATAAATCCTGAAACCATTTTGAGCTCCTTTCATGTGTTTAGTGTACTCTTTTTTAAACTCTGGTCTTTCTTCATTTCGTACTATTTTAGCTCTGCCTGTACTTTTCTTGAAAAAAAAAAAAAGATTTTCAGGTCCTTTAGTGTTCTAATTTTTAACATTATTTTATTAAATTTAATTAATATATTTATATAAAGTTCAAACTTTTTTTTCCTCTTTACAGGTGCAGATGTTGCTCTGTCTTTCACTGCTTTGATATGCAACTTTGGGTCACACTGTAAGCCCTACAACTTAATCTGACAGACTTCATACATTTAAAATCTCTTCACTGTTTTGATGTACAGGCCACTTCCCATGACAAGTTGTGGAAAGCCAAAGAGCTGCTTAAAATGGTACTGTAAAGCATTTTTACTATGAAAACTAAAAGTTTAAAGTTATGTTAATGCAGTTCATCTGGTAGCTGATTTGAATCATAATTTATACTGTCAAAATTAAACAACTATACTTCTTAAAAGTTTATTTTTCATGTAGACATCTGCATGTTCTTCAACAAAAGCTCTTTATCTTTAAAGGCTGAGTCATGCTGATGCTAATATATTTCAGAAATTGCAGCTTATTTTCATATTTTGAGCAAATTTGATATTGCTTATAGAAGAAAAAAAAGTAACAGAAGTCAGAGTAGAGATAAATCTCATAAATTCAACAGATACCATTAATATCTCCATTAGAAAGCTGTGGAAATCAGTGCAGCTGCTCTAGGCATGAAGTTTTTTCTTCTCTGGCCCATGATTTTAACTACATCATGAAATTTGAAATATGAATAAAAATCAAATGGAGAAATTATGTAAAAGGGAAAAAAAGTCAAAACCAGACATTTTGATGTATTCTTTTTCACCTATTACAGTGGAGTTTCCTTGTGGATAGATATGGTGAGACACTGTATAATTGTTCATCAATCTTTAATCTCTTACTAAAAAGAAGGACAACATATTGCAAGATAAAAGCAAATTTTATTTAATTTCATTGAATTGTGCTCCTTGGAAACAATAGTGTAAGCCATTAAATGAACTAATTAAGAGATGGTTGGATTTTGTTATGTAACACAGTATTTCTGACAGAAATCAGGTTATGTGTTTCATTAAGTATAACATGGAGCTAAGAACTTAGTATTCACAACATTTACAGCAACTGGGAAATGCCACTACAATCAGATAACAGAGGCAATTGTCTTGCACTTGCTTGTAGCCGTTTCCTGTGAAATTAGGAGTTGGTAGATTTTAAATCTCATTGGTAAAAATTGCTACACACAATTAATTTTACTTCGCATGTAGGATACTATCTATGCCCTAGGAAAACATAAAAGTCAATTTATAATCTTGTAAAATAATTTAAAAATCAAATTATTTTGTCGATTTTTCAAACACTCCAATAGATCTGCTTGCACGGAGGAGATTTAGTAAGAATTATGATTTCTGTGAGCAGAAAGTTATAACCTATCAACATTTACCTTTTGATTTATTTCTTTAGAATCTCAGTTCCACAATTATAAAATTTTTTCAGCTGCCTGAAATTTTCTTATTCATTTATTTTATTAGTGTAAGCAAAATATCTCAGTTTCATTGGAACAGTTTGTGGCATTAACAGTGAAAAAAAAAATCTATCAGGAGATATTCAAGCATCTCTACATGTGAACTGACAATCATAAAGAAAGGAGATAATATGAGGTTTTAAGGCTCAGTGGAATGTGAGTTTCAAAAAATATGCTTCTGCAGGTCAAGGGCAGGAGGAGGAACTTTTTATTCTGTGAAAATAGAATTTGTCTTGAAGTTGTAGAATTTTCCTGAACACAACAAAAAATGCTATGTTGTCTAAGGTTTGTATAAGTATAGGAGCTCTTAACCCACTGAATTGGTGTTGAGCATTACTCACATGAAAAACAGGTCAACAGATCAAGAAATCTTAGAGCTTAAGGTTTTCTTAAATGCCAGTTAAGAAAGGTCGCAAAAGTAGCAACATGGAGTGTCAGACATCAGCAGCCAGTGCCATGACCTTCTGGCAGTTCTGTTATTTTGACCTGCTTGAATGTTTTCTCAAAGAAACTGCTTATCTCTGTGGACTACAGATGTATCTGTGTTGCAGACTGCATTTGCTGCTGCTATGCTCTGCTCTGTTAACATTTGCCAGCTACCAGGTATTAATGGATAAATGAACATAAATCATACATAAAATCCCAGTTAGATTTTTTTTTTTTTTTAGTACGACAGTCATAATGAGATGTTTCATACTTTAATATATAAAAATCTTCTTACTGGGAAAAACTTCCACTGCTCAATGACAATTAACTAGTAAATATTAAGAGAAGGCCTTTAGTTGCTTCTTTGGAAACACTAGGAAAGAAGCTCTTAAATAGACACAGAAATTGTGAATGCTTCAATGAATTAAATGAGAAACAAGGCAAAATTCATCTGTTTATTTAGTTCCTTTTTAGGGAAGGAACTTCTCTACATTACTTCATCTAGTAAGTGGCAGAGTTTTCATTTCTCTCCAGCAAGGCCTATGAAAATAAAGGTAAGTATGGTCAAGCAGTACAGGGCTTTTCTCCAGCAGCTGCAGGTAATGGCACCATGGAATGTATGCCATAGGTAGATCCCAGTAACATATTTTATCTTTTCCTCATGGTAGCAAGATGAAAAAGTCCTTATTCTTGATATCCTTCCTCATCCATGTGAAAACTATAGATGACATGTCTCTTAGAAAAAGTAAGAAATCTATTAACAGCCTCACAAGAAAATATAGTATTCATTATTAATGTCTGATTATCATGTCTTGACACTTCTAAAATATATCTTGGAAGAAAAGACACCAAAAGGTATTTTGTGCATTTTTTTCCTGATTTGGAAAACAGTCTGAATGGTGATGCAGTAAAATAGGTCTAGTACAATGAAGAAGCTGGAAAGAGATAGGAAAAAAAGAATACGTTCCACAGACTCCAAGCAGAAGCTTTTTATCAGTGGAAGTGACCCGAAGGAGGAACAAGTTTACTAGTATAGTACCAAAACAGTATTAAAGAAAATATCTGTTCAGCTTCAATATCATGACTTGAAAAAAGAACTCTCAGGAATAGTGAGAAAATCTTCCAATGGTGAAAAATGGATGATATCACTAGGAGAGAATAGTAGAGCTCAACTCAGCTTTGAAAGAACAAGAGGTAAGCATGGAAAAGAACATGCTTTTGTTCTTGGAAAATAACATATTATTTTGGTAGAAATAATATGATATAAGGTTTATAGGCATTGTATAGTTACAACAGAGGATTAGAAATCAATTAATGAATTTCTGTCTATACCTTCCATCTTTTTTAAAGTTATGGGGTCTTTGAATTAAAACTTCCTTAAAAGCCTTTCTTTTTTTTTTTTTTTTGTTTTGTTTTTTTGTTATCTGTAAAATTCATGAGGGAGCAAACCAAAATAACTAAAGGCAAAATGTGTGGTCACTGTACTTGTAGCTAAGAACTGTACAAAGTCAATGAGTCATAACTTTTCATGCAGAGTTAGAAAAATAGCCTAAAATCATTTCTCTGAAAAAAAAAAAAAAAAAAAAATCTCAAATTTCTTTTTGGCATGGATAGGTGTCTTGATTATTTTCCTGTGAACATAGGACATAAAAAAGGAATACCTCAAATTTATCCAAATCTGTTTGGACTTTCTCATATAGTTCTGCCTTAGAATGTCAGAAAAGAAAGAAAACCTTCTGTTTGTTAACCAGTTTATCTTTTTGGTTTCAGTAGTGTCTAATGCTGGCTGCATCAGCTTCATTTTCACCACACTGCACTGACAGACTGTACCTGAAAAGCAATTTATTTTCAAATTAATCAAGGGAAGGAAGGGAAGGAAGGGAAGGAAGGGAAGGAAGGGAAGGAAGAAAGGAAGAAAGGAAGAAAGAAAGAAAGAAAGAAAGAAAAAGTGAAGAAAAATATATTCTCATTTAAAAAAAAATCTTTAGGATACAGGTCTGGGCATAGTACACAGCTGGACAACTCAGACACTGACACCAATTTCATCTTGCTGAGAAATTTGAATTTTTATTTTCAGTTACTAAATAAACATGAGCAAAAGAAGCACACCTACACCCTTTGAAATGTCCTATATGGCAGCACTAATGTCACTGAAACCCACTAAAACATAGATGCAGCAACTGCACTTTAAAAAAGATACTCGGCAAACAAAACACAACAGCTGGATTTCCTGATTTTCATCTATTTGCTATGAGTTGTGAGACACCTCCCATTAGTCTGATACCATAAATTAATAGTCTGCAGTAAAGCTAGTTTCTGAAATCACGTGTCACACTTACCAGAGATGACACTGGTCCTTGGTAATGTGAATGTTCTCTGACCCATAAAGTTAACTTTATTAATAAACCTGCTTTTGGTTCAGTGATTCTGCGCTGAAAAAAATAGAGGCTGTTGACAAAGACACTGAACAAAAGAGATCCTAGTGTAGACCCCCATAGTACTCCACTTGCCAAAGATGTTGAGTATGACACCTTAACCACTGTTCTCGGGGCTCAAATATCGACTCAGTTTTTTACTCACCTAATTTTTTAGTCCTCCAGACTGCAATAGTTCTGCTAAAGATAATGCAAATCTCAGAAGACAATAAACCACATATGATTAACCCTTAGTAAATCCATGCTGACTCTTCCCCTTCACTTTTCCCCTCTGCATGTGCCCTAAAATGACGTCCAAGAGGGCTTCCTCCAAGATGTTCCCAAGAGCTGAAGTGAGGCTGGTGGCCTAAAAATCCCCAGGTGATCCTTTTGGCTGTGGGCAACATTTTCCTTCCTCCACACATTGTCAAGTCCCTGGATCTCCACAATTTGTCAAAGATTGTAGACAACAATCTTGCCAGCACATTAGTTAGTTCTCTCCACAGCCGTAGATGCAGCTTTACCCACTTGAGTTTCCTGTGGAAGCGAAGCATGTACTAGAAATAAAACAGAAGTTGATCAGCAGCAGATTGAATAGATAGAAGTTCAACAGAACATTAGTACTACACAGGAGTATATTATCAAACCCATTAGACTTACATGTTCATTTTCATAGTTGTCATAAGACTCCAAGAAAAACCTCAATTGGAAAATTATAGCAATGTGAGTCACAATTCTCTCTCATGATAACAGATCAGGCAAGTAGGTATGTTTGACATTTGCTGCCTTCTAATTTCAGAACAAACTGCCAAAGGCAAAAAATATATTAAACTAAAAATTAAACTTTCCTTCAGTCAGCAAAGTATTAAATCACTCACTGGTATAGAAATCCTATGTCCTTGAAAAAAATAAATTTTGTTAGCAGGCTTGTCCAAATTCAATCAATAGGTATGAAAGAGACCACAGAATGGCTTGGGTTGGATGGGATCTTAAAGATCATCTAGTTCCAACACCTCTGTTGTGGGCAAGAACACCTTCTATTAGATCAGGTTTCTCACTGACAAATCCAAACTGTCCTTGAACAATTCAGTGATGAGGCATCCACAACTGCTCTGGGCAACTGGTTCCAGTGTTTTACCATCCTCACAGTGAAGCATTTCTTCTTAATATCTAATTTAAACCTACACCCTTTCAGTTTGAAGCCATTCCTCCTTGTCCTGTCACTACACACCCTTGTCCCTCTCTTTTCTTGTAGGATTCCCTCAGGTACTGAAGGGCAGCAATTTGGTTACCTCCAAGACTTCCCCTTTACAGGCTGAACAATCCCAGTTCTCTCAGCTTTACCTGCAGGAGAGATTTTCCATTCCTCTAATCATCTTTGTATCCCTCCTCTGGACTCACTCCAACACATCCATGTCCCTCCTGTGCTGAGGCCCCAGAGCTCCATGCAGCACTCCAGGTGGGGTCTCACCAGAGCAGAGGAACATGAACACCTCCCTCAACCTGCTGGCCACACTTCTTTTCATGGATGCCAGAACAAGGTTTTCTTTCAAGGCTGGAAGCTCTCGTTGATGGCTAACATTCAGCTTCACATCCACCAGCAACCCCAAGTCCTTACAAGGGCTGCTCTGGATCTGTTTGTGCCCCATCGTTTGTTGATACCGGGGATTACCCAAACCCAGGTCCTCCATCCTACCCTTTGTTAAAATGGGTACAAAGCTTCCCTTTTTCCAGTCACCTGGGACTTAAACTGATAACTGGAACTTTTTAAATATTATGGAAGTGGCTTGGCAACTACATTGACCAATTCCTTCAGGACTCTGGGTTCCAAACATTTATGTACGTTCAGGGTCTTCAGGTGGTCATGAGCCTGATCTTTACTTTCAGTGGGAAGCACCTTGCTTCCCCAACCCCCACCCTACTCTCCATCCACTCAAGAAGTATGGGGAGAGAGGTTGCCATTGAACACTGAGGCAAAAAATTGTTGAGCGCCTCAGCCATGTGACATTCAGACATTATTACAATATGCGTAATATTAACTGTCTGGGGCTTTTTCTCTCTGTTTCTTTTTTTTTCATTTTTCCTTTTCTTTAACTATGGAAAGAAACCAATTGCACAAATAAGGATCATGCTGAATAATCATCATGGGTTGATTGACTACTGAACGACTTACTTTTTAAAGAAAAAAGGTAAAAAGTGCACACTACTAAAGTAGTTTACTTTCATTGGAACCATATGATTGTATTTTCTTTCTTGGTAAGTCCAAGCTGCAGAAAACTATCAGAATATAACCAAAGTTTCAGTCTTGACATAATAATGTTGTCATGTTCACCTATGTCTTCTAAATACAGAGTAGCAGCAGTGCTTCAGCAAATTTACCCTGGAGTTGCATTGAGTCAACTTAGAATTCGACTCAGATCTCATTAGATCAATGAATCAATAGATGGCCAGCTTTTCTGACTTAAAATTTTGTCTAGCTGGGAGGAAAAAATGGATACTCCCTACCTCAGAGACAGAAATGAAGGAGACTCTCCAAGACACAGCTTGGCGATAAGATGCTTAGCTGGATAGGGAACTAGATTATAGTGACACCATCATGTACGTCTTACCAGCCATGTGGCCACATTTCATTTCTGTACAGAGGCAAGGATTTATCAGCAGATTATCTTATTGTGTAGCCTCACTATCAATCATGATTTAACAGCACTTACATCTGACCTACTTTTTCATCATCACACAAACCACTGTGATCACTACATGTGAATAGTGGTTTAAGGCATGTTCATAGCGACATAAAGTGTATACTCAGCCTGTTGACATTTTTTTTGTTTGCTGGGCTAAGTAGAATTTTTGCAAAGATTTAGGACTCTACTCACCTTCCCTCATCTTAACAACAACAAAAAAAAAACAACAAAAAAAACCAAAACCCTAACTTGGAACAGATTTTTCAGAAGAAACATTGTGTTCCTTGCCATAAGCATAAAAGAATTTTTAAGCATACTAAAAAGTCATGCGCCACAACCATTCGTTGAGTGTTAAACCTAGAAGATCTCCTGTGGCTTTCTGGTCCTCTGCCAAACATTCTTTCATTTCAGGGATGTCTCACAGAGTGCAACAAACAATGGTCTAAGCTTTGGGACTATGGAGTATATGCCAGATACACCATACTACCCCAGGAGGAATTAATTCAATTTGCCTTCATTTGATTCTAATCACACATTCATCTGTTAGTTGTGGCACTGAGTACCTGCAGCTTACATTTTTTAATTAACAACACTGTATAGCTGCAACTAGGGGAATATCAAGAGTGCATTCACAATTCAGTTGAACTTTATCCTCTTTTTTAATTTTACAGAACACACTGTGCCACTCAATTTTTATAGTACATGAATCATATTCTCTACATTTACATCTTCACTTAGATATAAACCACAGCACTAATATAAAACTTATACTCTACATAATAATAGGGATATACTATATAGAGTTTAACAAGGCCAGTTTCTGGATTATGCACCTGGAATTGGGCAATCCTGGTTGTGTGTATAGACTAGAGAATGAGAGGCTGGAAAGCAGCACCATGGGAAGTGACCTGAGGATCCTGGTCTGTGGCAAGTTGAATCTGAGCCAGCAGTGCCCTGGCAGCCAGGAAGGCCAACCCTGTCCTGGAGTGCATCAGGCACAGCATGGCCAGCCAGGCAAGGGGAGGGATTGTCCTGCTCTGCTCTGAGCTGGGATGCCCTCACGTTGAGTGCTGGGGGCAGTTGTCATAAATAAAAATGATTGTAATGGATCTACTGTTACACAATAATTATGCATATATTGCTAATATAGATTTTTTTTAGCTATTAAATAGATAATCAAACAGTCTGAAACTCTCTGGGATTCTATTCACATGTTTCTTACTATCATAATTAACATTAAAATGAATGTATGCTGCATACAGTTGTTATACAATTTGCTAAGTTTTGGGTGCACAATATTAAAAAAAATACAAAACCATTAGAGAAGTGTCCAAAGGAGAGCAACAAAGATGATGAAAGGTGGAGAGGGGAAGCTGTTTGAGGAGCTGCTGCACTCACTGGGTTAGTTCAGGCTGGAGAAGAGGAGACTGAGGGGAGACCTCATCAAGTCTACAGCTTCCTCACAAGGGGAAGAGGAGAGGCAGACACTGATCTCTTCTGTGGTGACCAGTGACAGAACGCAGGGGAATGGCCTGAAGTGGTGTCTGGGAACATTTAGGCTGGATATTAGAAAAATGTTCTTTCCCCAGAAAGTGGCTGAGCAGTGGAATAGGTTCTCCAGGGAAGTGGTCACAGCACCAAGCTGGACAGATTTCAGGAAGCATTTTGACAATGCTCTCAGGGACATGGTGTGATTCCTAGGGTGTCCTGAACAGAGACAGGAACTGGACTTGATCCTGATGGGTCCAACTCAGCATATTCTGATTGTATGAACTTTACCAAAATAAGATATACAAAAAAACCCTAAAGTTTTAGATATGCCACAATACAGACTTAGTTGCATCTCTACTCTGAAAAAAGCAGAATTGTAAAACTATTTTGAATATGTCATAAAAGAATAACTTCATTCCAAAACTTCTGTGTTTCCTCAGAAGACTATGCCTTCTGAAGTAACCATTATTCCTCCTTTTAAGTCTGTTCTTCAGTTACTCACCTCAAATTCTGCAGCAAAGGATATCTTTGGGCAAAGTCAGAGCAAACCAGGGAGAGAGTAGAAGAACAGTCTTTTAAAGAGGACGAAAAGAAAACTTTGTTCTGTTTTTATTCTACCCATAAAATTAGTTTTCCTTTGTTATGTAACTGAGATAGAGGTTTCACTGACAAAATGTAATGTGTATTCATAATAAACATCTTCTAGGTATTGAAAATGTTAAGTTTTTACATATAATGTAATCAACTATGGGTGATTGTTTCTCAGGAACAAATATTTCCGCTTGCATATTTTATGTATAAATATCTGTTACCACCGATTCTGAATATTGTTTCATATTTTTTTTTATTAATAAAGAACAAAGTTATAAAAGCTCTTGCTTTAAAATTAATGATGCAATACAACTGCAGGCAATATATTCCATTTTGATACTCCAAAAAAACCCAGTAAGGGTTAATTTCTGACCCAGAACAACAAAGAAACAATAATGTTTGTGAGACAAGAAGATAAGAAAAATTACCAGGCAGTCTGGGAGTTAAACTAGTGAAAAAAAATTAGTGATTGAGGTCAGGAAGTCATAGGTCAGGAAGTCATCTTTGTGGTATCATGAACATATATAGTCTGTGTTTCAACTGTTCTGACTTATTCAACTACATCCATGGAAATGCTATGTGGATTCTTTGTCAAATACCTCACTGCCAGAAAATTAGTGTTCCTGACTGCAGTCGTGGAGCACTCACATTTGCTGAGGCTTCAGGCTGGTTAGCCTAAAATGCAGAAGCCCACCTGTAACTGGGATTAGTGAGGAGAACTGCACTGCAGCTGGGCTCTGGAACCTTTAGCAATCCCCTCTGAAGTCACATTTGCCTTGAGTCATTGAGACTTTGTGGAGAACAACTGGAGTTTGGAGTCCCAAGAAAGTTGTTCTGATACCAGATTCTGGAGGTCCTTAACAACAGCGCCTTGAGACATGACCCTTCTGACACCACTGCTGATATTTAAGTATACTACACCTTAAGGGACAAACAACATTGCTTAATGGTTAACTGAAGTGGTAAGCCCCTTAAAAAAATTACTTTTTAAATTTTGTATTGAATGTGAAGGCAGTCTAGTTCCACCAGAGGGGCTCCTGCTAGAAGAACTTTTGATCTATCTTTCTATGGCATGTCCAAAATTACACAGAAAACTTGTAGCAGAGAAAAAAATTGAGACAAAAATACCGAAATAGTTACTTGGCACCCACAAAAGTTTCCTCTCTAAAAGGTTATGGTACTTTTAAGGAAAGAAAAACATTATTTTGCACCTTTCCCATATGCATTTCTTCAAAGGCATTTAGAAAGTGAATGAACATGAAAATGTGTTCTTCACTACAACTTCATCAATTTAACACATCAAAATTGCCTAATTTGTGTCTACTGTGTAAACACTAAAATGTTTAAATATTTAAAAGGAATACCTTGGGAGGCTAATTTAAATTCTATAGTACTCAAAATTAAAAAGCCATTTCAGCTTTTCCATGTTTTGAAAAAAATTGTTGTGAAAAAAATTAATTACAGAACATATGGTAAATACATCCTAGGTATAGGCCTTCACATTGTTTCATTAGAAAATATTAATCTTCTTTGCTCTCTGCTGGTATGCTGTCCTTCTCCCTGTCAATGAGCTTAAGACAGATGCAAGCATTAATGGGCCAATTCTAAGAATTCAAGGGACACTAGGAAAGGAACAGATTCATACAAGGATATTTCTCTGCCATATGTGCATAATTTAAAGAATTTATTTATTTCTGCTACAGTTTACAATTGAGAGCATTGTCCAAACACTTGAACTTTGTGACCACTTCCCTGGAGACCCTGTTCAAGTGCTCAACCACCCCAGAGGGGTGAAGAACTTTTTCTGATAGCCAACCTAAATCTCTCCTAAATCAGCTTCATGCTGTTTTGTCAAGTTCTATTGTGGGTCACAAAGGTGAAGAGATCAGTGTCTGCCCCTCTGATTCCTTTGGTGAGGATGTTGAATACCACAATGAGGTCTCCTCTCAGTGTCCTCCAGGCTGAACCTCAACTGACCTCAGGCACTCCCCATAGAGTTTCCACTCTAGACCCTTCATCATTTTTTTTTTCCCTCCCTTGGACACTCTCTAATAGCCTAATGTCTTTCTTATATTGTGGCACCCAAACCTGCCCCCCGGACTCGAGGAGAGGCTGCCCCAGGGCAGAGCAGAGCAGGACAATCCCCTCCCTTGCCTGGCTGGTGATGCTGTGCCTGATGTCCCCCAGGACAGGGCTGGCCATCCTGGCTGCCAGGGCTATTATATATAATATAATTGATAATTATATTTGAAGTAATTTTCAAATGAGATGAAATGGAGTCTAATCTGAGTGCAAAATGGTAAAGGCACTTATTTCGCTAATATTAAACATATGTCTATGGGACAGTAATGCTTTAAAAAGTAATACATCTCTACTCTGATAATTTTGGGCTGATTTAGTTTTTTCACAGTTTTACCGTAGATTAGATATTTTCAGAAAAGTATAAGTCAAAAGGTAAACTAGGTTAACATTATTATTTACTCAATGTTCTGCAAAATTCGTGGTTGGGTGTTCTATTGATTTAAAGTTTCGTGAGTTAAAAGAAAAAAAAAATCAATTCACAAAAGACAATGCCATGGACAGAAAAGGAATTATCATAAGCCTTTCTTTATCTTCTGACTTAGATTTCAACTAAATAATTCAAAATCCTCCGTATCTGAAGTTAACTTCAAGAGGTATTCTTTTATATAATGTTGCCATTTGCTTAATCTACAGCTTTAAATAAGATCTTGGTTTCTCTTGTCCTTGGTTTCTATGCTATGAGTCAGAAAGATCATATTTTTTCCTAAAGGTAGTGCCGGTCCAGAATAGTTTTAACCTATCCCTCACTGTATTGAAGAGGTCCCACTCATGAGTCTGTGAGCTGAAACAGAAAGGCAAGCTCATGGGAAAAGCTGCTTGCTATATGCAAAAATTTTACAGCTGCTGTTGAGTATCAAAGTCTTCTGAAAATGTGTGAGTCCAAAAATTATGTTGAAAGGATCCATGGGTCCTTCTGTCAGCCTGATTGCTAGCACAGTTCCTAGTACCCATTTGCTGAGTCAGGTATTCATGGTTTTGGCATACATCTCTTTGTGTGAAGTCTTCTGGCATCTCTGTTTCTCATCCTCATGCTCAGAGAGGTGGTAGAAATGGTTTATAATAGGAAAGATTTATCTGTAAGGGAAGGTATTTCAGAAATTTAGCTGGATAGCACAGAAATCATGAGAAGCTGCAAGCATTTAAAAACTGGCAAGATGAACAAAAAGCACTGTTGGAGAAAGACTAGGAGATGACTGATTTTGAGATGACCTCAAGGGCTTGCCAGATTCCCAGGTCAATTAGAACTGCAGTACCTCTCTATGGCATAGATTGTACCAGCCAACGTAGATGCTGTGGAGAGGGAATGCACTGCCATTATACCTGCAGTGATAGCTAAAGCCTAGATGTCTTTATATTGCTGCTTCATGCGCCTGATGTGATCTCACAGACTTTGTACTGAAGAAACTGTGACTGTTGTTGATTTGATTTTAAACTAAACAGCAGTATCTAAACCCAATAGGGTGGCAGGGTAGATCAATTATTCAAAAGAAGTGACTGTTGCTGCTTGAGAAAAAGATTGTGGCTGGCTCACAGGCCAGCTGGAAGGATACACTGATGGTGGTGTGAAGCAGCAATGTAATCCTGCCTTTTCTTCTAATCTCTAGTATATTACATAGCATAATAAATATGTTTAAAAACAGATCAAGAGACAGTAAGACAAAACCCAGTAATTTAGCAAACTGCATAACACCTGCATGCAGCATACATTCATTTTAGTGTTAATTTTGATAGTAGGAAGTAAGTGAATAGAATCCCAGGGAATTTGAGACTGGTCAATTATCTATTTAATAGCTGAAAGAAATATCTATTAGCAATATATGTATATATAACTATTGTGTAACAGTAGATCCATTACAATAATTTTTTATTTATGACAACTGCTCCCAGCACTCGAGGTGAGGCTGCCCCAGCTCAGAGCAGAGCAGGACAATCCCCTTCCTTGCCTGGCTGGGGATGCCCCAGGACACAGCTGGATCTGCTGGCTGCCAGGGCACTGCTGGCTCATGTTCAACTTGCTATTGACCAGGATCTTCAGTCCCTTTCTGCAGCACTCACCAGCCTCTGCTTTCCCAATCAGTCCATACATTCATGGTTTCCTGCTCCAGCTGTGGAATCTGGCACTTACCCTTGTTAAACTTCCTGTTGTTCACGACTGCTGAGCCCTCTAATTTGTTGAGGTCTCTGCAGGACCTCTCTGATTTTAAGGGAATCAACAGCTCCTCCGAACTTATTATTTTCAGCTAATTTTCTTGGCATTCCTTTGAGTTTTGCATCCAAATAATTTATGGAGATGTTCAACAGCACAGGGCCTAAAATGGAGCCCTGAGGAACCCCACTGATGACTGCCTGCCAGACCCAATAGAAGCCTATTCTCTATAACCCTTTGTGTTTCACCCATGAGCCGATTGCACACCCACAGTGAGATGTGTTTTTACAGCTATTTGCTGGACATTTCTCAAAAAGGATCCTGTGAGATATAGTATCAAAAGCTTTGGTGAAATCTAAAAAGATTACATCTTTCTTCTTTCTATCTATCCGTCTACAGATGTAGCAATCATCCAGTTATGGTCTTTGAGAGAACTCAGTACAACTGGCAATTTACCAATCAGGCAACTCTTTTTAGACATCAGACTTCTTTTGAAAGAGATAGGAGCTGTTATCTTTTTAGAAAATATACTTAATGAGACAGTACACTTAACAAGACAATAACAAGAAAGCAAAATTATTAGTCAATAAAAATTGCAAGTTAACATATCTGTAGAAGATTTTTAAAAGAATTTCCATCCCTAGCAGTGATTAAGGTGATATTTTTCACATCCTATCTAATTAGGGTTGATCTCTACTGGGTTTTCTGTTGTTCCATGAAGTGCACTCAATGCTACCACATGCTCCTTTCACAATGTGCAGCTCAACACTATCAGCACCCTGAAGAAAAGAGCCCTACTTTAAAAACCAACAATGAAAAGTATTAATGTTAATGAATATGTTACTATATATATTTATAGTTTTTATTTTCATCATCTACATGATAATCCTAAAAGGATAATGCAGAAATTTTGGGTTCTAGGATACTATAATGAAAGCTCAGATAACGGGAGAGTTTAACTGAGTCTAAATCATTGTTCCTTCACTTTTCTTTAGGATGACAGGGTTCTCTATGACACACCATAAACTATGAAGTAAAATCCATTTCTTCTGTCTTTCTTTGAATTAAAATGAAAACAGAGTAATGTCATATTTTTTGTCTGAACTAAACTGGGAAAGAAAAGTGGAAGAGATGAATAGTTCATCTGTCCTAAACAGGAAAAAAAGTGTAAGCAACAGACATAGCAGTTTTGTCTTTTCAAAGCAGTCACAGTAACATGGGCAGATGCTTTGCTGAGTTTTCTTACAAGAACAACA
>JAYDZK010000113.1:76488584-76530814 GCA_034509185.1 Euphonia xanthogaster
GATTTCACTGGCTGTGCATTTCTTTTTCTCTATAAGATTAGAATTGATGTTGTCTTTAGAACAAAATTAGTTCTCTTTATCAGACATGATGATATTATCACAAACATCTAGTGAAATACTGAGAATATCTATGCACATCGAAACAAAGGCTGTGATTTTTCAAGGAATTCCCTGGAGACAGATTTCAAGGAAATCTTAGGAAACTCACCATCTGAGGTGTTTTGCAAATTCTGCTGATCTTCACATTAGCTGTAGATCTATCTAGTTCCTCTAAAACAAAAAAGGAATTTTAAAAATTTTTAACAGAACTGGCAGCTTTCACTCCCAGATGGTAAATACTTTAAAGCACAGATGAAAGCAAGCCAATAAAGACAATTCTTTAATATTTCATTTTCTTAGAACTTCAGTAGAGGACTTAAAAAAAAAATAGTGTTTTAGCTCACTGAAAACTATTTTGTTCATCAAGGGCATTTATCCTGGCTAACCCAAAAAAATGTGTATGGTATTCTATGTGTTTCCTATGCTGACCTGCCCAAGATCATCACTGTCTCTTTCAGACCCGGAGGCTGGAAGCAGAACTGGGATGTGTTACCCCAGGTTCATGGAGGTGGTTGACCCAGGATGGCTTTAAAAAAGAGGGAAGAGACACCCAGGGTGTCCAGGTGGGATCAGGGAGACACCCGGAGCTCTCCCCAGGGCTTCAGAGTGGCTTCAGGGCTGCATTACATGCATGAATGCTACATTAAAATAATATCAAAAGATCCCGCCTTTCCACTTAGAATTATTGTCAAAAAACATCAATTTCTGTATATATGGTTATTCTTTATCTTAGGATGCGCTTTCTAAACACAATGGGAGTTCACATTACTTCAGAACAACCAACAGTTGCTCAGTTCAGTTCTATGCTTCAATGTCAGTTTACCTCTACTCAATCATTGCTCATTAAAAAATGAAATCAGTGCAACAGCCTGCGAAAGATGAATTAAAAACAAGGGCTGATTTGTAATTAATTGTTTTTTTAATCATAATTTAATTAACCATAAAATTATTCAATGAAGATCAAAGATAAAAGTACTAATAATTAACAGTTCTTCTAGTACTGACAGGAGAACTGTAATTTATTAATTAATTTATTTTTGTTAACAGTATCTGCCTTCTTTTGCTCATAACTTATATGAGATATCAACTTGAAAGAACTAAGTCTCCCTCTGTAGAGTAGGCTTTACTTAGCTTGTTTCAAATTTCCAAAGGTTTTGGAAAAAAAAAAAATAGGTTTTCCAAAAGTAATCCAGAACTCTTTGTAGTAATACAAAATCAGAGCTTCAAATCCCTTACACAATATTGTGTCAGCATGGGTTTTCACATCACAATTTTGCTGTACTTTGATTTGCTCAGCACAGGGACAGTTTAATATCCTTTAATATTTTTCCTACTGCACCTTGACATTGCTATTAACTTCTGTATTTGTCTGTTCTATTTATAACCAGGAAGGTAGAGCAACTCAAATGACTTCTTCTTGTCTTTAATTTATATTTTTCAAATAATAATCACTTGGTTAGAAAACCAAATTTACTTTTGTTTGGATGATAGAGTTTTCCTCCTTGAAGCTTCATTATTCCCATACATATTAATAGCACTTCTGGTTTTACTCCTTTTTATCATGCAGAAGAAATAAAAAGGGGAAGTAGTTCAGCCCACTTTACATTTGGATATCATCTTTGTTTCATACAAAAACCTTTCGAATGGATCCAGTCACAATAGCTGGCTTATTAGTCTGTTGATATACTCTAATAAAAGCTAAAGAACTTGGAAATTAGGGACCCCATGGAGTGTTAGTATTTCTCATGGTCTTATAAATATTGGTAATTAAAAAACTGTTCAGTAAATTAATCTATTTTGCAAAAGATACCATGGGGAGCACTGAAGGAGATTGTCCCCATTAAAAAAAAAAAAAAAAGAATAAAAAAAGAATGGAAAAAAAAAAGGAAAAAGAAAAAAAAAATCTGCAGAGATTATGCTACCTTGCTGTGAAATCAAGAAATTTCACTGAATAGCTCATCGCTTCCTTCAGGGAAAAAAATATTGTAGAAATGTGTCAGGCACAGCTGGGTATTGGATGATAAAGAAAATTTAAAGACTCAAATTATAGCTATGTCTGTCTTTCAAAGTGAAAATGAAACCACAGATTTTCAGAAAGAAATTTAGCTGATCCCATATATGATTGGGCATCAATGACAGGAGTTATATCAGGTAACATTTTGATTGCCTACAGCCCCATTTCCAACTTTGAGAATGTACCCATGGAAACATTTGAACTTAGGTCCTTTTACTACTAACATATCTAACTTGTTCTAAAACACAGAATTCTGTTTTTTGCTTTAAGTATAGCCTAATCCAATATCCTTTGCTATGAAAAATAATTTGTAGAAAGAAGTAAAATGAGTATTCAAAGCCTTTGATGCATAGCAGCCTTACCCACTTTAAAGCTAGTGATATGCTTTAAAGCTATCACACAAGCCATTAGTTGAAATGTAGATTCATGAGATTTATAAATCATTACTTCACTAAAAACATTTATTGCAACACCAATTAAGTTGTATTTTTCTAGAGGAATCTTGAGATCTTTAGCTGGTCACTGTGACCCCCGAGAAACATTAAAAGTCTTTTTTCTCAGCCCAAGCTCTTGAAGAATGAGTCGGAGTTCTTCAGTTCTCCGTCTCAAGGTTGTTTATTGCATTATCTATAAAATTTTTCTCCTGCCCTGCTGAGGTCCATCCAGCAGGACAGTTCCAGGTACTCTGCCTGCCCCTGAGGCGGTCTTATGTCTTTATTCTAAAAACTACGTATACAATGTTTACAATTACTTTACAATACCTATCACCTATATTCTAGCTGATAACACGTTTTTGAAAAAGAAAATGGTTTTGTTGTTGATGAGTGTAAAGATGGAAGACATTTCCCACATGGGATCAGCACTGAGAAGCATTCAGCTCCCAGATAGGATCAAAACAGGAATATGAGCCTTAAACAAAAAGATTTTATTTTACATTTTCATTTACAACTGGGACAAATCTTTTCTTATATTCTCAACAAATCTTTTATTCTCTATATGCATAAAGTTCTATTAGGAAATTCTAAGGACTCCCTAGAACAATGCAGTATTTTTTCCTTTAGAGAAGTAATGTTTACTGCGATGATGCCGTCTGGATCCTTCCCTCACCTACACCACCACGGCTGAGGAGTGAATCTCAATAAAGCTCAACACACTACCCGGTAATTCAGACTTAATGTGTTGAGTGTAAGACTGAAGGTCAACAGCTATGACAGCATATAGGCATAAATTATTACTCCATAAATTCACATCTCAGAGAATCTTATTGTATGGCATAAGACTGGGACATGGAAATAAAAAGACCTTTATTGGTACAAATTAGAATGACGGCATTTCTTATAAATTAATGGAGAATTCTGACCTTTTAAAACCTCTGTGAGAGCATAGTGAAGCATTTTTTTGCTCTAAATTATGATGGCATGACTCTAGATTAACTTCAGAGATACCCTGATGGAGTAGCAGAGTGCTCAGTATAAATTCTACATGCTGAGCAGATCTGAAGACATATAAAGACCGGGAAACCAGATGAAATATTCAGAGCTGAAAATACTGCTGCCTACATACCAATTGACATGTTTGGCCTTTCTCTAGAATACTCCTACAAAATGAAAAGTAAAATGAGATTTTATATTGTTATAAAAATAGGATGATTAAAACCTCTTGACTAGTGTAAAGAGATTCAATTCAGCAGTTTCAATTAATTTTATTATTTCCTGTGTTCATATTGATAACATATATTATAGAATAATCTGTTGCATTTTAATATCTTTTTAAGGTTTTTGTGAGTGTTGTGGCATCTTCTTTTTCTATTCCACCCCTTAGTATTAATATATCAATGGGACTTGATTGTATTCACTTTCATTATTTTTAATTCTATTGCACTGAAACCTGTTAGATAAAAAAACTTATGTACCAACTTGGTTATGGCAAGTAAGATTTACATTCCCTTTCTTTGGAGAAGGAACAGAATACTTTTAACAAAATGCTGATTTTTGGCAACAGATGATGCTTCAATATTGACTGGATCTGGGCTGAAAATGGCTGAAAAGTACAGGTGTCTGCTATCTTAGTCTCCTAGGAAAAGAAAAAACACTACATATGAGAATGGACATAGATATATTCAGTATTCATCTTTCTTTGGACTTCTGAAGACAGTCTACAGCATTCAAATCCAGCCACTGTCTGAAAAAGAAGTCACCCAAGGCCTGAGTCCTGACAGACCGATGAACTTTTGCTATCAAACAATGTGATGTCCTTAGGCCTGGACTTATTAGAGCCTTGCTTTACTTTTCTAATGCTACAACAGTAACATTACATGTAAACCTTCCAAAAGTGACTAACATCTGGAATTTTGCTTCCTCTGGCAATGAATCATCTGGCCAATGGGCTAAGATGACTACAAATGAACAACAGACTGAAGCACACACCACTAGAAGAATCTTTGCTCCCTGGTAGCTATAATCTCCTGGAGCAGTATTCAGCTATATATCCAGACACACACGTTTAGGTACATACAATATAAGTTTTAGCAGGCTAGCTGCTTGTTACAGATGCAGATCTTGTCAACCATGGACAATGGAGAACTACTTATCTCAACGTAACTTTGATGTCTATATTTGAATAGTTCTCTTTGCTTCACTGACTGTGTTAACTCTCTGTTGCTGTTGAACTGCAGCAGAAGTTTAGACACAATTAGCTTGCATGCAATTGCCTGCACTGCAGACACATAAACATGGGTGATGGAATCTCAATTTCAGCCTCCTTGTTTCAGTCAATATTGGCCACCACCTACAAAAAAAGACAAAATTGATTGAATTATCTACCAGGCAGGATAGACTAGGGAGCAGAGAAAATATTGAACTACTCTCTGCTTTAAACATGACAAGCTTTTTCTCTTTTTTGTGAACCAAAATTTTTTCCTGAACACTGAGGCGGTATAGTTTTAATGACATAAGCAAGAGACTATCATACACAAAAAGAACTGATAATATATTTTCTATTCTGTAGCAATGTTTAAACTAAGAATAATTCTGTTGCAATTTCTTCTTTCTAAGATGCTTAAGTTGTTCCCTAAACAAGCAATATTGCTCCCCAAAACACTTGTATCAATGAAACTGAGGGTATCCTTTAAATACAAGAACACAAATTTATAGTTTAACTTGGTAACATTTACTGCAAATTTGCAATTCAGAAAGTGATCTTAGATCCTTCATTGTCTCAAAGAGAACAACTAAGTAGCTGCCTGACACATTTCCCATGGGACATATTTTGACTTTATTGTCTAAATAGATTAAAATGTTATATCCCTCAGCATTCATGTATAAGGTTTTAACAGGAGACTTTCAGTTAAGTGGTGCCATAGCTTAAAAAGCATAGGTTTCAAAAGTGGGACAATAGGACAAGAGATTATGTTCCTCTGTATTACATACAGAGCATGGAATGTCTCTGTTGCACTTAATTTTTGACTTTTTGAATTTTTGCTTAGTGGTATTAAACATCACATAAATCCTTCCAGAGGTCCTGTTTGTATGTGCACAAGAATTTGTATGTAAATGTCTGAACCTATCCCAATATTATATTGTACAATGTTAACAGAAGATTATTCATCTGCCCAGTAGCTGTTTTGGGACATTTAATTATATGCTGTAACACAGATTTCCTCTGCAGCTTTGGGCAGGGCACTTATCTCTGTGCTTTTATGTGCTACCTGTAAAATGGAAATAATATTTCTTTCCTGCAGCATAATTATGAGGCATCAAAATTGTGAGACTTTTACACTGAGGGTATTTTATTTATGTCTGATCTATAGCTACCTGACACTTTTCAGTGTAGAATACACTTTACAGGGAAGAAAAAGTTATAATGCACAGGTAGCTTTATATGTCATCTTTAGAGTGGTTAAGTTCATCCTCTCAGAATTCATTTATGACAGATTTGTAATGTGATTTCTCATGTTCAATAACATATTTCAAAAAAATAAAAACACACACAAAAAAAAAAAAAAAAACACAAAAAAAACAAACCAAAACAAAACAAAAAATATGCAAAAAACCCCAAACCTTTGTCTGGTTTTCATTTCTGGCTGTCATTAGGGTTAAGAATTTAAGTGCAACAATGAAGACTTTTATGATGAAGAACCTTAATATCTCCAGACATTGAAAGACTCTCTAAGCAACTGGACCTCTAAAGGGTGTGCAAGAGGAATGCTTTTAGAAAAGGATTTCACAGCTCTTTCCTCAATACAAATAAAATAACATGAAAATGTATTCCAGGTACTTGAATAGCTTACAAGGATAGATTCAAATCTGCAGACATATTTCACATTCAGGACTGCAAACAGACATACTACAGCAATCTGTATGAATAGCCACTTAGGAATGAGGATAGAAATATATGCTGTAAGGCAATTAATTCCTTGTGAATATTCCTAAGCTGTTTCTTGTTATCATACCAACACACAGAGCTATCTTCTTAACTTCTGTACATCAAGACCACACAGCTACCCTTTCCTTTCTCATCATCTGAAGTTCCTTCTTCTTGTTCCTCATCCTGTCTCTGCCAGTGCATCCCACAGTTTTTCTACAGTTGTACCTTCCTTCTCCTTATCTTTACTTCTATCTCTTGCATTTATTATTTTATTCTCATCCCACCCCACATTTGAGATGAGTTTATTTTTTGGTGCTTCTCCAGCACATTCCATTGACACAATAAAAAAAAAAGACTGAATTGAAACAGAGTTCAGCAGGGAAACATCTTGGTCAATAGAGAAGTTTTGCTCAATTCTTGCATCCCTGAAATGTTCCATTTCTCTGAAAATCTGGAGCTCTTATCTAGGCAGACATTACTTTGGTGAATTAATTTACCAAGTTCTTAGAAATGTGATTAACCATACACTCACCTGATATTTAATTTATCTAAGCAATTGAAAATGATATTTTATAATGAAAAATGTCAAACAGACTTTGAAACAGACACTATTTGCTACACTTTCTTTTAAGATATAGCAGTATGCAATATGCGCTTCATAACTTTAAGGGAATTATGCCCTATTTGGCAAATGGAGGTAGGAGTGTCAGCTCGCTGAGTAAGGCTGTAAGCATGTGTTGTTGCATGGAGCACCCATGACTGCATGCAGGCACAAAGCAGCCTGAAAACTGCTTCTGTTTTGAAAGAGAGGGAAGAAAAAACAACCAGAAGGTGCTGCTAACAATAAATACAAAAAAAAAAAAAGATAATAGAATGTATGCATGTGCTTGTTTACAGTTTTTTAAATTTCTATGTATATTAACTCAATTTAGTTTTTAATTGTTGATCAAAAAGCAAGAACTTGAAATTTGGTGTGGAGAAATATCAAGTTTTTGATACTTCACCAAGGAAAAGTAATTCCAGATTCCAATATTACATTTTATAGTGCATTTATATTGTTAAAAGACAGCTATACAGTTGCTCAAAATTTATGAAAATCTGTTGAATAAAAATCTGTATGTGACTTCTTGAAAATACTTGTGGGAAATCTATCAGAAAGTCATTCTTTGTCTGGAAGATCATATTTAATAGATTTTTTTTCAGTTCCTCAAGAGTAATGAAGTTTTTTTCTGTTTGACATAGTGTTGTCATCACTCAGATTCTAATAAAAATATATTTTTAAGGTAGTTCATTCAATCAAGACAAACTATTCTTGCTATGCTTTCATCACAAGCAATTGATTTCTCTTTATTCCAAACTTCCTTCTAATGACTTTCATTATATAAGGTCCGGCATACATACATCAGGCAGGCTGTTTGTCAAGATTTTTTTTCTTCTTCTTTTTCACTGCCAAACTGTCAATCCCTCAGTTTTCAGGTTTGAAACTTTGCTTACTGAGGTTAATGCATCCCCTTAGTCATCAGATTTACTTCTCACTCACATATTAGCTCAGTCTCATAGTTTTGTGTTCCCTCTCTGTTCTTTCCTCTCCAGGTCCTTTTCTTCTGAGTTTAATCAGAGATTTCTGGTACCTGAAATTTTGGAAATTTTCTTTTCCTGTAATATTGTGTGAAGTTACTTGATTGAGTAAAATCTCCTCAGGGGTATGCAGATGACCCACATAGTGTTAATGAAACCATATCATGTACACCAGAAGGCAGAATCTATCTCCCAATTTTGACCTCAGCTTTACTTAACACATAGTTCTGAGGCAAATATACAGTATAGGCAAGTATATAGAACTATATAGAATAAATAGTTCTTACTATAAGTTCTGAGGCAAGTGTTAAGGGAGATAGTGCTAAGAACAGCTTCTGCACAGGATTCAGGAAATGTACTTTCAGGGCATGCATCTTACATGACGTGAGGCTGCACATGCAGATAAATTCATAACAGAAAGTCAATTTCTCTCCAATATTTTAACTTCCATTGCAAAATCCAAAGTACTGTACTGATTTTTCCCCCCAGGACAAAACAATAATACCATATGTGTTTAGGTAAATAATTTTTCTATATGGGAGTCACTTATTTAAACATTTGCCAACATATAAATGTACACCTTAAGTTTCAATATTTCAGTATTTGGTGCAAACACTGATAAAAATATCTTACACAGAACTGATGTCTCTAGTACTTAAGGAATGGTATTGGTATAGGGAAGGAAGCTGACACTCAAAGGCATCTGACAAATTTTTTTTTCACTTATAGAGAAGGACTTTGCATATATGGAAAATGTGTTATTTAAAGGGCTATATATAAGACAGAAGCTGGTCTACAACAAATATTGTGTCTGAAATGTTTAGTGGCTTTGTACAGCAGGGTGAAATTGTTGGTGGATAAAGGAAGAGCAACTGATAGTATCTACTTGCACTAGTGCATAGTATTTGACATGGTCCTGCATGACATCCTTGTCTGTAAATTGGAGAGACATGGATAATCTACTTGGTGGATTTCAAATTGGCTGTATGGTCACATTTAAAGAATTGCAGTCAAATCTCAGCATCCAGGTGGAGAATAGTGATGAGTGGTGTTCCTCAGAGACCCATACTGGGATCAGTGCTGTTTAATATCCATGTTGTTGACATGGACAGGGAAATTGAGTGTACCGTTAGCAGATTTATTGACAGTCCCAAAATCTGTTCGCTGACATGCTGGAAGGAAGGGATGCCATCCAGAGGGACTTTGACAGGCTTCAGAGATGAGCCTGTGTGAACTTCATGGAGTTCAACAAGGCAAGTGCAATAGCCTGCATGTGGGCCTGGGCAATCCCAATCACAAATCCCAAACTGGGCAGAAAATTGATTGAGAGCAGTTCTGCAGAGAAAGACTTGGATGTGTGATTTGAAAAGAAACTCAACATGACCAGGTAATGTAGATTTTCAAACCAGAAAGCCATATCTTGGGGTGAATCAAAGGAAACCTGACTTGACAGATCAAGGGAGGTGATTCTCCCTCTCTACTCTCCATATGGAGTACTGTATTCAGCTCTGGGACTACCAGCATGAGAGGGACAAGGATGCTTTGGAATGACTCCACAGGAAGGCCACGAAGATTATCAGAGAGCTATGAGGACAGACTAAGAGAGCTGGGAAAGTTCAGCTTGGAAAAGACAAGGCTCTGGGAGGACCTTAGAGCAGCCTTCCAGGACCTGAAAATGGCTTAAAAGAAAGTTGGAGAGTTTTGACAAGGGCATGTAGTGACAGAATAAAGGGGAATGGCTTCAAACTGCAAGAGAATAGGCTTACATTAGATATACTGAAGAAATTATACTGTAAGGATGTTGAAATATTGGACTAGGTTGCCTAGAGAAATCGTGGATTTCCCACCCTTGGAAGTGTTTAGGGTCAGTTTGAATGGGTCACTGAACAACCTGTTCTAGTTGAAGGTGTCCCTGCCCACAGCAGTGGCATTGGAACTAATGGCCTTTTAGGTCCCTTCCAACACAAACTGTTCTATGATTCCATGTTTCTATGATACTGAGCCCTGACATCAGACTAGGAAATTCTGCTCAATTTTGTTTTGTCTGTGTTCTTCTTCTTACATATGTGTTCTTTCTATGGTTTTTATCAGGGCCATGTCTTTTTTTGCCATACCACAAAAAGGACATTTAATGTTAATCTTTATGAAACCACAGTATTGAATTCATTTCAGGGCATTCCCTCATAAGATTGAACAAATTTTTAAAACTATAAAAACTGATTCTCTTTGTAAGAAATGTAAGGGTTTATAGTACAGCTGCAATGGTGTGCCAGGAAAAGCGAGTTCAATCCTAATTTGCAACAATAACATTGTCAAAATTATTATCAGGGGACCATTATTCTTCTACTTTTGCTGCCTATTGTAGTCAGAGGTTACATTTTATTTGCTGCTCAGAAACTTCTTCAATCATTATTAGAAAATATGTTGTTATAAACTATTAATTTTGACCAGCTGAGTTTCTTTTTAACAACTTCCAATTACTCTTTATTCCACTCTCTACTTGTAGAAGATAATGTATTAATTTCCTTTTATCCCCAGTGATAGCAAGACTCTGTTTTACAGTGCTTAGCAGTTAGAATAAATCATAGTAAAAATGGTGGAGATTAATTAAATTCCTCAATTTATTTCAACACAAAAATATAATTTTTAGGAATACTATAAAATGACAGAATGGTTTGAGTTGAAAACAGCCTTTAAAGATTATCTAGTTCAACCATTTGCTATGGCCAGGAACATCACTTTCTAGATCAAGTTGCTCAAAGCCCCATCCAGTCTGATTTTGAAGTCTCTTGGTGACCTGGAAATCACAGCTTCTCTACTGTCTCGCCACCTGTATAGTAAAAAATTTCATCTTTATGTGAAATCTAAACCTACTCTTTAGTTTGAAGATTGTCTCTAATCATCTCTCTTTCATATATTCCAATATATTTTCCAGAAAGATATGTTCCATTATGTTATTGGGCATGGAGGTGAGGATGATTGGTGAATACTCCTAGAGTCCTCCTCCTTTTTTACCATTTTTATCCTTTTTTAGCCTTTTTAGAAACAGATGTAATGATACATATTTTCAAAATATCTGAACAAGAAGTTTAACTGTTCATAACACACTCATCATCAACCTTGAATTATTCTCTGGTACTCAATTTCAAAATTAATTTTTGGATGTCTAATTAGGGTAATACATTTAGAAAGCAAAAGCAAAAAAAATCAAATTAAGCATCTGGCTACAGAAAACCTTCAATGATCAATGTCTTCATTATGTCAATTTAACTTAGTTATGCTTTGCATCTTCTTCATTGTCATGTAAGAAAGATGTAAATTATTAGACATGTTGTTTATCTCTCTCAGATATTTTAAATAGTAATCATATTTCTAAATGCAGTTTTGCTGCTTATTGTTAAAAGTCCCATTAACAGAATAGATTTTGCACCACAAATGAGATACTCTGCTTGAACTTTACATATAGAGTAGGTAGCATACTTGATGAAGATTATTTTAAGTGCAAATTCTCGTCATAAAACGTAATGCAACATGTCCAGTGAAACACACATAAAACCCCATTGCACTCTGCCCATATTTATAGTATATATATGGAAGTCAAAATCAGGTGTAAGCTGATCTTAGCAAATAAATTGATATCCAAATATTTTAACACAATCTGTTTAAATAAAATAACTGTTCTTCATATTAACCAAAGCCAGAGAGTTATGCCTCAAAACACTGAGATGTTCATTGTTTCCAACCATCACCCACATTCTACTTTTTCAACCCAAAGTCTCATCACTGTTTGAAAGTATGTTTGAGCATTTCAACAGTCTTGTTACTCATGATTTCATCTAACCTGTACTACATTTTTGACCTGCTTAAGAGAACATTCCCTGTTCTTCCAAACAGTTAACTTATTTTCATCATGCTTGTGGCCAGCTGCCTCTAATGCAGACTGCTTGTGCCCACAAACAGTAGACAGAGAAATGGTTGGGTCAGAATCCATTTTGCAGGACTGTGTCTATTCACACACGTATTGGACTTTCAGTCATGCCAAAAAATCTAGATATGACACTTGTATTCTTCCCACACAAATGTTACATGATTATATTTCTTAGAATGTCTTTGATATCACAAATCCCACGTGATACTTTTTTAGAAACAATTGAAGACCCATCAGTTTCAGAAGAGTTCAGATTCAAGTTTTCATGTTATGTGGAAAATGGATTTAGGAGGACAAACATTTGAAAATGTAAAATCTACCTGTTAAGCACTATACCTGCTAAGCTATATCCTGAAAAATGGTTGTCAACATGACAGATGTGTCTCTGGAATATAAATATATACAATAATAAATTACTAAAATTCTGAAAAGCATAGTTGGCAAAACATGGGGTAAAACATACTACTTATCATCATAGTGTATTAGTCAAAAAGAAAGGAAACTGACAGGTGAGTAAAAGGCATACTACAACTAATTAACAGTAATCTAGAAAGTTTTGTAAACTAATCATGCTGAATTCAGCTCTTTTAATGACAGTAAAGGACTTGGAAATAAAAACTGGCAGGTCATCTAGGGGGTTATCTGCTAGGTATTTGATTTTTTAAGAAGCTAATGACCCTTTGACGGTTTCTATAGTTTATTAAGTGGTAGTGAAGCACTGTCATGCACGAGTATTATGCAGTCATGTCGTGTTTTCTCTGTCTGCTGAGCTTTTTTCCTTTCCTGAACCCTTTCCTTAATAAACAAGCCCACATAGTGTTATGATTTTCAAATCAAGCAATCATATTGATGACTGCATGCAGAACTGCATTTATAGTATATAATTTAAGACTTTTTATTTTAATTATTTTATTCCAACACAGCTGGGGAAATGGAAAAGAAATCCCATGATTTTTAGAGGTTTTGATGAATTACTGCGAAAATTCATGAAAGTCAACTGCTTTGCACAATCTACACCAGTCTTTTCCTCAGCTGAGGTCTTAATATTTCTACTCCCATTCAAGTGGTGAGAAGCACTTACTGTAGAACTCAGTGATAAACTGCATTGTCACATTCATTACAGTATTGCAATTGAATAGAATTCACAAATTATGCTATGGTGAACAGGTAAAGAAATCCATACATTTCTTCCTTTGTTACAATATCACAAATGGGACCACCAGCTGCATTACTTTGTAGCCAAATAATGAGCTGTAAGAAAATGTGTGCTTAAAAACATGACCATGGCATAAGAATGTTATCAGGAATTATTAAACAGACTTGATTTTCCCTTGTTCAGGGCCCTCTATGCAGATAAGCAAAATTATTATAAAACAGGAAGAGCAATCATAAAATATGGTGAGTTGGAAGGGATCAGTCAGAATGATCATTTTAGAGAGGCCTTGCCATGGCAAGAGCTAGGTCTTTGAGGATTCTTGGATGACTCCTGTCAGGGCCCATAGATTTGTAGGGATCCATCTGGCCCAGCAGATCCCCTACAAATTCAGGAGCAACTGGGAATTCATCATTCTCATAGCCATGGATCCTCCAGCTCAGGACACTGAGAGATCCTTGGTCTATCATCTGTGCAGAAGACAGAGGCAAAGAAAGCATTACACAGCTCTGCCTTGCCTATGTCCTTTGTGAGGTACCAATACTCCTCCTGTAGTGGGCAGATGTATTTCTACACAGCCATTTGCAGTTAATATATTTGAAAAAAAACCTTTTTATTGATCCTACTTTTCTGGCCAGCTTCATCTCCAACTGAGCTTTGGTTGCACAAATTTTCACCCTATGCTTTACCTCAGCAACATATCCTACGCAGAACCCTGTGGGGCTGTTTCCATTCCCTGATTACGGCTGTGCATTGTTCTGCTCAGAAATGCAAGATCTGCATAAACGCAGATAAGCCATTTTCAAAACTAAATGAAGATAAGTCATTTTTTGAAAATAAAATGCAAACTTAATAGTACTCAAAACCAACATCAACACGGGCAAAATACTCCATACGCTCCCGAAAGTCTGTTTAAACAATTACCTTATTTCAAGACGGACCATACCTTTTCATGAAAAAGAATTAATAGAAACATTATATAATGAAGAAGGAAAAGCCTACATTTAATTCAAGTAATTCTTCATCTAATCCAGTGAAGATTAAAGTCTTCTTGGCTTTTTGGCCAAATAGCATTAAAAGCTAAGTATTTCATAACCTAAGAAAGAATTTTGGAGCCATCCATCATATTGATATGTTAATTTTTATAACATTAATAAAAGTAGTAATTTCTTAGAATTAGAAAGGTATTCTGTAGATAATCCTTACAGAAACTATGTATGACGATATTCAGATGGTTTACAGAGTCTGTTGTAGATCCCACAAATCTTTGACGTTTTGCCAGTACAGCAATATACTACAGGCAGGATTTGAAATCAATCCCTGAGTAGCACAACCCACTGTGTGAAAGTCATTATTTTTAATGAGTTTATGCATTTTACATTGTGCTAGCTATTCCTTGTCATGCTTTTGGATTATTAATGTAATAGAAAAGAAGCTATTAATCTCAGTAATAAAATGTTTGAATACAGAATGAACAAACTTATGTGTAGCAGAAACCATGCAGAAGTTAATGGGCCAAATTTAGCATTGGCTAAATTCCACTTAAATCGCTGGAAATAAGCCAGGTCTCAGTCTGAGTTAATGACTTATGTATTATGTTAGTGAATATCTGTCATACCTCTGACTTGGTATAATTTATTGTCTTTTAAACAACAAATGGCATTCCCTGCTGAGTGCACTACTGGTTGTTAACTCAGCTATTTATGTAAAAGTCATTGAGATGATACTGAAGTGCTTTTCATCCACATACACCGTGACAAAGCAAATACCTAGTGAGATAGGAAAGCATATTTTATTGAAGTATCAATTATGATGAATAGGAACAAACATGAACCAATAGTAACTACAGATTCTGTGAAAAACGAATTTGTTAATGAAGTTTATAAACCCACACACAACTAAACCCCAGAGAAATGGAACACAACTTTTAATCACTTTATAAAGAATTATGGTCACTTTATCACATGCTCAACTTTACCTATGGGAAATAGTAACACATTATGGGAGCAATTTGCATTAAATTAACAGTTAATAAATGGCTAAGAAGTAAAACTTCTGCTTAATTACTAAATAAACAGTCATGAAAACATTTTAAGTGGGCTAAACACTCAGTGAACCCTCACCTTTTGTGACAAGAGCTGTCTAGATTCTATTGAGGGTAAAAGAATTCCCTGTTAATTCTGTTAGAGGGAAAAAAAATATATCTTTTTTTTCCCAAATAACTCTTTAATTTCTTCTCTGGACAATCTGTTCCAGTGGCTCACCACTCTCATGATAAAAAATTTCTTCCTTATATTTAATATAAATCTATACTCTTTCCATTTAAAAATATTGCCCCATTCTTGTCATTAGATGTCCTAGCAAAAAGTCTTCATCTGTATTTCTTGTAATCCCCCTGTAAGTATTCAAAGACCACAATAAGGTCTTCCTGGACTCTTCTCCTGGCTGAAAAACCCTAATTCTCCCAGCCTTTCTTCATAGGAGTTTCTCCAGCCCTCTGATAATTTTTGAATCCTTCCTTTGGAACTACTCCAACAGGTCTATGTCTGTTTTGTATTGAGGATCCCAGAGCTGTTACTCCTGGTGACATTTCATGAGGTGTAGAAAAGAGAGAATTGGGCTCCATGACTTGCTGGCTACATTTCTTTTATGCAGCCCAGGATATGATGGTTTTCTGAGCTTCAAGGGCACTTTGACAATTCATCCATAATTTTTCACTTCTCAATATCTCCAAGTCCTTCCCTGTATTGAGAGTCCTACTCCCAATCAGTTATTCACCCAATGTGTGTAAATATTTGGGACTACCTGACCCAGGCTCAGGACCTTGACATTTGCCTTGATGAATTTAATGAGGTTTACATCAGCGCACTCCTCAAACTGGTCAAGATTCTTCTGGACATCATCCTTTCACTCAAGTGAATGAATTGTACCATACAACTTATGTCACCTACAAACTTGTGGAGGGTGCACTCCATTTCACTATCCATCTCACTGATGAAAATATTTAATCGTGTTGGTCCCAATATAAAACCCTGAAGGACACCATTCACTACTTGTTTGCAGTTGGACATTGAGGCATTGACTATAATACTTTGAGGAGGACCATCCAGCCAGTTTCTTATCTAACAGTTCTTCAGAGCCAATTTAGAGACAAGAATTTTTTGTGGGACTGTATGAGTGGCCCTACAGAAGTCCAAGTAAATGAGGTTACTAGCTCTTCCTTTCTCCAGGGATGTAGTCACTCCATTGCTGAAGACCATGCATGATTTGCTCTTGATGAAACCATCTTGGCTCTCTCTAATCACCTCCCTGTTTTCCATATGCTTCAGCATGCCTTCCAGGATGACCTGTTTCATGGGTCCAAAGATGAGCCTTTCTGATCAGCATTTCCCAGGATTCTCCTTATCATCCTTTTTGAAAATGTGTGCAGTATTCCATTTTCTTCAGTCATTGGGGGTACCACCTGACTGTCATGACTTTTTAAAAGTCATTCAGCATGCTTTTATGCATCCTGGAGTTTTGCAAACACATATATTCAAAAGATACTCATGGAATTTGAAGCTGAAAATGTGGGAACCATTGTTCTTTTACATTGTTTGGCAAATTTTATCTCCAGTTATTTGCATTATTTTTATTATCTTATAGATAATACAACTTGTGAAAAAAATTTTATATGTGAAATAATTCATGTGTCATATACTCTTTATTGGCATGAGCATAGGCAATGCTCCCTAATATGCAGACACACTCATAAACAAAGCTATTTCTTTGCTTCATAGAACAAAACAATTACGTTTGCAATAAATGCAGCCAATGACCCTTTACATTGTGAACAGGCAGCTCTGTTTTTTTCAAGGCTGTCAATCTAAATCTTCTTATTAATCTTGCTTTTGTATATTCTATTACTAACTCAGCTTCACATCATTTCACCTGCTCTTTTAAATCCAATATAATGGAATTTTTATGAATGCATTTTTTGTCTTTTAAAAAATAAATTTTATTTTCTATTTATTTATTCAATAAGAAATTACACATAAGTTGAAAGTGCATTTTGGGGAAGATGCAGCATCTATCAAGCATCAGATACAGCAATGTTAAATTACAGGTAAAATTACAACACAAGGTTGCAGGTTTGCGATCCACTACTAAATTTAATTCCATTTATTAGGACATTACCAAATGCATGAGTTGGTCAGTGTCTTTAATAAGGCCTATTGCTCACTCCTTCAGCTTTTTTCCAGGCAATTGGTAGACTATCCTTTTTTTTTTAATATAACCAACTTCATTACTCAAGGGAACATCCTCCTGTGGCACTGAGTTTTCTTTGGACTGCAATAGGTTACAAAGCCATCTGCTTTTGCAGAAAAAGTGTGAGAGTTAGTGCATTTTTTAAATAGAATTCTTGCCCAGTGCATATACTTGTCTATACCATCTCTCTCCCATCCATCAGCAATTCTCTGAAATGTGACATTAATTATTTCCCAGCTTCTGCCAATGTTAAACATATTAGCAGATATAGTTTGCTTGGGAGATCCCATTCATGATATTTCATCTGTGTTCTTTGGTTTCCTAAAGTAAACACATCAGTCTATTTTTGTAGCATACATACAGCATCATGCCATACATCATTATGTCTTCAGCATCACACATCAAGGTAAAACAAGTAAAGGATTATTCCAGAAGATTTAATGTCAACTACAAGACTAGATCTGAAGGCTTATATATATAGTAAGTAGTGGAATTACATTTTAAAAAATAGCTATTGAAGAAGTCACCTTTTTTTTTCTGGTGAGAAATTCAAAGATTTAATTCAGTAAAGGTTCATGGTGGGATGTGAAACCTTCCTTTTCTTATGAACTAAGATAACAAGTTTGTTTCTCTCCACACTGGGTGGTCCTACTCATAAAACTTTTCACAGTTCTTTCCAGATTCTCTCTCCAGAAAATTTTTCATGCTACTCTTTAATCCAGTTTTGGGTGCCTCAATATATCCCACTAGACAAGTTTGCTCCAGGATTTATCCAGTCTGACTTTGAACACTACCAGTGTTGGGGCTTCAATAATTTAGTTCAAGATCAACAGTTTCACATGCAACCATCCCCAATGTTGAACTACCACTACTGCTTTTATAATGGATATTCCATAAATTAACATTTTACAGATATTATTGGCTGTCTTTTGAGCATCAAAAGTCTTACACAGAAAACATACATTACTTATCAATTTCAAAACCTGTTAATTATATACCTATGAATTACTGTTTTTTTCTATTATTTCCATGTTACAATGGCTTTCTTAAAATACTAGAAAAACACACTGAAAAGATATTTGACGTTAAAATCCTTGGTTTTCTTCTGCATGTGTGCTGAACTTCCCTGTTTCTGTACTTCAGCTGAATCCAGTGGTCCTTAAAAACTGCACACTTGTCTCACCGGCAAGAAATTATACGTCTGTTCACAAAAGAGATAAAAGGAACGGTAGAACATTGAAAGTCTTGCCAATTCATCTGAGGTATTAGTGGAATCATCTTTAAAGAGCGAGTGATCATACTAGCTTAGCATTATTTAATCCCTGGAAAAGTCAGGATTTGGATATACTCACATCCAAGTGCTTTGACTAAAGTCTGATCACAGACAGCAGATATTTTTAGTCATTAATGACCTGGCTTGGTTTTAAAACAAATTCTAGATAACAAAATCACTTCAGAGCTACATGATAAAAGCTGTATCCCAATAAAAAAACGAAGCCTATATTTAGATATCTTTGTACTTATTCAAGCTCCTATTAATTTTTCAGAAACTTAACAGAAATTCCCATAAATGTCAAAATAATTCTTTCATTTACCAGTATCTATAGTTCTTTGATAATATCTATTAAATAGATAAATGCTGATGCCATTTGAAGAAACAGGCTCATTGTTCTTGATGCAATTGAATTAATAAGAAGTGTTTTACAAGGATTTTAGTTAATCTACATTACTACAGATATTTACATTATAAATAGAATTCAGGATTACAAGTTTCAAAACCTGTATTTTTCTAACTAAAATATGAACCATTTTTAAACACATCTATTTGTGTTTAATCCATATCTCTTGTTTTTGTTTTTTGTTTGTTTGTTGTTGTTTTATACAATGAATATTTTAAAATTATCTGCATGCTTCCTTCTTCACTGAATATGATTTTTTAAGTTAGATAATGTTAGCACTATCCAGTCTTACTTGCCCATAAAACTATGATAACCATATTAAAACACAAACATATAAAAATGGCTTATGTAAAAATGAATGGCAAGTAGTTTTCTGCTTAGTGCTAATGTCTTCACATACACATAAAAGGAAGACTGAGCTCTCCCAGAAGACTGTGAACTCACTGAACTTCTCTGTAATGCAATACACACACACATACAAGGCACAGATAGTAAGGGCTGTCAAATTACATTCATTACTTTAAAAGATGTTGGCTTCCAGTCATTAATTTAACAATTATGTCAATTATTTTCTCTAAAGTACTGCATCCAGCATTTCCTAGTCAATTGAAAGGGCAGCAAAGGCTTAATTTCCTAACTATTGTGTCTTTTAACTAACTGGGCAAATTTTAACATCGTACAATACAGTCTTTTGTTTCAGTGAGACACTTATTTTTCTGCTATTGGCACAACAGTCTTATCTTCTTTTTTTCCTTACTTTTACCGTTTATGTTTGTATGCTTCATACTTCTACCAGCAAGAAAAGCGTTCTATATAGACTTTACTCAACTCCTTTCAAAATCAGTGAAAAGTCTGCCCTTGATCTGAGGAGACTGACTCACGTTGTTGAGCTGGATATTCCTTTTAAAACAATAATAGATTACCTAGTTTCTAGTATTTTTAAATTATTTTGAATTATTGTGGTTTTCTTATGATTTTGTCGCATGCTCCTTGGTGCTGTAGAAGATAAACCAGTGCCCCACAGAATTCAGCTACCTGATGTTTATGTCTTATATTGGATAGCTCTTCTCTGTACAATTATCATCACAATGGGTATATCATTTCAGGCCCAAAAAGGAATGAAATTGATGTTCTGTTATTTGTGGTCGTAGTTACATGTGGAGATCTATGTGGAGAACAATGTCACAGAAAAATAATCATCTTCATCTTTGGCCTTGCCTCTTTTCTACAAATTTCTCATTAACACAAATGTGTTACTTGACAATTCTCACATTATAGACCATAGACTTGACTTTTTATGAAGAGGCACCACAGAGAGATGTTAGTATGTTCTCTGAAATTATTGCAGTTAATTAGTTGGGTAGTGTTTAGTATTGCTTTGTTGAGAAAGAAAAGATAAGTTTCTGTCCTGGTTTGGGACAAATTTGGGAGGAAACCTCCTAAGGGGTCCCTTTAGAAAGTAAATTCAAGAAGCCGCTCCGCCCACCAGTTTGGATGACATAAATCTCCTTCAGGAAAAGAGGAAAAAGCTGTTTATTTAACAAGCAAAGTATGCACAAACATAAAAAAATTTATAATATTAAACAATTAAACCTCTCACTGTGCTGAAGAGATGGCAAATTCAGAAAGTCCTTCTGTAGTTCAGAGAGAATCCTCTCTGGGTGTTTCTCAGTTTACTGTGTATCTCTCAGTCTCACCAGTGCTAGAATGCAGTGTCCTGAGCCCCAGTGGGCCACAGATGTGAGCTCTCAGTGTTTCTTCTGGGTTTTCAGTCCAGAGCAGGTTTGAGTAGTTCCAGGAAAAGAAAAAGGGACAGTCTGGGGAACTTCTCTGCCTCAGCTAGCTAAAAAAACTAACTTAAAGTAAAGAAGAGCTCTCTCACACTTCTTGTCCATGCTGCAGACAAAACACACTGAGCGAGAGAGAGCAGAAGCTCTTATCTTTATGTTTTTGAATATAGCCGTGAAAAAATTCCACTGCTTTTACTTTCCCCCCCAGCTTCACTCTCAGATCTAGTCTTAAAAGCACAGAACTCAATATCCAGCATAAACAGAACGGATGATTGGGGATACGAGCTTCATAAAGTCACCCTAGGACAGTTTCTTGACTAAAATTCACAAAGAAAACTTTCTTTTAGAAACACATATGAAAGGTATAAACAGACATTCCTTTTTTCCCTGTGGATACCAACAATACTTTCATAATCAGAAAGCTATATACTTCATGGTGTTAAAAAAAAATCTGTCAAAATAAATTTAAAAATGTGAAAGTTTTCAAGTGTTTCTGTTAATTATCAAGCTTGTAATATATGCAATTTTAAAGTCTACCATAGTGCTTGTAAAGTTTTACTGTATAGTAAGCATATTTATATTCTAAATAGTTCATCCTCTCTCCAAAATAAAAATCAAACCTTTTCTGTGTTTGCAAATACTAGTGGTCTCCCTCTGGCTTATGAAATATACTTGAATCAGAGCTATAGGAAAATTAATGGGAAATCACTGTTTTTTTCCCAAGAAAATTCAGGATTGGTGCAAAGGTAATGTGATTGACACTTTCCAGAAAAAAAAATTGTTATTTGTATTTTAGGTGGAAAGAAGTCTCATTCTCTATAGAGTCTTCTACAATGGCAATTTGAACTCGTATTTCTCTCAAGGTGTTTTCTTTCTAACAGTTGATAACTGGAAATGGACATTAGGTAAAAATGAAAGAAAAAGTCTTTTCACACAAGCTCATATTAATGACAGTAGCATTCTGACATAGATATAAATTACATTTAAGACGTTCTAATTGATATTCAGGAACAACTTCAGAAACTATCAAAGAAAATGGTAAATGTTAAATGACATGTAAGGGTAGATTAATTTATGTGCACCATAGTTTAAATTAATGTCAATGACGATTGCTGTTCATTTAATTTATGTATTTCTTACTGACGAGCTATCAAGGCAAGCAAGCTACCAAGTGAATTCTTGTACTCCTTTAATACATGCATAAAGAAATAATTGAAATAAATATAGCAGGAAGGAACATGACTTTAGATACTTTTAGTAAATACACGATATAAATAAAACCTAAGACAACAAAGTCTTAGGTTTCCGGTTGAGAATTAACATTAGTTCACACATCATACAACCATATATCCCAATCATAATTTGGCCACTCTTCTGAATGTCTGAAACATTTAGATCCAACTAGGCAAACTACTACATGACACGGAACTTCCAATAAAAGAAACCCTTAAAACTGGGTGTCAGTTACATGGCCCAAATAGATTCTTACTAGGGGTCACTACTGAATTAATTCAGTGTTCATGTTTCGTTTTGTTATGCTCACTGTTTGGTTTTGTTATGCTCACTGTTTGGTTTTAGTCTACTTTTATTCTAATAAATGTAGTGTATGTTTTCAAAAGATAGAAATTATTAGCTGGTTAGAGGCAAGTCTACAGAGTTGTGTAACATGCCAGAAGTTTGTTTTTTTTTTCAATACTGTATGCGTTTATCTATAATATATATTCAGTCATATTCAGCACTGCTGGAGAAAAAAGTGCTAGCATGTTAACAAGGAAATTAATTTAATTAATTTTTATCTACAGAAACATATATGTTTGGGTGGGTTTTGGTGTTCTTCTTTTCTTTCACATAAACTATTACTTCCTGGTGGTTTTTTGAGGGTCTGGTTTTGCTTTTTGTTTTGTTTTTCTGGGGGGTTGGTGGTGGTTTTGGTTTTTTGTTGTTGTTGGTGTTGTTTTATTTTGGTTTTGTTATTTTGTGACAGTTTTAATGGAATAGCTCAATTCTCTGTGGAGTTCTTTTTAGTAGAGAATATCTTTTGAGGACAGCTCTCCATTCTGCAGAGAACCTATTCAACTTTATTGGTGGGACTCTGAAGGTTTAGTTCACCAGTTAAATTTGATAACACTAGAAGACACTATAACTTGGAGGAATAAAGTCTTTTAAATTCTGATTGCTTTTCAAGTTTCAAAATATTTAGAAATAAACGGGAGAAAATTAATAAAATTAATATTTTCCACGTCCAGGCAAATAGTACCTTGTGCAATCTGGTCCAAGTTTACCAGGTTTTAGCAGCAGTTTGGACTCTGTGGCTTCAAGTTCCCTTTTGGTGCCTCCTTTTCAATGACTGCGTTCTAAATGTTCAAAAACTCATCCTTTCCTAACCTTGAAGATTGCAAACATTTTCCAGTAAATTATATTTTCTGCTAAATCCAAAATTTTAAAGAATGTTCTGAAGTCATGATTACTTTGTATAAAGAAAATAGTTTAAAAAAGAAGAAAAACGTAAAACTGAGTCCCATTTTACATTGACAGCACAATTTGATCTAATTTAGTTCCATTTAGAACAATAGTGTGGACGTTCTAGCATTATGCCATGATTGCAGAATGCCTTTAACTTCCTCTCAAGGCACTTTTTCTCACCCTCCTGCACAGCCTAATGAGTAAGTTAAACACATGAACTGCTCTGGGTGCTCATACTGCAAAAGCTTTTCATTGAATAAAAAGCTCTTGAAGTGCTAGTTTTAATGGTTCAAGAGAAACTGCAAAAGATTTATTGCTCTTTTACCCCTTTAGGCAGTAAAAAATGTGCGGTCATCACATTTTCATAAAGTTTGGTGATTTTTTTTCCTGTCTATTTTTAATTCAAAAACACAGGACATTTTAAAGTATTTATTTTCGTGAAAAGATGCATTCTGAGTTTAAATTGTGCAGCACACCTCACTGGAGTTCAGAATAGGAGTAAAAAATTCTATGATGACCTTATGCACAGAAGGAAGCCATGAACCATTTAGGTTTCCTTTTCCGATGGCATGATCCAGAATACAGGTTATTTCTTGATTCATGGTCCTGGTTCCAAATGGAATGCTCTCAGTAACTCAGCAGGTGTCTGCTTCTGAGTCCTTGGAAGGGTCAAAGTCATTGTTAGAGTTACAGCAGCAGGGTCTTGAGGTACCACCAATATGTTCAAAGATGTTTTCATCTGATAAGTAGGTGAGAGTGGCATGACCTACAGCCCATAAGATTATAGAACATCTTGTCATTTCTGCACTCCCTAAATTCTGCTGTTTCGCAGCAGCTGCTGTTCTTGAGGGCAAGGTAAGAGTTTGTTTCTCTGAACGACACATTCATCTTGTTGAGCTCAGATTTCAATATTGTGGTGATCTGTGACCCTTCACAGCTTGTGTCCACAACTGGCAGAGGCTCACAGCTAGGATGGAAATCTTCTTTTATGGAACAATGAAAAACAGTGTTTTCTTATTATTACACTTCATAGCAGATCATACCCTTTTTCTCCTAAAATAAAAGAGTAGTCACACAATGAAATTTTAGGTGCTTTCTTCATAGATTTAATTGTCTACTAGTTCGATTCCTATATGTTATGAGCATAAATCATCAACTGAGCTTATTTTTTAAACTCTCTCTACTGTATAAGACCTGGAAGCAATACAATTAGTTTTTTCTTACTGCAGTAAGTGGTGACTTCTGGAGAGACTCTCTAGGTGATGTTCATGTGCACAAAACATGTGGAATGTATCTAACTTTCACTTTATATTTCCAAACCTTTTTACTTAAATATGCTTTTCTACAGTACAGTCCCATTATAGAAGTTTAAGGGGAAAGTGCTATAAAAACTAAATCAAAGAATCACACATTAGTAATTTTCTCTGTTGTCCTGGGTATAGAGGAAAAAGGTTGTGGAGTTTCCTAGCGCTGTTTAATTCCACACTACTCACATCATGGCAGAGGGCATGGTTTCAGCAGAAAATGCAAAGTCCTCAGAAGCCAGAAGTGGAGTCAGTCTTACCTCCATTATGGGAAAAAAGAGAGTGCTCCTTTTGACATAAATCCAGCTGCAGGTGATGCTACACTTGCTGAAGTCATGGAAGAAGGGGCAGCTGCTGCTTCTGCTGCTACTGTTGAAAGTCACAGCGCCCACAGGTACCACTGCCACCCCAGGGGGAAAGGAGCCCTTCTACTGTTGGCTATTTCTTTGCTCATTGAGAATACATATAAAAATCAGGTTTTAACATTTCATTTGGGAAGTAGGATGCATAAAAAACCCAGCTTCTCAGAGCACTTGAAGCAAACTTTTCTTGCTGGAGATATCTATGACAACTAATTCTGTTGACACAGAATTCTGCGAAAAGGATTATAATACCTGTGAACATAGAAACCCTGTGTCTCCCTAGAACAAAACAGTACTATTCAATGTGAAAACTCTTTGTCTGACAGGAAACATAGATAATTTTTTTCAGGGGTATAACTGAAATGACACTTTGAGTACATTACTTTCAACATACGATATCTTTTTCAGCACCATTAGGAGAACCTTCTCAATGTAAAAAAAAATATACTTATTCCATTCTTTGAAGCTGTAGCCTACATATTTTTCCTGACTTGGCAGTTCTTGCAGCAAACTAAGCAAGTTACCCCAGTACAAAAACTTGGATAATATAAGGCACACTAAAGATACAGTGTTGTAGCTTTTATCACTATATGTAAAGATCATGTATATTCAGGTCTGAAGAAGATGTCTAGGTGATACAGTCAGCCACCCAGTATGACCATTTTAAAGAAAACTTGAACAGGATTTCAAAACAATGATAACAGTAGGAGAAAAGCTCTTCAGGTGCCCTTTGTGATTGGCTCCGTCTCAAATTCTGGAAGCTGCCATGGACTTGCTCAAGACGTGTTTTTCTGCTCTGCTTTGTTTTCTGCGTAATGAAAGCAAAACCAGCCTGGGGCACTAGGACCAAAAGCTTGGCAATTCTTATTTCTCCTTATACAGAAGTTTACACATTTGTACTTTAGTTAAATCTATGCTAATTGATTCAGCTGATCTCTACTACTCATATGTTTTTGGATGGCCCCATATTTTGTCCCTTGTAGTGCTAAGGTCATATTTTTCCTGCTGTTGACAGGTGGGGTTGTATAATGTGTGTGTTTTATTTATTAACTTTTCAGCTTGCTGATTGTCTATAAAATCAAATGTTACAGCACAGACTATATATTTTAGCATTACTAGATCTCTTTACTTCCATTTCTTAAGTGTTGTTATTATATTGCAAAGGTTCCATATTGCAAGAGTTTCGTACTTCTTTAATGTTTCTCATAAGCAGTTCTTCTAAGCACTGACTCCTCTCTCTTCTCACAGTAGCCAACTGACTCCAATTCCCCCCTCAACCAGCCACCCCACTCTTTTACAGCACTCTTCTTCTAACTGGCTACAGCTGTTAAAGTCAGGCTAGTTCCTAATCTCTAATAATTGGCTCAGCTGCAACTCCTTAGGGGGTAAGATTACTTTCTATACTACCTTTATTTTCTCATATTGTATCCCCCTACACTTAAGAACTTCTGATACTACTTAAAACATTTGAAACTGTTTAGAAGTTTTTTGGTAATTCAGAAATTTTTCAATTCCTAAGCAACAAGTGTTCTTCTAAAGATTTTCATCGCCACTCAAATCACTTGCAACAGTGCTTTTACAATGATGTTCTAGCTCCCTTTTATATTTTCCTTTGTATATTTTGATTCAATTTTTCTTATTTTTTTATTAATTACTAACACAACTTGTAAGAAATTCCTCAACTATTGTCACATCACCATTTTTACTTTTAATTAGTTTATTTTCAGGTCAGACAGTCATTGTTTTCTGCATTGTCACAAGAGTACCTCATCCTCTCCCATGTTATAATACTGTTGCCTCAAATCAAGACCTCAGTTTTAATTGTAAAAGACTCTTGATGAAATTTGATTTTTTCAAACACTGTCCTGTAATTATTTTTAAATGATTCTTTTTTTTTATGGGGAGTTTTTTGTTTAGTTTTGTATGCTAGCTTTACTTTTTCCATTTTTTGTATCAGCATCATCACTACTACCTGAGATTACTGGATATAATCCCACATTTTTCATGTACTCTTAGATGCCTCTGACAGTCAGTTTCAACTGTGGCAAATCTCTCTTTTCTGCTGAGTACTGTCCTTAATCTAGTCATCCAAGATGCAACAAATTATCCATTATTTTTTGCAGATCTTGAGCGCTGCAACAATCAATGCCTATATGATCAGTGTGGTTAACAGCAAAGGAAGTACAAAGCAATATTCTGAGAATATTGTTATTTGGAAGAATGGTGATATAGCACAGTAACACTCAGCTATTCATTGTGTTATGAATATACAATCCTTTTTTGTTCAATAGTGTAGTCTCCAAGGGCATCTGAAATCATGATGGAGAAACTGCTTAAAGCATCTGAATTTTATATCTATAAATGTCTTGCATAAAAAAATGTTCATCAACACACCCTTTTTCATTATTTCAGATACAAAGTTTAAACAGTAATTCTCTGATTTGTTTATGAAACAGCAAATGTACACTCCCTATGACACACTAAAACAAGACTGTGTTGTACCTCTGAGTCATTGAATTTCAGAGCATATTTTATGTCCATGCTTGGGTTTGTGATAGAACAGTCTAAGAAAAACCCCAAACATTTGGAACCCATAATCAAAATAAAATTGCCCTTCATTTAAACTCTGGCCTGTAATATTTTCATCTTCTACAAAGCAGTTGGCATTCTACTTCTAGCATTAAATACATAATTTCCAACAAAATTTCACAAAACTGAGTCAGAACTACTAACACATTCACCAATCTGCCATCTGATTCTCCTGGACACCTCTTCTCTTTACAAATTTATATAATTAAATTCTCCAAAGAGGCCTAAATCTTACTGTAAAAAGCTTAAGGCTATGATCCTGCTTTTGTTACCTTCATTTTCCACTCCCCTCTCCCCCCCTTATCCCAGAATTTTGAACTTCACCATCTCCTAAACACCCCAGCCAAGGCTGACCCAACCTTCTGATTTCCCACCAGAGCTCCCTTTTTATTTAATATCAAGTTCAGAAGAGCATCATTTACCATCTGATCCTAAATAATCTCTGCCAGGAAGTTGTCATTGGTGTACCCACCACAAGACTACCCATTTTGGTCTGCCCACTAATCCTGAACTCTGAAGTGGCTCATCATCTAATCCAAGGTAGAGCTCCATGAATTCTTCTGTTCTTTTCCAAAAGGGTGACTCCCCATTCTCACTTCTTCATCGTGCTCTTTCTAAAAAATCTTATATCTGCTAAGTGTAGCATTCCAGTTGTGTGAGCTATCCCACCACAGCTCTTTCACCTCAATGAAAACATAACATGCAGATCTCAAATTTCTCTCATTTGTTCCTGATGCTGTATACTTTACTGTATGGCACTTAAGAGACAAAATCAATTGTGTGCCCATCTCCAACAGATTTCAACTCCCGCTCCAGACCAAAGACTTAGAAAAACTACTGCAGTGCTACCTTAATTGAAATTATTTTGTAGATGTAACAATAACACCGGTGACAGAGAAGCATCAATGGGAAATCATATTCAACTTGTTAAAGTGAGCCATTTATACCTAAATACTATTGTAAGCAAGTTTGCTGGTTTTAAGTTGGTTGGTTTGTTTTTTTTTCCTAGAATATGGCAGGATATCATGCCTGTGGATATGTGAATGACCATTTGTGAGAAGGTTGACCATATGGGCAGAAGTGCTTATATTCAACACTGTGAGAAAAAAAGACTCTTTTACCTCTTAACCCTCCATAAAGAAAATGAAGCAGGTTCATCAGGGGCATGATTGGATTCACGTTCTCAGTCGAAAGAGATCAATTTTAGCAAAAGTGATGGCAAAGAGGGAATATTTTTTTCATAAAGTTCTGAAACGTGTTTTCACATCCAAAATTTTTCAGGATGCAAGAATTTACCCAGAAGAGTTGGAAATCTCTCAATATCTGACTTACTGAAGGAAAAAAAAAAAGGAACGATTTTATTTCTACAAATTAAAAATAAAATATATCAAAGACAAATGAGATGTGAAATTCTAACAATTCAAAATAAGCTTTACTTCCTTAGTGGTTTTTTTCAAGACTTCATATTTTTGTATGTTTTGATGAGACTAGTTTCAGTCAGTCAGTCATTTGCTGAGAACATTTTTTCTTTTCTTACCGTATCTTATCTGCATTGTTTTCCTTTTCATTGTTATTCTTCTTTGCACGAAATTTCCACATCAAAGTTCTAAAATACTTACATTTATATAAATATTTATTCATTATTAAAAATAATTAATTTGAGAATTATTTCATATATTTCCTATCACTTATTACATTTTTTTCCTTTTTTTATAGTCCAATCATTTATACATCCTATGCAACTGTCTTTGTCAAAAAAGTTTGGGTTTTTTTGGTTAAAATTAGGCAGATTTAAACTAATAATTTATTATGCATCAACAAGAGAAATAATTGCAGATTTTTTTCTATCCAAACATAATTGGAATACCTTACTGCAATACTGAAGACATAAAGTGCCACAGTTAAAGCTTGTTTATTTGGCAAAACATCCCACATCTGAGACCTTCTCTTAAAATCCATATATTTTGAGTGTGAAAAAAAGCTTTTGACAAATTACTCTACCATTTATTCTATGAAATATCCGCTACTTTCTTGACCTTGCTTCCTCTCTTTGTAGAGCTTGATGTTCTCTGGCATGCCTAGCATAAATTTCTAGTCATTACGGGCAAAGCTGATTATTTATGCTTACCTGCAAAATATCGTATCAACCTGAATACAGAGAAAGGATATGATTTGGAAACTTCATTTGGACTAAAAAAGTTTTACTCTGTACATTTATTTGGAGATGACAGAGCTGTTCAGTTGCACAGTTCAATACAACCAAGTTGGGGGAGGAAGAAAACTGTAAAATATAATTTTAATTTTTCAAAGTGGGACATATTTTGTACAGATATATTTCTATGTACTCTTATCCAGATTAAAAAAACCCAACATATTAAATATGTAAAACTATGGATTTAAGATTCTTCCTTTTTCTTCAGAAAAACAGCAAGCCGAGTACTAGAAATACTCTTCCTTTCATTACACAAACATGTGAAGGCTTATGGCTCATCATTATTGCCAGTATGATAATGCTGCAAAAACAATATTGCAGTCAACAACAAACCACACTTCACCTTTCAAATATCCACATATTCCTATCAAAACCTTTGTCCTTATGCAGCAACAATATGCTTATGAATCGTCTGAATTAACATTCAAGACATTGACTATTCAATTACATCCCTAATTAAAAATCTCTTTTTAACTTTCCTAAAATACAATGCATGGGTTTATATTAACCATCATTTCTTTCTTGCACTACCACTTTAATTTTCAGTATTAATTCTGCCAGTATGTTATCTTAAAGAAACACTACAGAGAAAGGAAATAGCAAGCTCTTCATGATTTTAAGTCGTAACTGTTGTTCATCAAACAGCTATCCAATTAATCTTGACTAGGGCAGCACAATGCTAATGACAACTTTATTTACATTTGCTTGAATTTAGAAGGTTTCTGATTTAAATAAAGGCAATTTGGCTGATGCTACAAAATCTAATTCTGTTCATCATTTACAGTACTGTTCTGTGGGTTATTTCTGTTCATAGAAGCACAGCTTATGAATGTATATTAAGCTTTACTTTCTTCATTAGCTTCTCATTAATTTTCGCTCCCAGTTCCCAACTTTGTTATACCATATGTCATTGTTACAATGTAGTATTTGCTCTCAATTTGTCTAACAGCATGCTTCCAATAATGAAGGTGGAATTTACCTCAATACTCAAGAAATTCTATTCCAGCTGTAGCACTCTGCTAAGATTATTGCTCCGGTAATAATTTTAAGTATTGTCTCTGGTGATATTATCTACCATTGAGTTATAGGTGCCCTACTAGCATCAGTTTTGTTTTCTCTAGATAACTGCTAACAATCTAGTAGATTCCAATTTTTCCCAGATTTTGCCTTTTTTTTTTTTAATAATTAACTCTAAGGTGGCTTTGAAAAACTTAGCCCACCAGAATATGTGCATTTTCTTTCTTCATCTGCAGAAACAGTATTACATATTAGTTTGAACTCTATCCTTAGTACAATGATGAATTTACTCTTTTGGGAAATTGTGTTGGACATTTTCATCAAACTTAGAGAATAGTTAGAATTACAGAACACATAGTTCTAACTTGGCAGAAAATAAATGGTCTCCTGCAATAATTTTCATGAAGGCCTAATTTTCCTTGATTCTTTAGATCTCTTGCAGGTAATACCACTGAAAAATTTGAAAAGTCTTTATAAAAGAATGAAGTATGGATTTGCTTTACTATTTTTGCTTCAGAGATCAGATTTTATGAAATTCCATCTCCTTTCCAAGAAGGAAGAAGGCGTATGGAAAAATGTACAGTCAAAACACATATAAACAAATGTTTGCAAAGTCCATAGTATTTACAATAAACTGAATAACAGAAGATGACTGGCTGGAAGAAATGTCATCTTGTTTTATCCCTTCTTTGTTTCTGTCTTTATAGATTTTGGCAGCTTGTATTATTAAGAATACATTTTCTCTTCATTTAATTGAAGTAATTTAAATATAACATATACATACAATCCCTCCTCCCAAAATGCATAATCAGGATAATGATACCATTGCTATCCAGAATAATTAAAGATCAAGTTGGCTTGGCAATATTTCAAACATATCAACTCAGTGAGAGAGAAAATCAGATTCAATGAGGCTGGCCAGGGTGAGATAAGGTCCTTAGTGCTGAGTTTGGTGCAAAAACCCCACAAACAAATAAGAAAAACAAATCAGGGATAAATACACAACCCCCCAAAAATTATGCGATCACAAATGAAAAAAAATGCCAATCCCTAGAGATCCTGATAATTATTAAAAGGTAATAAAATTACTGTAATAGATTAAAAATCTGATAAAAATTTACCATTTGTGCTTTTTAGAGACTTCCCGTTGATTTATTGAATGCCCTTACCACCCAAAAAGTATTTAGCACATAGAAGTTTTCTTATTTCTCACTGCACTCAAGAAAAAAAAAATAGCATAGACTATAGTCTGGCAGTTTTCATGGAATATATTTTCTATCACATACATAGAGAATATTTATTTATATGAATTTAATTTCTTTCATACCTGCTATACATATAGAATAATTTCCATTCAGCAAGACCCTGAAACATTTAATCTGAATACCAGAAAAAATGTTAGATGAATCCAGGATGATGGTTTATGGCCCTGATCTTTTATCACATGATAATGAAATTGTTTTATGTTTTGCAGTGTTTAGAATGTCCTAAAAGACATTGCAAATAGCCTTTTTCAACCCTACAATATTCAAAGAAAGGAAATGGTATTCTTTATATTGATCTGCTGATTTCAGGGGCAATTAAAATCCATGTGTGTGGGGAAACAAAAGACAAAAATAAGTCAATTATTTTTTGCTTTTTTTTTAAGAAGGGAAAGGATTATTTTTTCTTCTTCTGTTTGTGCTTAGCACATTTATTTTTTCTTCTAGAAGCTTTAAATCATTGTCTCAAGTACATAGTATTCCACTGCACTTCAGACTACCATATGCATTTTCTTGTTTTTGAAAATAAGAATGGCTTAGGTTGGGACGAATTGTGAAGATCACGTAGTCCCAACTTTCCTGCCAGAGGCAGGGACATCTTCCACTAGGCCAGGTTGCTCAGAGCTCCATTCAGCCTAGTCTTAAACACTTACAGCAATAGGGCAACCACAGTTTCTCTGGGCAACCTCTTTCTGTGCCTCATCACTTTCACGCTAACTAATGAAGTCTTAATATCCAATTTAAACCTACCCTCTTTCAGTCTGAAGCCATTCCCCCTTGTCCTATCACTGCATGCCCTTCCTGCATGTCCCTTTTTGGTACTGAAAGTCTGCAAAAAGGTCTCCAAATGAACAAAATGAATTATCAAGAAGACACTAATATTCTGACACAATGTTTTGGTATCTTTTGTAGCTTACAGTGCATTGGCATGTTACTGGAAACCCAAAGAAAAACTTAACACTTTTCTCTGTCTAGGTCTACCAGATAATAAGTTGCATAATATGGGACAATCTGGATACCAATCAAATTGTCTGTCCTCCAATGCATTATCTTTTCTGCTCTAAAAGCGTATAAAACTCAGGGCTTCCAAAGCAGACACCCAAAGGGCCATCATTTCAACTGTCCTAACAGGAAAAATATATCATTGCAATTTTCTGACTGGAAAATGAATAAGATATTTTGTGTAACAATATAATTTCATCAGATTATTCCTGGCTAATTCTCCCTGAGATGCTATAGCTATATTTCTGCTATGAGAGACATTTGTGAAAATAGGTGGTTAAAAAAAGAGCAGTTAAGTTTTAACATGTGAAGTTTATGTGCAACAGGGAAATCCTTCAATGACCTGTAAAACTGTCACCATTGAACTGCCTAATCCTCTTTTAAGAGTCAAAGACTTGACCCATAAACCACAAGAAATTTAACAAATGACACCTTTCTCCTAAAACAACTGGTGCTATTTTAAAAATAAGAGTAAGGTTGAGTCTCACCCAATAGTCTTGTCTGCCTGGTTTTACTTCTTCAGTTGAGATTCAGGGAAACTGAAAAATCATCTCTAGAGGTAAAAAATGGTGTAATCTTCACAAAGGAACCTTCTTCCTAATTACACCAGTTAATGAATGTCTTGTATTCTGTAGCCTGTTTATACCTTTACAATAATTAATGTAACTTTTCTGCCCTATCTATGGTTGGTTTTGCTGTTATACTTGAACCCTACCCCTTTACCCTTTCAATGTAAACTTCACTACACATGCACTATTTAAATATAGTATTTTGCCTATATCCTTCTGTATTTTTGTTTATAATGAGTTACTATAAGCAGAACTACCACATTTCATGTTACTTAAAGCTAAAGGAAGTAGTCTTATATTACAGCTTATAAAGAGGAAAATATTCCTGCTTTCTCTTCAATTCTCTTCTTGAGAGGGACAGATTTTTGGAAGACAATTGATATAGTGTTTCTGGCTCCAAATATTTGAATATTTCATTTAAATTTAATATCTCAGTATAAATTAATTTCCATCTTTTGCACAACTAGTTATCCTAGGAGATCTGTGATCAGCAGTTGAGGCTGGTCTCACCCTTATGGAGATGTGATGTGAGGTTTAAGACACCTTGTCCATTAGCACCTTGAAGAATTGCATTTAGTATAAACATAGGGGAAGGAGAAATGACGTATTTTGAGATCTTGCTTGTTCCTGTTCTTAAAACCATTTCCAAAAGGAATGTAAAATTCAGTGCATATGGCACAAATGTAATTCTGCACAGAGATTACATATGAATTACAGCTCAGACACAACATCACCATCAGTCCAAAAAGTCCTTTCTGATCTCCTTGCTCAAAATGCAAGAGAATCAGAGAAAGCATGTGACACCATGAGAGAACCAGAGCAAAGCAGCTGGGACTCCATTGTAATAAAAAGGAAGTTAAAAAGAGATGCTTGATAAGTCTGCCAATCTAATGTTATTACTTCTTGATGGTCTATCACTTAGTCATTGACTGAATTTCTTAACACTCTATAATGACTATAAAAACCTTTTTTATGGTCAGAAATTTTGGCTCAGCCTAAAGCTTTGTATTAGAACATCTTATTCTACAAAAAATGACAATGCAGTCAATGAGCTGCTGATGCATTAAGGCATCACTCTTTATAAAAAAAAGCCAATTGCAATTTCTTGAACTAAACATATTTTTATAAACATTATTTCAGTCTAGGAGTAAACTAACTGGTACTTGAATATACTTTGTATAAAGTATTATTCAAAGTATTGGAAATTTAGCAATACAACCAGAAGAAAAAGTATTTGGGTCCCATTTCTTCCTTAAACAGACTGTTTCTATGCTTGTATTAGTATTTGCTTAGCTAAACCTGCAAATGTATTTACAGTAAAAATACCATTTTTATTGATACATTTTGGTTGACAACAAATATAGAAAAGACTTTAAGTAGCTTTTAGACTATTTTCTTACCAAAGTTTAAAAAAAAATCTTCTGTATTTCCAAATTGAAATTTTAAGTAGAAAATAAATTCATACACCTTCATATTTCTTATAATTACTTAATCAGTTTGCCAATGCAGTGAAAACTCCAAATAGAGTACATCATATGTGATGTACATCATAGCAGGGCCACTACAAAACAAATACAACTGCAATTATAAATTATATGTAACAAGTGCAGCTGCATTGCATTTAATGGAAAGAGGAATTGAAGTAGATGGAAAAACAAAATAAATGGTCACTTAACCCGAAATGTACAGTTCCGTATCACTCCTCTATATAAACATCTCTTTCAAATGGAATTGTCCTTTCAGGAAGCAAGGGATGATACTTGGTCTTTTTTTGTGTTTACATTCAAGAGCTTAAAGGATCAGCTATTTACTGGGAAAAGGTCACCTTAAGACCTTAAATTTGGAATAGGAACATAGTAAATAAGGAAAAGAAAAATTAAAAATGTAAAGATTAAAAAACACCAAAAAAGCTTGTGGATGTAACAGTTATATACAGCCATTTCATCATATGTGAGATTTTGTATTGACTGGGCTTCTCAACTGTATCCTAGCCAAGGAAAGTTAAAAGCGCCCTTACAGAGAAAACCTTAGAAATCAACTACTTGGAGACTACCCTACCTTCCCTACAATTCTTCTGGAGTTGATGCTATTCTGAATTCAGAAGTATTAAATGATTTGGAAAAAGCTGATATGTTCTGTTGCTCATTAAATTATGAGCATCTGTGGCCTGACTTGACAGTGTGAGGAGCAGACCTAGAGCTGTAGAACAATAGATGCGCTGGTTCAGTGTTTGTTAGTGAAGCAATGATCTAACAAAAAGGCACAGAAAAATGTGACTGAATGTCTCATCTCCTTGAAAATATCACTGAAAGAAGATACACATGCTGGAGAGACACAAAGTTCAAATACTGCAAAATATAAAGAATATTTCAGTTCTAAATATCCATCCTGGTTTTTATTGGGAAGTAATCAGCTAGTCGTACACATACCTATTTTCAGAAATATTATTGAAGAATGCATGATAAAACTCTTGACATACTCTGAGAAGGTTCTGTATGTAGGAGAAATATGGTGTGTTTTATTGTAAATTAATCCAGGAGAAAGGTAAAATTGTCTTTCTTCTGCCAGTGAGCAAGTGTGTGAGTACGGACACATTGCATTCATCCCTACATTATAGGGATGCATTCCACTCTTTCTTACTGTCTTAAGAACAAAGAATGACAACTGTCTTTATAAGTCTTGGAAAATGTTTTTATTCATAGACCTCAGTGTGCTTTATAAAAGGAGATAAAATTCTTTAATTTTGATACAAGATGAAATGGATTCAGAAAAAGTTGCACCTAAAACTAAACAATTCTGATTTCAATTCAAATGTGTTATCCACCAAGCATGCAATATATCTGAACACTGGATAGCAGACGGGATTTTTATTCTTGATGAGAGTTCTGAAGGGAAATGAATATAATAAGGAATAGAAAATCAAAACATATAAATTAAGCAGTTAAAAACTCCAACTGGCAGTAGTTTCTCGCCATATGCTCTGCTCAAAACTTGATGGTTAAACATGCAAAGACATCAGGACATTGCCTGAAAATAAGAGCCTGGGCCTCGGTTAGTTGACCAACTGTGTTGCCAGCATGTATAAATGATTTACACCACTGGAAATGCAGCGAGCTCTGCGGAGCAATAGCATGTGACATTCTATTACAGAGCTAATGTTGAATTAGCTGCCTGGAACTTGACTGATGAATGAAATATGCTTATACATTTAGCATTAATCCAATATAAAAATCTTGCAGAATTTTAGTCAAGATAGTGGTATTGTTATTACAAAAACATTTTGCTTTACAACCAGCTGAGGCCATGGAAGGTAATCTTAATGTCAAGCATTTTTACAATGCTTGATAACCATTAAACTAGTCTTAACTGTATATAGCATACATACACCAGAAATGCATTTTTAAAATAATTTTTAAATTTTATTTCATTTAATTCCTGTGTGAGGAATTTGAATGGATTACAGAAGTGATACAAAACTGCAAAATTAATTTTTCAGTATTCTAAAATAAAATTTGTTTTTCTAAATTGAAAAATAAATCTTAAAATACAGAATCTCAAATCTCGTTATTACTTTCCTTCATTTACTTAACTTCTCCTACTTGGTGCTTATTTTTTTTTGGGGGGTAACGAGATGGTTTCCCACCAAGTATTATAGATCACCTTGAGCATTCCTTTAGTTGCAAAGATATACCCATGCATTTATTTTTCAGTCCCAAGAGATATGCAATTAACCTTTTCTACAAGACTTGTACATTGAACTCTATTAAAAATTAAGTTAGGGATACTTTAAATTTTAAACTTCATACATAATTATATATCTTCACTGAACTTAAAAAATCCAAAGCAAATAAGCACCAAAAAAACCAAACTCCAAAACAAACAAACCACCAGAAAGATCAAAAGTAAAAAATACTCTCAAGAATTTCACTAATTTTTTGCAGAGTCAGATAATTTAAATTGTTTAATTAAATAAGCATAGATTTATATTATTACCTTATCTGAAATGTTTGGGGTTCAGCAGCCGCTAAAATATGACCCTCTTGGAAAAAATCAATAGGATATCAAATCTTCAAATATATCTCTACGCTTTGAAAGGATTTCAAACCCTCAGGTATGATCCTGGCTGGAGGATTAAAATTTAATCAGGATGATAGCTATCATGAGACACACTGTGTACCTGGTTCAGAGCCACAAAAGAAGCCTTGCATTGCAGAATCAGACCTTGCTCCTCATGTTAGACTACAGCTCCTGTTACTGCAAACTTTGAGAAAAAAAAAAAAGAATTACAGAATAAATAAATCAATAGAAATTCAGCCCATACAAAATGCTTAATTGGGAACAGCTGGAATTTTTATCATCCTTTCCATCCTGCTGCCAGTTATTTATGAAATATAATGATGAATTATTATACTTCTCACTTTATTTTCATACATGAATCTGTTGTGAGCTGTCTTCTAAAATAAGTACACTTCCCACAAAAATTATATATTTCTATTTTTAAATTCCATCAATAATAGTGATGGCCAAGATGTCTTAAAGAAAAAAAAATATCAAGATCAAAACTTAATTGCCAATTTATGACATAGTGATATTTTCTCCATAATTTAGGAAAAAGAAATAATGAATTGCAATTAAATTAGTTAATTCTGTTACCCAACATCACTTACTCATCATGTTGATTGGAACCCTAGAAAACTGCCACAGGAAGTAAGAAAAGAAGTACATAGCTGCATGCATTCTCAGAGCTTTGGAAGTGACCATTAGGGGACTGAAAGCTTAAGATATTAAGAGCAGTTCATGCATAGATGAATCCTAGGGATTTTTTTTTTTCCTATGGAAGTGAAGTAGTTTTTACTATTTAAGAACAAAAGTACTATTCTGTCAAATTTTGACAGAAAATTATCTTCCTGCCTGGAAGGTGGGCAAGGGAAATGTCAGAAGTGGTATGATCCCTACAAACAATTTTGTGTCCCATCCCAACTGCAGGTTTCAAAGACTGAGAGGATCATCTTTGCACAGGTATTCCATGACTGAGAGATGGGAAGAACAAAGTCTGAAGGAAAGGGCTGAACTTAAGGAAAAGTAGGACAGACAACCTGAGTTGATGAATCAGTGGGAAAACAAAGAAAATGGAAAGCAAAACTTCATAGCTCTGCTCTCCACAGCAGAACTAAATGAACACATAACCTTCTGGCCCAGTAGCTCTGCTGTTACTTGCAAGAGACAATGTTTTATGAGATGTTTTCAGTGACATCTGGGCTGGGCTGGGTCTGCCAGAAGGGTTCTTATAGCCCATAACTTGTCTAATAATGAGTTATCGTATATTTATCTGAGTAAAGGCAGTGAAGCTTTTGCTTCGTCACTTCAAAATAATATTTTTCAAAAGTAGATGTAAACCTCACAGCAGAACCCCACCACTAAAATATTAATATCTCATATTTTGCATGCCTTTCCTCTCACTCCTGTCCTCCCCTCCAGAAGGCATGAGCTTGCTTTGACAAGAGGCACAATCTTGTCAAGACACTAGAAAGCACCAAACCAAGAACTGCATAATTTCTTCAAGCATCTTCAGCAGCACATCTCCTTGGGCCTCTTGTGCACAGGAGAGAATATTTTCGTTGTGTCCATAAAAATGTAGAAGAATCTACATATGAATTCTGACTGTTTTTTGATAGATATTGAAATAAAATATGATAAATGTTATTTCTATTTAAGTCAACACATTCAATGATCAAATAAATAACTTAAGATTATTCTCAGCATCAAGTGATGTAAACCAGAAAAGCCAACATCAAGTGTTAATGGTTTAGTAGTTAAATATCTTTCTCAAGATCATTACAGCCAGTACTAAACTTGAAGCAATAATCTTCTGGATCATTAAGACCATGGCTTTTCTCAATTACCTCTATCTATATTTGGAAGAATTCTGATGTAGTTTTCTTAATGACTTCCCATTTCCACTGTATTATTGAAGAAATCAAGAGTTCTGGGTGCAGATTTATTAAGATTTAAAGCACTGCAATTCTTGATCAAAGATAATTGCATTTCTTTTCCTTTTTCTTTCCTTTTTTATTTTCAAACTCATGTGACAACATAAAATATTACGTTGCTATGCAACCTTAAAAGCCTGCTTTATACACAATAATGAAATGAAATTTATTGAATTCTATAATGGGAATGAAGAAAAAATCCATTCTCAGTCATCACTGTCACTATTTGAATTAATTAGTACCAATACCACAATTTTGGTCTAATATACCTTTTGACATTAGAAGTCCTAGGAAGATTAATCTTCTGATGAACTTCTTACATATAAATCACTTAGAAGTAATTTTGTATTTATTATAATCAACAATTAAATCAGATGCAATAAGCAACAAGCAGAAGTTTTTATTGTACTTAGTGGGCTGCTTTGGTTTGTTTTTTCCAAATGTGGTCAGCATCTATTCAGAACCTTTTTCTTGATTCTTGCATCATTATTCTGAGTTCATAAACAGCAGTTGATCTAACATAATGATTGTGTCAGAATATCTTATTGCAGCTACAATGAAGTATTAATTCATATGTGTCTTGGTTTGGAAAGACAGGAGACTGCTAAGGAAGGCAGGAGCCTCCCCTGAAATGGAGAATGCAAACCCTCCCCACCCCTCCGAGTTGCTACAAATTTTAAATTTAGGGCTCTCAGGCAAAAAAAAGGGAGTAGGAAATAACAGTTCTTTAATAGGGAAGAAAAAGAAAAAATAAACAATGCAGTACACTAGAACAACACTGACAGAGTCAAAACTCAACCTGACACCCTGTGGGTCAGGGTGTTAGTAGCAGTCCAATTGGAAATGCGGCTGCAGTCTTCCTGAAGTGTCAGATTGGTTCTGTTGGAGCAGAGGTCTCGTAGAAAAGGGTGTATTCTTCCTCCACAGATCCAGTGGAAGAAAAGGCAGCTGCTGTTCCTCTGGGGAATCCAGTGGAGAAAGCCGTGCTGGTGTTTCAGAACCTCCGGACTATATCTGGGTAGGAATGCTTGGCTCCTCCCTCTGGGCGGAGCATCTCACAATGGGATGCTATAGTTCTTATCAGTCATGCAGTGACATTCAATAGATTGTTATCAGCAGATGTCCTGTGCCGAGGGAGGAGTGATTGTTATCATTCAGAGAGAGAGATAAGGAGAATTGCCCACTTGACAAAAGACAGCTGCCATACAGATGGTAATAAAATATGTCTTGCCTTGCAATCTGGAACAAAATTACATTATTTTCCCCCGGTTTCCAACAAAATTTTTAATTTAATTTATTTTTAATTTATGTGTAGGACAGGTGAGTATAGTAGAGAAATAATTAGCAGTGTTTTATGTTGAATTGTTCACTCAAGACAAAAATAAATTTATGAGCTGAAACATCTATCACTTTTTCGTGCACTCACTAAAATATTTCAGTTACCTCAGCTTTGGATAGTTCAACTGTAGGTATAAGAGTAGATATTTCTTTCTCTGCCTCTAGGCTCTGTGAAACCTCTTCTTCCAGACCTTACTTCAGTCCACATCTCTTTCCAGGCAAATATGGAAATTTTTATTTGTTAGTGTGTGTCACTATAGGACACGAAACAACACAAGCGCACACACCGCTGTTCTCAAGGTGAAAAAAGGGAAGTATATTTTCGGACTTCAACATTTATAGATTTCCAAAAGTGACAGTGGATTGGAGGGTGAAAGTGCAACCTCTCTAATGACATTGGACAAACCAACAGTCCATCAAATTTCTCCTCCTCCATAAAAAAATGCAAAACAATAAGCTATTTACAGAAAGCGTGTGAGAAAGTGCGTTACAAGGATGTAAACATCGGAAGGCTTGGAAAATCTTACAACATCAGGGTGACAAATGTGAGTGTGATCTCCATTTATTATTGTCATAGAATGCATTTTTCCCCCAGAATTTTCTGGTTTGGAATTTCTCTTTATGTCAAAGAACAGATATTCTGTGGAAAAAAAAAAACAACAACCTGCAACTACCTAAATTGTTTTGTTATTGCTATGGATCCTCTTATTCCCATTTTCATACTTTTCAACAATTATATGTATTCTAACTAATGAACACCATTTTTTAGGGGTGCTCTAGAAAAAAAAAAAAGAGGTTCTGAGAATTTCTATTTAGTTTGCTTTTGAGAAAACTTCATAAACTATGCATTTCCTTACCTATTCATATTTCTGTTCATTTTTCTGATATTTCTATAACATAGGGGTTTTGACAAGAGTTCCTGAAGAACTCAAAATTATGACCTTGACAAAATCTTTACAACTACTCTGAAACAAAAAGTCATCCATATGCCTACTTTTCGTGGTGATAGTAAATTGCATAGAAAGATTAATGTTAGATATAGTTACCATTCAGGTTTCTGAAAGAAGAGGTATTCTTCAGTGGTCTTCAAATAAGGGTACTAGGATCAGTCCAGTTCCTTACTTATTCATATTTATATTAATTTTTCTAATATTTCTATAACATTTTTGTAACTATTGATGTTTATTCGTTGAACTAAATCATTGCAAACCCCTAGTTTTAGGTCCACAGGCAAAAAGATTTAATTATAGAACACTACACAATGAAAC
>JAYDZK010000113.1:76533488-76576853 GCA_034509185.1 Euphonia xanthogaster
AAATAAAATAAAATAAAATAAAATAAAATAAAATAAAATAAAATAAAATAAACAGATTAAAAGAACTGCAAAAATCCCTGTAAAAAGCTTGCAGTGGTTTAGCTCCAGTAAGTAACTAAAATACATGCAGTTGTTCATTCTTACTGACCCCTTCAGTAAGATGGAGGAGAGAGAATCAGAAGAGTAAAAGTGGGGAAACTCATGGGTTGAAGTAAAGACAGTTTAATAGGGAAAGAAAAACACATGCACAAGCAAAGTGAAACAAGGTATCCATTCACCAATTCCCATGGGCAGGCAGGTGTTCAGCCATTGCCGGGAGAGCAGGGCTCCATCACACCAAATGGTCACTTGAGAAGGCAAACATCATCACTCAGAACTTCCTTCCTTCCTCCTTTTCCCCTACATTTGTATGCCAAGCACAGTGCCATGTGGTCTGGAATATGCCTTTTCTCAGCTGGGGTCAGCTGTCCTGGCTGTCCCAACTCCTCTGGAGCCCCAGCCTCCTGGCTGATGGGATGTTCTGTAAGGAGCCGAAAAGGCCTTGAGGCTGTGCAAACACTGCTCAGCAGGAACTGAAACATCCCTGTTATCAACGCTGTTTTCAGCACAAAGACAGAACATGGCTCCATAACAGCTGCTGCGAAGAAAATTAACTCCACCCAAGCCAAAACCGGTACAACAAAAATATATTGCTAGATGTGAGTTACCTAGAATCAGAACATGAGCAGTAAGGCTTCTGCAACCCTGTTTCTAGTAAAGTTAGATGTAAAGGGAAAAAAGTTAAAAAGCATTTTGGGAGTAGATACAAATCTTCTTCCTTTTTGAGCAAAAAATAACACCAAAAATCTGAAGTAAATATCTCTCTAGCAAACAACTTTTATTGTTAAAATTCCTGGATATATAGCATGGCTTGACACCCAACATTTTTTTTTAGCTGAGGTACTAGCAAAAATAGAATTTTTTAATAAAAAGAAAAAAAATTGTTTTCAAAATAGTAAAATGAGTAGGTGGTCACCTGAAGAGAAGGACTAACTGATTGACTAAGATATATTAGTATAAATTAAATATCTCACACACAAGTTTTATGATGGCTTCTGTCATATAGAACATCTGACTGTTATTTTGATTTTACTACCAGATTACTAGGATCTAAAAGGAAGACTAGTTTTCTATCTCAGTATCGCCACATAACCTTGTACAGTTTAACATGGATTTTTTTACTTTCAGTTGGTTCTTTTCAGAGGGTCATAATTTCTCCATATTACTGCATGATATGATGAGCTGCTTGTAGCGGTAAATTGTATTATTATTATTATACATCAACAGTTTTTGGAAAAACATGTTATTAGGGACTTTGGAGTCTTTAGGTAATGACAGTCCATATTTTTTTTATTATTATTTTTATTTAATTATTATTGCTTTACTTCTTACATAAGTATTTTTATCAGACCTTTTCCTGCGCATAATTCATCCAGTTCAAAAACAATTCCTTTTTAGCAAGCTCCTTTTTTTTTGTTCAAAGTGCATGGAGTAATCATCTAGATAACAGAGAATTCTCCATGGTTGGATGGTTGACTTTTCCAAAATGGTGAAAAATACTAATGTGATTTCAGGCAAAATATACCTTTGTGCAAAATTGTTTTACAAACAAACAAACTAACTAACTAATGAACTAACCAATTCCCAGAATCCTTAAATTCTAAGCATTATGGTGTAGTGTACTGAACATTATAAGTTTTTTTTTTTATTATTATTATTAAAACATGTATTTTATTCAAACAATTGTATTTATTTTTTTTAATCTTTACAGTCTTTACTGAAATAAAGTGAATGCCAAATTTAAATGCATACAGTTTTATGAAGGAAATTATGATCTTTCTTCAGTTTGGTTTTGAGGTATTTATCTCAGAGAGAAGTATCAGTAATTGCTTCATATGAGATATACACAGAGTGAAACTTAATTAGTAATTAAAATTTAAAATTTAAATGTACACCAAATAGGAACATTTTGAATCCCAATTAAAATTAATGGCTGCAATTAATTCAGGATTATTAGTCACCATCTTGCTCCCTGTTCCAGCTGCTGACATTTTCAAGTAAATGAGACAGGGTTTGGCGAATCTATGTCACAAACACCATCAAGGGATGCTGTCAGCTGTTTGCTTGTCAGATGGATGTTAAAACCTTTCTATCTGCCTTACAGTTGCCTTTGTGAGGGATCTACCAATCACAAAAGCTGCCAGATCACCAAGTGCATAATGTGAAAGACCTTCCTGAGATAAGCACAGAGCTGCTCAATTCCTCATGTGTATTAATCTTTCTCATTAACATGTAAGGAAAGAGAAACTCAGATTTGTTTGTAAATATTTGTCAAGAGAATTAATATTTCCTTTTTATATAAGTCACAACTACATTCATGAGAGTACAGGATCTTACGATAGGTAATTTAGGGGTCTCCTTTTTTTTTTGGCCTTATGTCAAGAAGCAATTTGTTCAGAGCTTTTGCACATATTTGTTAAGCTATGCATTCTAACCCAAAACTAATTCAAATCCAGACAAATGTGAAATTCTTATTTGTCTGGGGAAACATTTCATTAAATATGTATTAAGTCTCACCCTTACTTGTACATGTGATTATTACACTACATCCATTTTGAAACTGATGAAATGCAAATCACAGACAAAATTTCACCTGAAGTCAATGGGGGAGTCTTACACTGGACCCTTAGTACTCATTCCCCACACCCAGTGTTCCAGTGAATAAATGACATCTTCGGTCCAAATTGAGCAAAAGTCTATGTTTAATTTCTCATATTTTCTTGGTAGTAAGATGCCTTTGGATTGTGCTATGCAATATGATCAAATCTTGTAAATATTGCAAAATAAAGCTGTACTTTGTCACCTTAGGTTACTACTTCACGTAAGCTAAAATCTAACAAAAACTTTACCACGTAAAAAATAGCTCGTTTATTGAGGCCACTTGCAAAACCATGTGCCTGTAATTTCAAAAATTATCTATGTAAATAAAATTTCTCCATGTGAAAAAGAATGAAATATTAGTTTGGAAAACTTCAGCAGACATGTCATGTAACAAATACATTTAGGGTGCAGAAGGTAAGGTGCTACTAGTTTTTTAAGCATGCAAGTAGAAAACAACACAGAACAATAAATTGGGTTTTGGTGTTTTCAGACAGCCCTGAAACTGTGCTTGGCATTTCCTTTCAATTGGCAACATTACAAACAGAAAAGTCTGCAATGTCTCTGGTATTTAGGATAATTTTATCTGTATTGCCCACAACTGTCAATAGATAAAAAATATCTTTTTGCACAGGAGATATTAGGTTCAGATATTTTCTTTATTAAATTCAGTTTCCCCTGAAAGTCACCACTTTTCTATCTTAATTTCATTCTATGTCACACCTACAGCTACAAATTACTTCTCTGGGTTTAGGCTGTGCTCTGTAATCAGCACAGTTAAATCATACATCACCAGAAATTGAACCAAGGCAGACCCTTTTTTAGTCCTGCCATCTATTAAAACTTCTGTTTTCTGTCAAATGCTCCTTAATGCTTTGTGGGTGTTTGCTGTTAAGTTTATGTTTCTGTTACTTTATAGAAACTCAGACCTGCAAAATACCTGTAACTCCCTTAACAAATGTGCAATCCTGCTCCCATCACTGCTTTTTCCTGCATGCTTTTGAAACTTACGGAGCCTTTCTAACTTGTGATAAGTCCAGTGGTTGATATGACAAAAGATGTTATCATTACTTATCCACTTTAGCTTGCCAAAAATCTGTGAGAGAGAAATTCTTGTAGTAGATCATGTTATGTTTCTGTAATGGATGTGTTTTCCCTGTTCCACAGTGTGAAGAAATCAGAAAGCAATTTTGCCCATCTTGTAGATTAGCAAGAGAAATTTCCAGGTTTAGTGAGCCAGCTCAATGGCACTCAGTATCTCTTTCTTTGGCATGTAGGTCAGAGTTTTTCCCAAGATATATTTTAGTTCAAGGCTATTACAATGTACTGTGTGAATGAGAACTTCTGATGGCTTCAGTATGGCAATATATGATCCAGAGTATTGGCATTTCTGACAATTGTTATTTCTTGATTTACTTTATGTTTGAAATTTTGAGATGCAACCTTGGAAACAGAGAGCTGAAAGGGCAAGAGAAGGCAACCATGTGAAGAGCAAACTGTCAGTGTGACAGGGAGACCTCCCTAATGGGCAGCCTCAGAAATGGAAATAATTTGTTCGCGTGATAATGAACTGTAAGTTTTCAATGTGAGATGATGGAAAAAGAAAGCCAATTCTTTCCAATTTAGGGCCAAATATGCAGAGATTTCTCAAGAGAAAGAAAAGAGGCAGCGCTTTTCTCTGGGCATTTCTAGCGGAGTAACACTTGGAATATGGGATTCAGTTCAAGAAACTATCTTCCAGATAAACATTTGTAAACTGTAGGGACTTCAGAAACAACCATGACAATTCTAGAAAATTACACATCTCTGGCTTGTCTAAAGCCTGGAGTGAAACCAGAAATCAATAAGCATTTGAAGGATGAAAGCCCAAAAGACAAAATTGTTATTTTAAAGAATGCAAGGGAGTGTAACAAGAAATAGTGTTGTTATGATGTTGAATAACAATAAATAGAGTTGGACTGGCTATTTCAAACATATCCCAAGTTCTGTTTAAGGAGCGATTTCTGAGGGAAATGACAAGAACCTCTTGCTAAATTAAAACAAAAAAAAAAATACAAAAAAAATTTAAAGCCACTTTTTTTTTATACCTTATGTAGTAAAATAAAGAAAGACAGCTCCTAGAGACATGGGCTGACAGATTTGTTTGTCCTTTCAAAACACTATTTTCCTCTATATTACACTATCTATCCTTGTATTGTTACTGGAATACATTTTATATTTCAGTATTTGCATGTATTCAAACTCTAAAGTAATTAAAAAAATATTTTAGATACTTTTCCTTAATACATGTGTATTCATAACCAAGAAAATTAAATCATTCAGTTCTGAAAATTTAGGTAAAAATCCTATTTCAACACTTTTAGAATAAAATTTGGGATTTATTGGAAACATTTCACTCATCTTCAAAAATGGCTTCCCTAGAAGAGATTTACTGATTTCATTTTACATGGACATCAGAGATCATGTCTTATTAGTGATTACATCCTCATGAATGCTTGAAAAATTATTGTGTTAACATATCTTTTGTTTAACAGAGAGATCAACCTCCTTGCAACCCTGAACAGTCACTGCATACGTGTCTGAGTCTGAATACACAAACAAACTTCATTTTACACTTAGACACTTTGGATCACTTTAATAACTGTCTTCTAAAAATGAATGAAAATAAAAGAAACACAGTAGTAAAATTTACTAAATTTAATTGTAATTACAACTTAATTATTTTTGTTTCAACTCTATTATTTATATAGTTTTCTATCTTCTATTATATGAACAGAATAATTGGAAATTTTATTAAGTTTGCAATCATTTTGTATTGGTTTAAATTTCTGATACACTAAAATAATTTCAAGATACAGTGCTCAAAAGTTGCAAAAAACACCCCAAACTCAATTAAATTATTTGAGCTCATCAAATATTTTCATATTAATGAAAAAAAATAGTTTTAACTTCTAAGGGATGATTGAGATCAACTTCCCAGTTCTAGTCTTTTCTAGGAGAATTCCACTGTTTGACTAATTTTAGAAACAGCAAAAATATCACCACTGTTTAATTGGTCTGAAGTTCAATGATAAAAAATTCAGCAATTGGTCAGGGGTTTGAGTATTAGAAAACCTTTACTGGCACCAGCTGAAGGTTTATTGCAATGGCTTTATCAAAATAAAAGAAGTTTCTGTACAAGTATCTTTTCCCACATAGGAATGTTTTAAAACATAAAGCAGATGTCATTAAAATGAAATATTTTCCTGGTAAATATCAGAAAAAAAGAAAACATTATTTCTAGCCACAAAAATCTAGCTTTCCCTTTCATATTGAGTTCTCATTACAATAAGATGACAGATTTCTTTCTTAAAAGCAAATCACAACTCTATTTTCTATAGTTCCTATGTTCATGAAAATACTACTGATGTGACATGGTATAAAATACATCTCAAAAAGAGAACAGCAATATACCCGGAGAAGCAANNNAACCAAATATGAGCAGTGCAGAATTCTCCAAACTAGTTACTCTAAAGTAATTCCAAATTTTAAAATTATAAAACTAGTTACTGTGTGCCTGTGCTTGTAGACATTGAGTTTAAGACAGAGTAAAATCTTGCCATTGAAAAAGCAAGATACTTTTTTTTCCCCCCAAAATCAGACAAGGACCAAGTTGTTACTCGTGTATGACATTTTACCTTTGCAATCCAGAACACATATTTCTTAAGAAAAATAACTAGTGAGCAGTTAATCTGTAAATTTTATTAGCATTTAAGAGAAGGGGTATTGCAAATATATATCCAATGTAGAGCAAACTCGAGTGTTCGCATGTCAGTCTTGACCCAGAATTCATACTGAACCGGGTAAAACCTGCTTTTCTAGGTAAAACATATTTCCCACATTTAATTTCAGGGTTTATTAAGGTAGAGTCCTTTGTGTAAATCAGCAGCTGCACCCCCAGGTAACAATATGGACATATATTATTGCACAAGCAATATAATTTCTGAAATCATTGTTATAGTAAGCAGAAATACATAACTTTCCTAAATTTCTTGAGAGGTTAATTGGAAATCCTTCACATAACTATTACAAAATATTTTCAGCCAATGGTTATATTGCTCTGGAAGACTGTAATTATTCAGATGGATCTCTGGAATAGTTCTTAGGCAGGTTATTTTTAGTTTGTTACCCCCGCTCCTTGATTAATTTATTGTCCCAAATCCTGTGTTACTCAAACCATTCATTGTTCAGTGACAGTGTTGTCTCGTGAGCAGCAAATTAACATCAAGTGTGACCACAAAGAGATATTTTTTGTACGACAACTGCAATAACTTCTTTCCTTGCAGCATCACAGAAAAAGAAAATGACCATAACTGGTCAGATCAGGGAAATGGAAGAGTTTGAAAGAGAAATTCAGAGAGGAAAACCAGAAACAAAAATAGAATGAGTATAATTATTTGACATGCCATTATATCCTTGCAAAACAACAAAACACATTTGTCATACATAGCACGTGAAAAAAAGGTACAAAGACCAATGCAATTTTTTCACTTGCTTCTTCTTCTTTCTATGCTGATACAATATTTCAAAGAATTTAAGAGTACTTAAGGACACATAAAATTAAAAACTTCTGCTGTTGGAAGCAGCTATCTTAATGAACTCTGTAATTTTATATGTTTAAGTGTTATGTCTTTGGACTGTAACAAGGACACTAAAACCACTAAGACAGTCTAACAGAATTATCTCTATTGGTAAGGCTGCACTTATTTTAATAAAGAAACACTAAAACTGAAGCAAGCTAAGACAGTATTTAAATATTTAATCATATTCGCTAAAACTTACAAGACAAGAATCAAATTATCTAAGGAAACGATTAAAAATGTTATTAATTTGTGATAATTAAGATTTTTTTTCATTTAAAATAGCATGAGAACTCTTCTCAATTTTGATAGTTTCTTATTTGCTTCAAGATCCAGTTGGGAGGGGGAGGTTGTGATTTCCCCAATGTTAGTAAGTGGAAAACAGTGATGTAATTTGATAAAATGTAGTAGAAGAAGAAGAATACAAGAATGACCAGAAATTACGAATCATATTTCTCTAATTTCCCATTTAAAAATTGTTTCAAGTTTGGAATAGTAGGTTGGATTAGAATCATTCTGCAAATTCACAGTGAAATTACCAGCAACAACACTCATGGTTCTCATAGGAATATCTGCCCTCCAAATAACGCTCTTCATTAGCCAAAAGATGGGATTTTTTAGTGAGTATACCTGAAGCTTTGCATATGAAAATGACGAAGATTCACTGTAGATAAAGGCATGCTCTGCACCATCCCTGCTCTTGGAAGTTTAACTGGATGATATTGTGGAGAATCATCTGGTAGAATAAGTCAACAGAGTCCAAAGGCTCTATAACAAGCTTAGGGGATAAACTGCACAGGCTAGGACTATTCTCCAGATCCAGCTAAACAATTTTCTGTAGTGATACAATATTATATAATTTTAAATATAATTTTAATAAAAATTATGTGAGGAACTGCCTCTAAAACTACCAGGAAAGTTAGAAAACCTATTTATTCTCAGAAGCTCCAATCACATACATCAAAACACAACTAAAAAAATTGTTCATTTTATTGTAAAGGACTGCACTCATATAACAGATCACTCTCCATTTCCATGCCCTTTCTAAAGGCCCATATGTTCCTTTGAACTCCACAATATCTTACAAAAGGGTATTGCAGTAAATAACAGTAATTCAGAGTCAGAGTGATCATTCATGCTGTAAACTCATTTTGTGCTTTATGCGATCTCAGATAAATACCATCCATGCATGTATCTCAGTCATCTTCGTTTCACATCATGATTTTGCATCAGACTGTACTGCTTCTAGGCAGTGGTTCTGGAGCAGAATTAGTTGTTTTTTTTTTTTCCTTGTGACTACAAAACATATGATAGCAAGCATTTACAGCAAAAAGTTTTTTATACTGCTAGACTAATTAACATTAGTCAGAGTTCGATTTTGCTGTAAGCCGCCTGAAAGTCAACTTAAGAATAAAAATAAATTGTTTGAAAATGTCCAAAAAACAGTACATCTGAATACTGAAAACCAGCAGACAAGAACTGTTTCTGATTTTAAATGTCTATTAGTACATTTTGTAAAGGTGGAAGTAGATATTCTGGAGGGGAAAGCAGCACCACTTGCTTTTTTTAGTAAAAGGAGGTATGCACATTTCTTCTTTCACTCTGGACGCACTTACTGGATTGGTATGTGTGAATTGCCTATGCAGATGTTTCCAGCTGAAGGCAAATATTCAGGATGCATTAGTGCCAACAAATAGGGAAAGATTTGGAAGAAAATTATCTGGACACTAACTCACTGACAAAATTTCAGGTACCTAAAGGTAGATATTAGATGCCTAAAGATTTTCATTGTAGTGTAGCTCTCTGTGTCTGATATTTAAACCAGGTGCTTGCATCCACCCTAAATCCTTTGTGGATTTGGGTATATAGATTTATATACTAAATACTAGTAATGCTTTTCTCTTTCTGCTGTCTCTAAATGCAATCAGATGAAGATCCCTCGAGTCCCTTGACAGCCTGCTAAGTCCTGCTAACAGAAAAAGAATGTATACATTTTTAGAAATTCAAAACAAGATGTTTAATAAAGCAAATTTTATTTTTATTAGATACTAAAATGTCCAGAATGTTTTTCTTGAGACACATCCCCTTAAGAACTTTTCAAATTGTGCATTTTACAACTAAATATTTAAGATGCAGTTTTATCTTTTTTCCAACTTTGATTAAATGACCCATAACAGCCATAGGGAAGAATTTCCTCCTTGTTTCCTCCTTTTCCTTTGTTTTTTTCAGAAAAATCAAATTTTATTCCCCTTAACTGTTTCTTTCCTACCACAACCTTCCTCCACAGTTTAAAATTAGGTCTGTGTATTACAAAAAGGTCTTATCTCTATGTAGACTGCTCTTTTATTGAGAGAAAGCTGTTGTCGATTAAAATAAGCGGAAATACTGCATTTCTTCAGGTGTAAGTCAGAACATGGTTTTGGTACAATCAATGCCTCAGCGCTAAATATTTAAATACTCAAATGTAATCACAGAATAAAAGAGCAGGCATTCTTCTGTGGTGACAAACTCAGGAAATTCTGCACAAATGTGGAAAACCACTGACTTAGTTCATCGCATTTTGGTTTTGGAGAACACACAGGAAGCATTTTTAGACTCCTTAAATACAAAATATAAGGGTACTAATACCAGATAACATTTTTATATAGGGCAGAAATCAGTAATGAATAAATTCTTCTCATGTATAAGGAACTTCAGTGCACCTTTACTGCTGTGATAAATATTAAATTGGAGCCATCAGAACCTGATACAATCCTCTGAAATTCAGAAAATTGACTGAAAATGAAGGGGGTGGGGCGGGGGGAATCACACAGTACTGTATGTCATGATCTTTCCTTAATATGGCAGATTACACTTTATGGCCAGAAAAATGTCTCCAAAATTCAAAATGTGGCCCTCCAAGAATGCAGGTTTGTGTCAAAAAAATGAATAGCAATAAAATGCTGCAGTGAAAAAAGCTTTAAAATCAGATCAAGAAAATAAAAAAAAAAAATAAAAAGGAGACACAAAATGATGTGCCAGCATACAATTGCAATTATTTACTTATGATTTTTAATATAGAAGTGGCTAAAAATAATGAAATCTTAGGATAATTACTAGCTGCAATGCAATTTAGATGTTGTCACAGTTAACAACATAACTCAAGAAAACAGTTATGATAGTTCTTGGCTATTAGGGAAAAATACACAAAAAATGATGACTTTATCACTTATCCAGGCATCCAGAGTAATAATAATTTTCTAAATACTATTGGTTTTGAATGAAAGGAAAAATTTTTGGGAAAGAAAGCTGGTATACCATGTCTTCTTTAAATTTCTTTTATCAAAAAAAATTTGTGTATAAACCCAACAAAAACATTTCATAATTTCATACACCACAAGATGTGTCAGTGCTTGATACATGCAATTAACTAGTCAGTGCCTTCAGTGGCTACACATTGGATTTCAGCACAGAGCTGTTAGAAAGTCAGTAGTAAATTTGTGCAACTTTTTCACTAGGGACTCTCTAATCAGAAGTGAGAAAAAATTGTGATTTTCAAACTTTAAAATTCTCACATTTCCCTTGTCCATTGTGCATTTATTTGAAATTGGTAAATATTATTTCCAAAAAGTGTTGCGCTATCTGCAGAAACAAATTCAGTGGGAGACAGTAGATTCTGTGGACTTTAAGAAATCACTGAAAATAGGAAAAAGATTTACAGCCAGATATGGGAAAAGAAAAAAAGACCTTGATGTAGGGTTATGAGGAAGCTGTCATACTAATTTCACCTGTGCTCTGAGCCAGTGGGGCAGAAACCATTTCTGATCTGAATCACGCAGCTCCATTTGTAAATGCAGATCCAGTGCTAGTAAGTCCAGCTGAAAAATAAACTTATAATCATGGCCATACCTACATTTTTCCATATTCCCATCACTTCGGAACCTGGAAATGCAACTGCTTGAAAATCAAAGGGGTGATTTTCAAGCTATGGGAAGAGAAATGACTCTCAGCAGAACAGAGTAATCTGACCAGCAGTTACAGCATAAAAAAAAAAAATAAAAAAAAATGTATGATTATATATATAAAGCTGGTGACTATCCAGCCTCTATCTGCCTTGGCTAATGCAGTTCAGCTCAGGAGTCAGGAAAACAGGTATTTGGAGATGAGAAAAAACTGCTTCAATGGCAAAAAAATCTTAATGATTTGCAAGATGTCACCAGGATTCTGTCATTCCCTATACAGACACACTTTGGTTTTTTATTAGTTAGTAGATAAAAAAATGTAAACACACATTTAAGATACAATCACTGTATGTGTTGCAATTGAAAATGCTCATTTATAAGTGCATGTGACTACTGAATGCACAGAATGCTAATAGTGAAATAGTTCTAAGTAGAAATTTAATATCTAACTAAAGGTCAGTGACCAACACATTACCTACCTAATCTTATTTCAGAAGAAATGTAAATTTAAAACACTAAGTAAGCTTTATTTACTTATCATAAACCTTTCCAAAAGGCTGAGCAAAATTTAGTTTTTATACACATTGCAACTTTAAATGTTTTACATTTGACACAATTGCACAAAGATCACAGTTAATTAATAAATACCTTTATTAATTCTAATTGGTTTTCCATGTTTCTGCATAATTATAATCATATATAAACAATATAGATCAATGTTTTTTCCAAAACATATAATCCCATGTATTTAATTGCAACAAAATTATTTGTGGCTTCAAGGAAGGAGAAAATACAAGTGATATCATACAGCACACACACATTTAAAAATCCCTGATGTTTTAATAAGATTCATGAGCAAGATAATTCTGAAAATTACCATACTACATTTAAGAGTTCAGATTTTGACCTGAGTTAAAATGTGCTCCCCCAGAAACTTAAAACTGCAACTATGACAACTGGAATTATGTTCAACTTGCTTTATAAAAAAAAAAAAAAAAACAAACAAAAACAACCAAAACCAAAAAGCCTCAGACAAACAAACACAAATTACAAAAATAAAAAGCAAAACCAAAAATAACCACAAAACAAAACAAAAAATAAAAACAAATATAAATTCAAAGTAAATTAACTGAGATTTTAAACAACTTTTTCAGGAAAGTTGTGAATCAGGCTCTAAGTAATTGAATAAGCTAATGTTATTTAGCATTTGAACACTGATATGCTCTCTTTGACACTACTGTTAAAAGTCAACTTTTAATTTCTGTAATTTCAAATAATTATTTTAGCATGAATGTAGCTGCAACAACTATCAATCTTATAGTGAAATTAGTCATAAAACCTTAATTTTAATTAAGGGTGCTTTTAGTTTGGGACATTTACTAGCTATGTATAGACGAAATAGCCAGATATACATGGAGGGGATACATATGTGTGTGTCCACCTTTGGTTATGTCAGACAATGAGAATAAAATAGAATAAATTTTAGGAGGAACAGTACTGATTTACAGAAACTAATGCACATACTAGTACACAGTTTGAATGGCAGTATGTAACTGGGACAAGTCTTTTAGATGTAGTATAATAATAAATATAGTGTTCCAATAGAGGTTTGAGGTTGAATTGCCTTAAGCTCAAATTTCTATTCCACATCAGTAATCTTCACTGGACTTGCACACTGGAGATCAGATTTCATGTCTTTATATATTTTGGTAGAAATTCTTTACTCAGAGGGTGGTGAAACACCAGAACAATTTGTCTAGAGAAGTTGTGGATGCCCCATCCTTGGCAGCATTGGATGGAGTCCTTAGTAGCCTGATCTCGTGAGTGGCATCCCTGCCCGAGGGGAGATGGGGGGCTGAAATGAGATGATCTTTAAGGACCCTTCAAACCCTAACAATTCTACCAATAAATTAAATTTATTTTGGAATTATATTTGAAAAAGTTATCTTAATTATCTTGATAGATTTGTGTGACATTTTTTACAACATAACAAAAAATGTACCACTAAAATTTCACTTTATTTGTTAACTTACATGGCTAAAATATATTCTGACTTCAAAATATACTGGCTTCATGCACTGCCTAATTTAACAGCAAAGACAGCAGAGCCTGAGTATTGAAGTCACTAACTGAATTCTAAGTGCTAGGGCTTCAAAAAAAGGTAAAGGGGATGTTAGGATTAAAGTTCCCAATAGGAAGCAATGGAATAGATTACCCAACTCCTCTTTAATCAACATCCCTCTCTTTTGAATATTTATGTGAGTACTTTTCCATGTTTGAAAATCAGCTTTACCTCATTAACCAAAAGGTAGTTTAGATTGTGGCAACCTGCTACAAAGTAAAAAACAGAACAGGAAAACTGACAGGATACAAATGTCTTGGCAATTGTGAAAAACATTTGAAGATTCTTTTTGAAGATTAATCCTTCAGTAACCCAGTAGGCAGATGTGTTACTTTTTGAAGGTTCTTCTTAGATGCAGTTGCACAAAGCAGATTGATGGATCAGAACTAGACCACATACCACTTTATTTTAAAGAGAGTGTACATGTGTGCTTATGCAAGACAGAAATTTTCTGAGAACAGTTAAATACTAATCTAGAATACTGAGAAAAAATACTGGGTGCTATTAGCTCAATAAGATACAGTGATATCTCTTTTCATTCTCTGGAATTGGTGACAAAACAAAAAACAAAAAGCCCCAGCAGGCTGTATGTTTCATCTAGTCACAACAGAAAATTTTACTCTTTTTCTAGCAGTACTCAGAATTCACCCTTCTCTGCAATTTTCTTGGGGTATTTTTTATGTATGCATTTATTTCCTTATGCTGAGAACATGGAGAAACTGCTTTAATTTCAAGAAGCTGCTAATTAAAACAGCTATTTATTGAAGTTGGTAAATTTTGCTCTCAGAAACTAAAGCCAATGACACCAGTTTTTGAACACCTTTCTCACTGGTCCATATGAACAAAATGCCTAACAACAACAGCCATTAGAAGGAAAAAAATAGATTAATATTTGAAAAAGTACCATGTAGATGTAGTGTTAACTATTTTTTAGTACTTTGCTTATGCTAGTTCACTGTGAAGGTCTGTCTTTGGACATGTGGATAAGTAAATCTTGCTTCATATTGCTGTACTAATGACAATTTACAAGCACCACCAAAAAACAAGGTTGTGTCACCTTTCATACATCAATAAAACAGCTGTGAAGCACTATATAATGAATAAAATTAAACAGTTGATAGATATGTAACATACTATATGGTCATAATTTTTTAATATGAGCTATCAACAACAGTAGGAAGAAAAAATAGCTTCCTAACATTTGTAATTCTTCCACTGCTGTTAAAGAAAAATACTTAACTATGGAAGCCAAAGAAAAATAAGTTTCTGTGGTGTGTAAATCAAATAAACCAAAACTTTTACAGCATTTAACTAGAGCTGAAAATACAATTCTGTGTAATGTAGCAAACATATCCTGCTAGCAGAAAACATTAATTAGAGCTGAACAAAAAAATCACAATTAATCATGTACTCAAAGATCTTTAGCTTGCAGCTGTGTCTGTGTAAAGCTAATGATTCCTTTTGTTGCATTTTGGTTTACCAAACTTCTGACCTATTAAAATTATCTTCTATAAGGTAGCTGGTAAAAACTAATGCTCCTACTTTACAATGAAATAAATTTTTAGTCTCATAAATAATATGGTTCCTCGCATGGGTGAACTACACAGTTCTGTTGGCAGGTTTGTCAACAGATTCATTGACCAGACATAAGAATTCTGGAAAATTCTTTATAAGTTTATGGGGTTATTGAGTCTACATGTAACAGTACCACTTTGAAAGTCCATGAACCCTAAAAGTGATTGGATATGGAAAAAGTAACAAGAAAACTTCAGAGTAAAACACTTCAAAGTAAAAGTGTAAATGTAAGGGGAAATAACATTCTTTTGTCCTTTTGAAGGTTATGAAGAAAAAATGTTTTGTTAGACAAGACCTGATCTGGGTCACTTAAAAGAGAATACACAGATTGGCACATGATGATCCAGTTGCTGAAGAATTCCCAGTCTGTTTTCTTAATTTTAATTTCCCTTTACTTACCTTTACTTTCCCAGGTACTACAGTGGCCTTTAATGTACTAAGACATGTTGGACGTTACTGCTACCAAAGACTAGGGAGCCTGTATATTATGTTCAAACAGCTCTTTTAAGAATGCTGTTTAGAAATGTTCTAACATTTCCAGGAATCCATGTTTGGGAACTTGCCCCTAGCAGGCTCTCAGTTTTATTTTTCTAAATAATAGAGAAAAATATGTATGTTCAGATCCCATCTTCAAAAAGTCAGTATGTAGAGTGTGCACCTGGGTCTTGGATACGCTTGTGGTTTATGCAGCTAAATACATTCTAACAGTATCACCTCACCACATTCAGACATTTTAAACCATGTACCTTTACAGTGTTCTTCATGCCTACTGTTCAGGAGAGAAATATTAGACGTGTGAAAGCAATTTTTCTAATATAAATAATTCTTGAAAATATTAGGAATTTCCCAGTTCACTAAATACGTTGTCAATTGATTTCCAGTGTAAATCAAGGCAGTATGTTTTAAATCTGAGCATAATTATATTTAAATTTAAATATATATTTAAATTTAAATTACATTTAAATCTATTTATATTTAAAATGATAGCCCTTGTTATGAGTTGATTTGCTAATACGCAAGTGTATAAATCTAGATTAGTGGCTGACTTTTTCATTCACACTTACTACTGAACTAAAGAACTACTTTCTTCATTTCAGAAATGCTAGCATCCATTCCCAATTGATGTGGTTTGACACTACAATCAAGTTAAGGGCTCTGTTTCACTTCTTGAAGTTGTTTTTAGTCATGCTTCTTTCAATGACGCATTTTATTTTTCTTTTTTTTTTTTTCTCAGATATCATTGGTTGTTCATCCAAGTGGACAAATTAATTTCAAGAACTTTCCTGCTCAATTTTATTTTACATGCTATGGCTTCTATTGCCCAGACATTGTTCTATTTATTTCTAAAAGTTGTTTTTTATGCTGACTTCTCTCAAGCCTATAGATTCTTCTGGCACTATATAATCAGATTTCTCTAACTTGCCTCTTTCTGTGCTAATTTACTTCTCCTCTCTGAAGTTTTAACTCATAATATTAATTCACCAATTCCTTAGTTTCTTCCGTTCTTCCTTTTTCCTCAAGGCTCTCTCCCCATGAGTTTTCTGGCATGTTTTTTTCCCTTGAGCCATGAGACTACCAACAACCCATGCGAATCAGTTAAAAGAATAAAAAAAAATTAGTTTTACCTAAGAACATTTCCTTTGATCAAATCTCTAAGCTTAGGAGGTTTACCTTTGTGCATCCATGGCAAGAACACCCATGAAATAATCCATATCAGAATTTGTAAAGAAAGGTCTTAACTTTAACAAGTTATAGACACTTGTTTCTTGAATACCAGAGCCAATAAGCATTTCAATAGTTCTACAGTGCAAAGTCTTAGTAAAGTGGAGGTTTCCAAGTAATAATTCTTTCAAAGAGCTTCCAATATGTCCATGCTGTCTTTACCTCAACTGCAAAGTCTTAAAAGTGGCTGTTCACACTGGAAGCAGGTGCTCCTATCTTTTCCCAGAGCCTAGGCCTGTCTGTCAGAGTAGAGGGGGGAAGAAAAGAAGCCTCTGGGGTGACCTTATTGTGTCTTTTCAATGTTTAAAGGAGCCCTGTAAGAAGGATTAAGTCCATTAGCAGGACCTGTTGGGATTGGACAGAGGGTAACAGCTTTAAACTAGAAGAGGGTAGATTCAGATTAGATACAAGGAAGATATTTTTATGATAAGGATGGTGAATTATTGCAACAGGTAACCAGGGAGGTTATGAATGTGCCACCTTTGAAAACAATGAGAAGAGAGAAACAAGGAAACCATCTTCTCTAAATGGTTGACTTCTTTTTTAACACGAGGAGGAAGGAATGGACAGGGCACAGGGATTATCTTTTCAAGTAGTTTAAAATCTAACATGGGAAAAAAAAAGATAAACTCTAAAATGTTTTTAGAAAAGGAATTTATCAGTGCTTCCACTACAGTTAGAAATTATGGTACTGAGTACAACAGGGCAGCAACTGTTATCTGCCTATAAAGCCAAATAGTGAAATTGAGCTTGTCTTCATATAGTTACATACCTTCCACTCTTTCAACAGACAGACATCACTAATCCATGTTACAAGCTGGGGACAGCCCCTGTCCTATGCTGATCACTGAAATCATGCCTGGGCACCCTTTCAGAGTGCACCAATTTGACAGAGACTAAAACCACGCCAGGGTGAGTGCAAGCAGAGCAACCATAAAGGGGCATGCAAAGCAGTGCCCCCAGGGTGTTAGCCCTGCTTTCTATGGTTTAGACATAGCTGAAATGTCTGAATCTGGGGCCATTAGTCTGGTAAGGAATGAGCTACTGAAAAAATGTAATAACCTGATGCAAGCAGCTTATGCTGGATTCTAAAAGCTCTGTTTTCCAGAATATCTATTATAGGGCTGTATCTCAAAGTAATGGAGCAGGAGGAATGAGATAGTAAATATAAGCGCCAGAAAGTATTCATGGTTATAAGTTTCTCTGAAAGATTTAAGAGTCTGTTAGATTTCAGCTTAACATATGTTCTTATGTTTCATATTGTGATTCATCTATAATCTGAGCATTCTTGAGTCAAACATGATGAATCTTCAAATTAAAGACCAATGCTTTTTTTTTTTTCTCACGACATGATGATTGTGATCTACACTATAGAGGTGCTAGCTCCTTTTTCAAAATGTTAGATATGGTTTCAGTGACATATTCACTCCAAATTGTATTATTTTCTAACATTAGTCTACATGTTAAACAGACAAAACAACCACAAAGGACTGTCGCTGTGTTGTCTATCATCTTCTAAATGAATTATTTTTATATAATTATTATCTTCACTCCAGGAGGATTTTTTTTGCTGCTGTTTATGAGATTTAAATTAATTCAAACCTGAGCCTTACCTCCCTTTTTCTTTTAGCTGTCGAATCCACAACACTCTGTGAACTGATGGAGTAGCACTTCTAAAGCATAGATAGCTTTAGAAAAGGCAGACACTAAACACATGGACAAGAATGGGATGTCAGTGAGGAAGCAGCTTTGAAGTATGGGTATTAAGTGTTCACAAGAACTCATATTGCTAATTAACCTGAGTCCTGAAATAGGTATGAAAATATATGATCAGCCATTTCATATTTCACTGAAGTGGAGTGAACTCATTCTGTGAAAAAACAGACTTGAAGTTATACTTATTGTATTGACTTGGAATTATACTTATTATACACCTATAAGAGCACTACGTTTAGAAAAGTAGAACAACTGGAGTCTATTTTCTGGGAATAAGCAATAAGTAATAGTAATAGAAAGTGAGCAACAGGTACGGCATGTAAAACTAAGATTACAATTATGGATGTTCTAATGAGTTGCTAAATGTTGATTCTTTCATCTTTGTTCACTGTGAGAGAAAATGAATTTAGGATTGCCACACTGGAGAAATAAGTTACTTTATTAACTGCTGCTCCATAGGCTCACTGCCAAACTACAAGTGAAGCTTAATAATGACAATGAAAAATGCTGCATGCATAAAGATAAATGTCCTCCAGTCAGTGTACAGTTTGTTCAGAAGACTGAAAGCCATAGGGTGATGCATGAAAATGAACATTCATATTTTACTCAACAAAAATATTCTAGTTTTTGGTAAAGTGTCAATTCAACAACATGACAGAACATACTCAAATGTGGGAATAAAAGTGCTAATTAAAGCTTCTCTTCCTTCAGTCTCCCTCTTATTTCATTAGTTTCTCTGTAGTCCCTTAAAACATCAAATGCCTTTCAATGCAGCTGAACAATTAAAACATTCACAACAGAAACTTTTAAACAAAGTATATTCCAACTCACTTTGCCACACTGAATTAAAAACTGAGAGAGCTTTTTCTCACAAAACACTTTAACGGTGTCTCCACATTATAATTTGAGACACCAAAACAGGGAAACATAGAAATTTGTAACAAAAATAAAAATAGCAATTCATATGTTTCTGGAAATCTGTAACTATGAATATTGTCAATTGTATGCAACTCAATTACAGAGACTGAGGAAATCTCATAGGTCTTTCTAGGATGTGAAAAATACTAGGCAACTCATCCCATATTCACCTTTTATTTCAGAATGATCTAGATGCTATTTAAAATGCAAGAATGTGAAAACTTAAAAATCTGTTAAATTGAAAAAATGGCTTGTCCATGTAATCACCTGTAGGGCTTTGGAAATAATTAATAGAATCAAAATATTTTGGCTAATGTAGCCCAGCTCTCTCACAGCAGACAAGTACTGATCATAAATAATAGAAGAAAAAAACTTCATTACAGTAAGTGTTTGGTTTGGTTTGGTTTGGTTTGGTTTGGTTTGGTTTGGTTTGGTTTTCATTCTGTTTGGTTTGGTGTGGTTTTTTACCACATTTAAGTGATTTTTCAATAATACTAAAATCAATGCTCAAAGTCTTCTTGCAAAGAATTTACCTCATCTTTCCAGCTGGTATAACTGACATACAAAATACATGTATTGTAAATACTTCATTGCTTATAAGTGCTTTTAATTTATGCTTCCTTTTTGTGTCACTGGCTTCACTGCTTTTAGTATTATTCATGATAGCATAGGCCACTTCCCAACAAAGAACAGGAGAGATGAGGGAATTAACTTTTGATCACTTTTGACTCTCAAAATGGAGCATTTTTTTTCATAATATTGAAATAGATTCTACTCACGGTTAAATAATATCAGTGCTGTAGGCATAATTCACCTTTTTCTGCACAAACAGGATTAACAGCATATATAGAAAGAAGAAACCTCCAGGAAGATTCTGTAAGGTGTTCAATTTTTTCACAATTGGATTAATAATGATTTCTTTATTTAAAAAATATAGTGGAACAAAAGTGCTTGCAACAGAAATTGCATGTTAGATGCTTGTTCACTGCCTCCAAATTTGTTAAATCACCAGAAGTAAAGTAAGTAGTAATTCACTTTATAAAGTACGTGAACATTTTCAGAAATGAAGCCATAAATAACATTGACAAGATCCGAAAAAAAAAAAAAAATTAGTTACGGTTGTAGGAGGAGAAATTTTTTTTTATAATAAAGCTTCCATTTTGTATGTAAAGTCTGGGACAAAGAACATGAGATAGTTACAGATCTACCTCACATATCTACCAATTTTAAAATCTAAAAAGGTGGATATTCTACTCTAACCCAAAGTGGTTTGTGGTATATGACATATTAAAAAAAAAATTGAGAAAGTGGATTTTCAGTATCAATAAAGTAATTGATAAGGAGAAAGATAGGGAAAACTTGAAAGAATTACAGATTCAAAGGAGTTTGAAGATGGAGCACAATAGTAAATTTTTGTAATCATAGCCATTGTTGCAAAATTCTAATTGAATACTATATGACATATCTTTTTTACAAACTATCTTCTAGTTCATGTCTTAATGTTGCAAATGCTTTTAAAAGAATTTTCCATTGGACTGCTTTACAGTCTCAACAATAAAAATCAAAGAATGAATGATGTGCTGCAAGCAACTTGTTCTGCTCAAAGTCTGAAAGAATGTAAAACATTACCTATCTCACTTTGTCCCCAGAAAAGTCTACATAGAAGTCCTAATTAAAAAAAATTGGAAAGTTAAAAAACCTTTGAAAAAAATCCCAAAACCAAACAAAAACAAAGAAAAAACCTCCCCCTAAAGCATCAAAAAACAAACACAACAAAAACCCCCCACAACACAACCAAAACCAAACATAAACAAACAAACAAACAAACAAACATAAACAAACAAACACAAACAAAAAACATAAACAAACAAAATCCCAGACAAACCAACTATTACAAAAAAAGCTTTGTCTCAGTTTTCAGGAATATAATTTTACAATAGGCCCATCGCGCTTTATAGGAAAGCTCTAAATAGGAAAGCTCTAAATTTTACAGAACTTATTGATTCCTGCACTAGGAAACAAATGACAAGGCCAAAATACAAAGATAAATTTATTCTTCAACACAGGAACAAAACTCCCTAATGTTATATAGCTACTTAAATTGCCTATTTTGCATATACATATATGACTTTCCCTATAACAAGAGTGTAAGAAGAGATTAAGGCTTTTGATACTTGTTATGTGTTAAATAATTAAACATTTGCCTTCAATGAACTTAAACATCACTTCTCTTGTTGACACTACATCATTTTATATCCATTAATTCACCCCTTACTCACTAGGTTGCAGTTTGACTGATAGTCAGATATTCCATTTTCTCTGAAGTTCTGAAATTCTCTTTTAAGTAGGATGGAAAACCCCTCACACAAATTTAGCTACTAAAAATTAAGAGCCTTCCAACGGACATCTCATAACTGATCCAGGAGTCAAGCTGGTAAATAAATGGGCAAATTTCAGACTCCAAATGAAGAGAAAATGAAGAATTTTTTCTTAAATTATAGATTGTAATATAAATGGCCCAGAGAAAGACAGATTACATATAAAATGTATATTGAAAATTCTAAGATTAGAATAGGAATTGGAAGGGATTACAATTTCATGACTTTAAGTAAGCTTACAAAAAGAGGTAGCTGGCACCAAGGAACTAGGCATTCACTTTCTTTTTTTTTTCCTATTGCATTGAAGAAATACTATTAGATTTCAGGTTCACAAACCAGGTCTGAAATCACCAATTTTTTCTTTTCCTCTGACTGTAGCAAAATTGCCTCCAGAGCTCTGTAATGTTAGGTGTTAATTATGTGCTGCAATGCAGTACATACTCTGAAAAGCAATATTGCCTTTGTCATCTGTGACTGATTACCCAATTCTGCCTTTGTTTGAAAGAAGTTATTTCCTGAAATTTGCTTTGTAATTCAGTTCGTGTGTGTGCTCATTAGTTTCTTTCAAGCTGCATCATTTTGCATACTTTATCACACAGACACCAGAAATGTAATGCTAGGAAATGAATTCACTGAAATACACTTGGTCAGTCCTGCTTTTGGTCAACAAGCTTTTCCTTGGCAACAGCAGATGTGAAGTAGTGAGCACTGTATCATGAGTCCTGTTCAGTGAGCAAAGCATACCTCGACTTAGCCTCAGAATTAATAATTTTTTGTCACTTCTTCAAGAGACTTTAGCCTACTAGCCCTGCACCCCAGTGTAGGTGTCTGCCTTGAGTACCTGCAGTCAGTTTGGTGCGGTGATTTTTCAAGCATAGCTGTCAAAAGTAACTGATACTCTGTATGTAAGTAAATGTGCATGTGTTTTACCTCTGCACTGAGTCTTCAGCTGTTGTTCATGAATCACTTCTAGTCTAGTGATTGTTTTATATCTGTTTACTCTTTCAGGTTTATCTTAGGAAGAAAACCCTAGAGGCATTATTTGATCTTAAAGGTTACATTTCCCACCATGAAACCCAGAGATGAGCTCTTTCAGATTACATTACTACTCCTGTTTGTACTCTTTTAGTATAGCAAGCTGAGGCTAATCAGCCACTAGGCAGGAACAAATGATGGATTTAGAGGACCAATTTGGGAATACCTGTACTACTGGATATGCTAAAAAAATTTGTTCAGGATTTTTGCTAAGAAAATAGCAGGGACATGAAATTTAATTCAGGGAAATAAGTGCATCATGCCCAGAGGCCTCATTACAAGACAGGATGAGTTACTTTCTCTTGGAATATAATTTTCATTCCATTACAGGAGAGCCAAAAGTGGTGTCTATGTGTAGGCTGCAGACAGTTTTGGGAAAATTAACCTATTTATGAAACCAAGAGCTAAAACTAGTATCATAATTGAAGTTTTTCCCTTCAGGACTAGATAATAGACTTCTTGAGTAATGATCAAAATCTTCAATTACCTCTAGTTTGAAGTTTAGATTTGATAAACCAATCAGCATAGCACAGATTTTTTTTCTTCTATCTGCTCCACTTTGAATTACTAATTTGTCTAAACCGAGGTGTTACTTCTTACACCAAACCAGATGTACCCTTAGCAACTAAAGCTAGGAATTTAGCAATGTCTCACAGTACCTGTATACTCAGTAATATGCTCTAACACAATGGCTTCTAGACTGTTTTGTATTGTAAGGTATTTTGTTTGTTTATTCTGAGGTTTAACTGTAAGTGTCACCCCTAACAAAAAAGACTGATATTGTGTCTATCTCTAGTATTATTTTCCATTTAACTATGCTACCAACCCCACCTAATATAATGATGTACACCATAGCTCCTGGGAGGGAAAAACATACAAATGTTCTATGCAAATGAGTTATCGTACCTAAAGATAGAAGGAACTTTATCATGAGGATGGTTAGTGTTAATTGTAAGAGTATAGGCTAATCAACAGCAGGATTTCTGCAAATTTTGAAGTAACATCCAGTAGCTGTCATCAAATCTTGGCACCGAACAAGAAGCTCAGGGTGATTACTTGCTCTTTTTCCACTGACAGGTTTACAGTGTGGTCCACAGCCACAAACAGACAAAATCAAACTTCACAGTTATTATGATCAGACATATTCCTAGTTAAGTCTGGGGACCTATGAACTTAACATTGGCCTGCAGCCCACAATTGTGAAAGGAACAACTATCTGCCTGCATTTGTGATGGACTAAATATAGGCTGAATAAGAATTCTGCATACATATATAAAGGACATTGTTCTAAGAATATTGCATACAGATTTTACAACACTGATTTGTCCATAAACACAAGCCCTATTCACAAGGAAAGTACTTCAAGAGTTCCACTGCAGCCTAATGCACTTGGCTTTTATATCTGCCAGAAAGGAACTATTAAACACAGTCATTCAATACAACAATTATTTTCTTGACCATCAATAACTTCCAACTCAAAAGATCATGAATATCATCACTTACTGAGGGTTACTGAAGGCTGATAACTTCAAAATGTCTTTTTTCAGAATTGCAGAATATTCAAATGTGTTTGTGAAGCTATAGTCAACATACATGTATTTATGAATTTAGGCAGGCTCCTATGTGAGTGTCTAATACCAGCTCCTTTCTCCCATGCAGATGATTGTTTGATTATTGTGTGAATCAACACATGCAGGTAACCAGGGTGACCACCAAGCCACAGCTGAAAAGCAGAGAGCAGATTTGTTTCATTATCTTGCTAACAATGCTGGACAGTAGAGACACTCGGGGACAGAGGCTGCCTTGGGCTTATTTCATCCTAGCCCTGAGCAGAGGTGGGGGGGACCTCACTGCTTGCCCCGTTGTATCAAAAGGTTTCTATGCTTTTTACAAGCTCCGGGCTTTTGAGCTTTCTCTCCCAGCAGGGGGCTTAAGCCTGTCTGTGAAAATGCCTCTCAAGTATCTGATAACATTTATGTTATCTCTGCAGAAATTCTACTTCTCGAAACAGACAGAGGATAATCAGCAATAAGCATAATACGTGTTTTCTCACACTGATATTCTTAGCCCTCCCAGCTGCAAGGCCTCTTTGAATGAAACTATTACCTCCTCACCAAATCTTTCAGTTTTAACCCTTTCCTCCCAACAGTTGTATCAGTAGTAATCTGATTATTATTGCACAGCTGATTCCACTACAATGGCACACAGGCAAATGAATACCTAGCCTTTAATAGTTTTCCAGGTACAGATATTAATAGTAGTTGTGTATATTTAATTCGAGTTCTGTAAATCCAGCAAACTGGGAAAAGCTGAAATCTGCATATAAAAATCAGCTGTTCTTACTTCTGAACAGTTCATGAAGAAAGAATGTTTTTACTTACAACAGCACCCAAAAATAGTGCAAAAGCTCAAATGTAGGCACAGAAATAGGATAAAATTCCAGTTTACCAAAAACTGCATAATGCTACTATGTGCAAAACACTTCTGAGAACTAGTAGATATAATGACTTTATTATCAAGATATGAATATTCTTTGAACTTTACTCTCAGGTATTTTACATGGATTTTAATTACTTCCTTCTATAGTGACTGAAGAGAATATAAAAGCCTTATTCACATCTTAAACCACATATTTTGCAGACCATTGCTAGAATTCCATGGAGCTAATATACTTATGCCAACAGATACTCTTCTATATGCAAATTTTAAGGATATATCTTTGATTTTGGCTAAAAATATAAGGTTTAATACCAATATTTTTCTGTAAATACTGTTCTAGTTCTGTTCTTTAAGACAGTAGATACAGAAATCACAGGAAATTTCAGGTTGGAAATAACTTCAGGAGGTGTCATGTCCAACCTCCTTCTCATAGCATCATCAGGTCTGAGGTCAGAACAGGTTGCTCAGCACTTATCCAGCTTTATATTGACACCTCCAAGGACAGAGTCTCAAGTACAAAATCTCTGGAAAACTTGTTTTGCTGCTTGATATCCTTGAGAGGAAAAGGTTTTCTTTTCCATCCAGTCTAAAATTTACCCGTTTCTTCTAATGCCTACCGCTTATTCTCCCATCAAGTACCACAGTAAAGAGCCTGACTTTGTCTCTGATGAACTCCTTACAGCCGTGAGAAGCTGCTCTTAGGTTCATTTTGGTGCTGCCTCTTCTTCAGAATCAGCAAGTCCCAGTGCCTCAGCCTCTTCTCCCAGGGAAATTTCTCCATCCCTGACCAGATTAAGGTCTCTCTACCAAGCCTGATTCAGTCTGTCAGTGGCTTTCCTGGGAGGGATGGGGATGGGGGCATCAAGACTGGATGCAGTACCTAGATGGTATCTCACAGGTGCATGTAGAGCAAAAAAGTTCTTGGTGTCCTGGCTGTAGCCCTGTGAATACTGTCCAGGATGCAGTTTGTTGTCCATTTCTGCAGCCAGGGCACACTGCTGGCTGATATTCACTTTCTGTTGCTCAAGGCCTCCAGGTCCCTTCCAGCAGAGCAGCTCCCAGACAGGTAGGCATGAGCCTGTGCTGTTGCACTGGTGCTCCACACAGGCAGAACTTTTCATTTTTCACCTACTTGATAAGTGTGCTATCTGTAACCTCCTCCAAATCCCTGATAACACTGTTAAACTGGATATGTAGTTTCTGTACTCTTTGTGTCACCAGCATCCCCTATTTACCAATGCCCTCTGTGGCCAATAATCTAAAACATCTTTTACCCCTCTTACTCTCTAGCAGCCCAGACCCTACAATGAAAACTTAGATTAAAATAATAATTGTGGGAGATGGTGTTGAAAGCCTAGTTAAAGTAAAGGGAAATTGTACCTCATGCTCCCCCCTCACCCACATGTGAGCCTACGCTGACACTGAAGTCAGGTACACATCACAGCTTCTGCAAAGTGGTGAAATACTACTGTCATCACCCTGGTGACAAATATGATCAATTTGATGTTTAGACAGTACTTGCAAAATCTGGAGAAGAGAAGATGCAAATTTACAGCTTACAATGCCCTGCAGTATACAATGAATTTAAAAAAAAAAAAAAAAGTCTGTGGGGGTTTTGTTAGGTAGCTTGTTTTATTGTTCTGTTTTGTTTTGTTGGCATTTTTTGACACTGTTTGTAACAGGACACAGGAAATGTGATAGGCTAACAGAAAGGACTTGGCACTTGTCCAGTTTTGCCCAGACTTTTCTGTGTATGTCAGAAGATTTATTTTAGGGTGCACTAGCAGTAATCTAATAACCACCTCGCTGTTATTTTTCTTTAGCTTTTATTTAGATTTGTACAGTTGTGTGATGTCAGGCCTATTTGTAGTCAGCAGCTATTCAGAGAAGAACAGATATCTATGATGCTGATAAAATGGAATATGGAAGAAAACCAGCATGAGATTACAGCAGGAGATCTGAATTTGTAGGCACAAAGTGTCTACAGGGTTTTAAACAATTCACCAGGAGCTAATCAATGGTAAAAGGAAGGCACCCTTGGGAGACTTGCAGCACCAGTCTCCATAAAAAAAACAAACACATCAGAGATGGTATATTTGAATACAATGTGGACTTACACCCCAATGAAGAAAGACCAAGACATCTTGTGGTAGCAAAAATAAAAATGCCCTCCAATGAGGGCAAATGCCCTCAATGCCAAAATGCGCTACAGTGAGGAGAAACCACTAACAGAACCATCATACTCCGCTCATGAAAAATATAGGAAGATGAGAAAGCTCCCACAAACTGATGGCTCACACCTAAGTGAAATGAGGTTGACAAGAGAGAAAGAAAATTCACTAGAAACTTCATGTACATCTGTTTTTAACTTCACATAATTTGACCGTGAAATTTGGTTATCACTGTTACCAAACTAATATTAATTCTTTTTTGTACACAAAAGATTTTAATTCTAATGATAAATTCTTGTGTTTGCATTGGTGTAAACAGTGTTTTTAAAAAAAGATTTTGAATATAAAAAATTGATAAGAATTACAAAAACTTACTCTAGAGGTTGAATGGACTGAATTGACTACACTTGTTTTTGTTATTTTTCCCCCAAAAAAGGATCTTTTACAGTATGATGTTTTTCTTTTTAACTGAAAAAACTAAACACACATCTGTGTCTGTAATTGCAGTGGTTTTGCATTCAAATGCAAAACAAAAGGGGGCAAAAAAAATCTGTTTTTCCCAATGACTGGGATACAGAATGCTACAGTTGTATACAATTGTTGTAATAATGTAGAATGTTGACCAGTTGGAGAAAAAAACAAATTAAACATATTCATTGTTTAGTCCTTTAGATGGCTATAATTCTCTACTTTTCTCCTCATTTTAATCTAGAGTATATCTGCTGCTTAAGAATTAAATTCAAAATAAAATTTCATCATGTGGAAAATCCAAGCAGAAATTATAAACCAAATTATCCAAAGCTTTATGGAAGATATACCTAGCTTTGAGAAAGAGGACTGTTGACTTTTTGTGCAACTTATTACATAATACAACCCATTCCAATTTAGAGTCAGTAGGCAGAATGATAAGAAAGCAGCAGCTCTTGTAGTTTTCTTTTGTGCTGGATATCAGAGGAATGTGCTGGCTAATGTTAATGGAGGATAACTGTCCTGCAAAACCAATTAGAGCTACAGATTCTAATCACCAAACAAAGCTGAATGTGAAGCTATCTGTATTAATGGTGAAGTGTCTTTCATTAGACAGGCACAACCCCATTAAAACAAAATATTTTTTGCTCTTATTCAAATCTTTTCTGCAGCACTGGCTACAGTTTCACACGTCAAAAGAGAATATTTAATGAGCTGTTACCAAAGTTATAGTCAATTGATACAGAAAAATATATCCATAGTCTGTTTATCAGATGTGTAACTACATAATTTGTTTTTAATTGGTTTAGAAGTATGATTACGATTATATTTCTTGAAGAATAGTTACAGATATATTTCAAAATATGCCTGCTTTTCTTATGTTTTAATTTGTTCTACATGTCCTTGTCAAAAAGAAATTAATTTTCTCCAGTGTGTGTGCCTATGCCCACTTCAGTTAGTGATAAATCAAAGTGTTATCTTTAAGAACACATAAAAGTTACCCAGATATCACCCATGCTTCAGAACAACTTGACACAGCTTAAGAAAATTATTCCCTATACTAAGTCACATATATTGATAACAAGACATATATAGACACTAAATCCAGCATCCTAGGTTATAAAACATTTTAATAATAGAAAGCACAGCAAATCCTTTAAAGACAAGTACTATAAACGATTGCAACATTGTGTCTCCATTGTAAGTTAGACACATGAACCATATAAAAATATTATTTTTGCTTAATTTTTACATACATGTGAATCCAGTCACACAAAGCTTTTCTGCAAATTTTGGCGGGTCAATATACTCTTCCATATTATTTTCAAAAATAAGATATTTTGCTACCACAAAAGCTGTTGTACTGTTGTCCATATTCTCTTCCATTTAGATTTTTATACTGCCCTGTAAAGACACTTTTACTTGAAAGATTCTTCTAGTCTCTTCCTTTTTATTCTGTGTTTACCTTGGCTGCGTGATAAACTTGCTGGATTGCTTGGCAGAGAGAGTGGTGGTAAATGTATTTCCATGCAGTTGTGGCTGGGCATCAGTAGTGCTCCCCAGAGCTCAGCCTTGAGTTGAGTCCTGTTAAACATCTTTATCAATGATCTGGATGAGGAGATCAAGTGCACCCTCAGTAAGTTCACAGATGACATAAGCTGGGCAGGAGTGTTGATCTGGTCAAGAGTAGGAAGACTTTGCATAGGAATCTGGACAGGCTGGATCAGTTGGCCAAGGCCAGTTGTATGAGGTACAACAAGGTGAAGTGATAGGTCCTAGATTTGGGTCACAACAATTCTTTCAGTACTACAGGCTGGGGGAAGACTGACTGGAAAGTGGCCAGTGGAAAAGCACCTGGGGCTCCTGGTTGACAGCCAGATGAACATGATTCAGCATGCACCCAAGTGGCCAAGAAGGCCAAAGGCATCCTGGCCTGTATCATCAGTAGTGTGGCCAGCAGGACCAGGGCAATGCTTGTCCCCCTGTACTTAGTACTGGTGGGGCTGCACCTCAAATCCTGTGTCCAGTTCTGGGTCCCTCACAGCAAGACAGACCTTGAGGTGCTGAAGCATGTCCAGAGAAGCACAACAGAGCTGGCAAAGGGTCTAGTCAATAAGCTTCAGAGACTGGAAAAGGTGATGCATTTCAAGACAAGTCGGGTTCTTGGAATGTGTAGCAGAGGATGAAGTGGTGAAGTGGTACCCTGCCTCCAATACCCCTCAGCCCCACAGCATCTGTCAATCATGGCACACTGGAGGCAGCCCCAGATTTGCACAACCCAGTGCCTGAGTGGACAAGAGACTGAAAGTCCCTCCTGGGAGGAAGGCACAGGATAGGCCAGAAAGTTTTAAGAAGGGTCACCACAAGGTGAGCAGGTTTTCCTTTAACCCTACCTTCATCTTGGAGTCTCACATTGCTCCTAAACCAGGAGTTGATACCTATGTGTCTGTTTTTCTGCAGCCTTCCCATCTTTCTGGTTTTATCCCTCTCTTTTTCTTCTCTCTTCTCACAGAACATTAACATAGACTAGGTTATAAGATTTTCTATGTTCAATGGGCTCACTCTATGCTGTAATAAGTGATGTTATGCAGTATTTATTCTTTTGCAAAAGTTCCTTAATTTTCTATAATTTGCCAGTAAACTTTTGTGTATTTTACTTCTTAAGAATATTTGGTTGGACTTTTCTCCTTTGCACCTTTCCAGAGCAAAAGAACCTTGGTTTAGCCCTAGATTTACCTTCATTTAGCCCTAGATTTTAGTGGTTTTTGGTGACAGTAAGTCCTATGAAGAGCAGCTGAGGGAGCTGGGTTTATTTAGTTTGGAGAAAACCCAAGGCTCAGAGGGTACTTTATCTCTCTCTACAACTATCTGAAAGGAAGTTGTAGCCAGCTGAGTTTCAGCATCTTCTCCCAGACAGAAGGCAACAGGGCAAGAGAGCACAACCTCAAGTTGCACCAAGGAAGGCTCAGGTTGGACATCAACTTCACTGAAAGGGGTGGTTCAGCATTAGAATGGATTGCCCAGGGAGGTGGTGGAGTCATCATCCCTGGAGGCATTCAAGAAATGACTATACATGGCACTTCGCATATCATCTAAACCTAATGATTCTACAATTCTATGATTCTACCCTTTCATGAAATCAGTGATGTGGACTTGGCAAGATATAGGCAGACAATACATAAACATAAAAGCCATGCATCATAGAATAGGCCTCCTTAGGAAATTTGCCATTGGCTGCAAAATACAATGAAAAGTGGAGAGAGAAATCTTACAATATTCTTAAAAAGATTTTTCAGTCTGTTGAAACTTTAAACACCGATTACTAAATGCATAATTTCTATGAAGACTGCAACTGAAATTTGGGATACCTCTAGCATCTAAGAAAAATAATAAAGCAAACATACAAAATTAAGGCAATAGGAAGGGTGAAAGGGTTGATGAGAAAGAATCTGAAAGGACCACTAACAAGAGAGAATCTGAGATTAGAAAAAGCTGTGAAAACACATGAGCAACACAGAAATCAGGACACAGGACCAAAAGTACAAAGGGGCAGCTGGAAGATTAAATAAACCACAGAAATGTGACACCAGTAAGATTCTGTAATTCAAGACATTGTCATGAGAGTGTCTGAAGATAAAATATTAAGGGATAATAAGCAAATAAGGATTTGCATTGAGAAGGCATTAAGAAAAGATGAGGGGACTTAAATGCTATCTTTATTTAAGTGAAATAAACAAGTACATAAACATAAATGGCAGACATGGTCAGATATGAGAATGGTACAGCAGCAGAAATGCTTATTTAAGAAAATGAGTGGCAAATAAAAAGAAATAGCAAATAACATTTTATACTATTTAAGCTCCTTAATCTTCATTTTTCCCACATCCTAATAACATGTTTATCTGTGGCAGGAATTTACAGAAAACATCCTTGTTTTTGTTGAATATGTACTTATAAAAGTCAAAGTAAGTACCATTCTATTTCAATTATTTATTTACCATATGTGAAAGATTGGATTTCTTTCATTAATATTAAAACCAACAAAAACCAACCAACCAACAAAACCCCTTGATGTGTCAGTTGCCTTGGGTCTAGGTTACATTGCAGATTATATTGATTTAGGGCTACAGTCCATTATTTAGATTGCTAGGCTGCTATGAAGATCATAAAGTGATCATTGAGTTATTAGGTCAGTATGACCCTCCCTAGCACAGATGCAAATCTGAAAGACTAGCAGCTGACTTCAATCCCTTTTTCCTCTTTTGCACCATGCCTTTCCTCAGTTATTCATGCTTAATTGCCAAATTTAATAATGTCTACTTCATTCATAGTAATTTCCTCAGGTTTTATGGATTTTTGCAGAGCTACCTGTGCAAGGTGTAAAAGAAAAGAGTTCCTAGTCACATCTGCTGCTTAGGAAGTGATAACAATAATTGTAAGTTCTAGGAAATTTACAACACCTAAGGAAAGTCCTACTTACTCCATACCTGAAGTCTTCTTCCCAAGAATAGGTCAGTAAGATGATAGTGATGATATGTCCGTGGAAGAGGGAGGAATCAGAGTGGCTGAATTCCCAGACTGTACGACTAAAAGGGAAAATGGGCTCAGACTTAGTCGCAGAATCAGCGACATCCATTTTCCACGTCCTCTGGAAAAAGAAATCGGTACCAAAAAAAATATTAGATCTGCAAGAAAATTTTTTATTTGGACCATCTAAAACTTCTCCAAAATATAGGATCAAAAATGCTCATATCAGAATGAGGGTATACGAGACACTGTTTCTCTCCATACTATCAGCTATGCTATCACACATGCACCATGTTATTTCCAGCTTCCTTACAATTCCCTTTTTGTTTGTACTATCTTGAGTAAAGGCTCTAGCCCTTCTCCTTTTCCTTATTAGGCATCTCTGTTTATCTCCACCCACAAATCACCTCTACTATCATTCTAATGCTTAATTTTAAAATCATACTTATAGTGTGAGTTCATTTTTTTTCCTAAATATTTTTGCTTTTTCTTTTTTTTTTTGCAAGCAATTGTAGCAAATTCTCAATGGGTTAATTGTGCAGAAGCCAACACTGTCTATGGTACCTCTTTTCTGCTAGAATGTACATGAATGCTGTGAGAAATGAAGATATTTGAAAAAAGTTAATTGCCACTTAAGCTAGCTTGCATCATCTACCTGAATTTATCTTAACAGAAATCTTGTGTTAAGATAAATTCACGTAGATCTTTGTGATCATTGTGATCTTTATCAAATATGTTTGAATATACAAAATTCTTGACCAATGCACCAGTAGTAATTGGCCTAACACAGAACCAATACAAAGGAGGAATAGAAAATATCTCAGTGATGCGTGATATTTTTTAGCAAGCCATTTAATTAAAGCTTTGAGCTGTGCAGAGTATGAAATCAGTAGTTAAGGTTGATTAGTCTTCAGATTATAAGACCCTCTTATAATGTCAGAAAATAAGAAAAAATTTTCACACAAGAGAGTGACAAACAGCCTTCTGCTGTCAAATGGAAATGCAAAGATGTCTGAAAGCATAGCCGCAAGGCTGAGATACTAGTTAATTATGAGGAGGGTAAAATTAATGTAAATTATGTTTGCCCTTTCAAGATTAACAATAAAAATTGACAATGGTGTTAGTATTCTCATTAAATTTTGAATAAACAAAAATCACCTAAACTCCTGTAGAAACCTTATCAAAAAACAAATCAGAGCTAACAATACCACTAATGAAAACAGGATTTAAGGAAAATTCTTTAAGGAAAATGGGAATTTTTTTGGAGAAGATCTTGAGGAATTAAAAAATGAACCAAGAAAGAACTACAGTAGATGAATTTTCTCATATTATAGACATTCATAAATATGCCAAAAGCCTCAACAAAATCTAAAAATAATTTTTTATTATTAGATTTCTTGTCCTGTAAATACCCCTTTTCTGTAACCTGCATACTCCTGTATCTATAACCTAATGTCTTATGCAAAAAAAAGGTAATATTTATCTATTTCTGGGCTAAATTTTTACTCAAAACAAAAAAATCCACCTTGAAAAGTTTAAAACTAAGCTGGGACATTAATATCATGCCAACAGAGCATACATTAGATGAAGGTATTACACCTACATTAATAAACCCAGTACATTGAAAAGTGACAACTGTTTCAGTGACAGAGGAATGTTAATTTATTTGTACAAGTTTCAGGCCAGATCTATCCTGGGATGCATTATTTGAGTGTGTATGTGGAAGCGCAGATTTGCTTACCTGCCTTTATAGTCACACAGTAGAAAATCTCCTAAATTGTTCAGTGTTTCATTTTTGTTATGTTTTTATGGAGGTTTAAGTCTGTGTGATAAAATATGACCACACTAGCAATATACATATAAATGGATTAAACATTTAAATGGATAAATATGGTGGAAGGCTGCTCAGAAACCCTTTCTTTGCACTAACACATCACCTAGCATTGAGATATGCTGAGAACTTGAGTAACTTTGAGCCGTTTAGTTGACAGAAAATCAACTACCAGAGCAGGTTAAATCAAAAAGAGCATTTATTGTCTTCCTTTGTGCATTTAAAACCCAATCAACCAACCAAACAACCAACCAAGCAGAAAAAATAGTGTTCCTAAGATACTGAAGATACTGAAGATACTGAATAATACTGAATTATCTCTTGCTTGGTACAGTATAGCTTTACTACAGAAAAAGGAGAGGCAGCTCAGCTTTTGAATTATTCATAAAAAGATTTCCTTCCAGACCTCCAAATATTTCACTTACATGCATCAAACAATAGCATTTATACAGAATAAGATATTTTAGGCTCTCCAAAGCCTCCTGTGGTCATTGCACAGAAGTTCACTGAAGGTATAGAATAAAGTGAGATGAACTATTCCCTGCAAAATTTTAAAAGTAAAGTATTAACAAGGATTTCTCTGTTATAGCATGATAAGTTTTCATTACAATTCCCTTGGAATGGTCTGTAGTATTCACAAGTAAAACACACTGAATCATATGACTTCTTCAGACTGACAGAAATCATAGTGATATTCTTTACTGCATCAATGCATGCATTGTGCAGTATGCTGTAATATATTTAATGCTGTCTTAAAGTTCTGATGCTCTTATTAATTTAATCCACTTTGCTTTAACTGATATTTCCTGTCTGTAGAGGTGCTGGAGGTTATGTGCTCCTGTATGTGGTGTTTATCAAACCATGTCTGCCTATCCACCCATTTCCCATAGTATTCAGGTCTGCTGATTATAATAACACTGGAAGAATACATAGGAAACTAAAAAAAAGCCTCTCCCATTTTTTGATGAAAATAGACTACTGGATAGAAAAGTGTCCATTATGGCATTCTGGGGTGTGGAATATCCCTTTTGGTAAGTTTGGGTCCCCTGTGCCCAATCAGCTATGGTGCCTTACAGTTTTGTTTGTGCACCTCCTCAGTGGCAGACCACAAGACAAGGGGGGGAAAAAGTCCTTCACTGTGGACTACCACAACTTTTCAAATGTCAAGGTGACTGGTTCAACCACTTCCTCAGCTTGTTCCCTGAGGACCATGAGGTACAACTCATTGCACCTGTGGGTGCATCTCAGCAGGTGCAATGGACTTGTGCAGCTTTGGGTTCCTTACATAGGAAAGAATATGATCTTCTGCAAGGTGTGGTTTTTCATTCTTCCAATCCTTCCTTTGCTTTCTGTGATTTGGGTAGTGTGGCTAGAGAACTTACTGGTGAAGACTGTGGCAAAAAAGTCATTGAGTACCTCAGCCTTGCCTATGTCCAGGGCCACCAGATCTTATGTTTTCTTTCAAAGAGGGCCTATACTTTCACCAGTTTTCCTTTTATCACCAGCTCAACTATAGAAGCTTATCCTTTTGTCCTTGACCTGGATGGTCAGGTTTAGTTCTATCAGGACTTTTGCTTTCCTAACCTGATCCTTGATGGCTCACAATCCCTGTCTGTATTCCTCCCACGCCACCTGTCCTTCCTTCCACTGTAGGCTTCCTTTTAGTGTCTATATTTGTCCAGGAGCTCCTTGTTAATCCATGCAGGCCTCCCAGTCTTTTTACCTTTCTTCCTGTTTGCTGGAATTCCTCACTCTTGAGCTTGGAGAAGGTGATCCTCGAATAGTAACCAGATTCCTTGGACCCCTCTTCCTTGCAGAGCTTTAGTCCATTGTACTCTACCAAACAGCCACCAAAGAGGCAAAGGCCACTTCTCTCCTGAAGTACAGGGAGTGAGCTTGCTGTTCACTTCCTCCTGGTCCTAAGAATCTTGAATGCCACCATTCCATGGTCAGCTGTCCTTGAGCTCCACATTCCTCATCATCATGTCCTTGTGGGTGAGAAAAAGGTCCAGCATAGCATCTCTCCTTGCTGGCTCCTCTGTCACTTGGAGAAGGAATTTGTCCGCTGTGCATTTCAAGAAACTCCTGGATTTCTTATGCCCCGCTGTATTGCCCTTCATGTAGATGTTTTAGTGTTTGGAGTCCCCTATGAGGGTCGGGGCTTGTGAATGTGGGGTTGATTCTAATCTCTCTATAGAGGGCTTTATCCACTTATTTTGCCTGGTCAGGTGGCCCCTTGCAGATCCTCACCATAATGTCACCTGCCCATGTCCTCCACTTAATTCTGACTCATAAGCTCTTGGTCAGCTCCTCATCTAACCTCAGGCAGCATTCCATGCACTCCAGCTGGTCAGGGACAGAGAAATCAACACTGCCTCCTCATCTCCCTGCCTGTCCTTCCTAAACAGCCTCTATCCTTCCAACCCAACACTCCAGTCATAAGAACCATTCCACAATGTCTTCATGATGCCAGTAAGATCACAGCCCTACAGGCATGTACACATCTCTAACTTTTCTTTGGTTTTTTCCCATGATACATGTTTGCATAGAGGAATTTAAGTTGAGCCCCCAGTGAAATGACTTATTGGATAGGGTGGCTAGAATTCTTTTGCTACTGCCCTTCAGATGTTGTCCTCCTGACCTGTGATCCCTTTCCAGGCTCAGGGTATCACTTTCAGGCAGTAGCACCAAACTGGTAGGAGTTGGATGGATAGAGCCCACTTCACCAACTTGGAAAGCCCATGGCTGAAGATGCTCTCCTTCTTCTCTGGCAGATGAACCCTGACCAGCCTGCTGTAGACCAGTTCTCTTACAGCAACTCCTATGGTTAATTAGTCAAACTCCTGGATGCGGCTTTTTTAGAAATTTGTTAATGGTTAACAAACAAATGGTTAATGCTTAATTTGGCTGGCCTTTTCAAACCCTTTACCTATGACCAGGAGGATTGATGCAGACACTCAGCTTATATATGACACTAAAAAAGTTCAGAACACAAAAATGTTTTAGAGGAAGAGGGACGTAAAGCAAGCACTCAAAGGAAATGCCATTTAGAAAGTGACAGAGTTATGGCTCCACTGCAACTGCATTGCAGCTACAGCTACAGTTTAAAAGGTCGTGTGCCATTTTTCCCCACAAGTGAATGATTTTGCAAAATTCCGATTCAAAGTCAATGAACACACAACTTTAGAGTGTTGTTGCTGTACAAAGCATGAATTGATAGCAGCATCCCAATTTCATGGGCTGGGAATGGATTAGTGAACATTGTGACTAAAACTGCTTATTAATACATTGATTGCTAAATAAAAATACCAAGGAGAATAATTCTTCATTTGCTTTGTACAATGCATTCCTGTGAAGGATATTTATATTTATGGAGCTCTGTTTGGCATTTGGGTTTCCTCTTTTCTGGAAAACTAACATGAAAAATGAGGCATATAATCACATCTGTGGTTTCTGTTGGACACCCAGTGTCTTTTTCATGGACAGATACCATCTTGGGTTGGATGAAAACAAAGAACTTAGACAATATTAGAGATTTTATGACTCAGATTGATATTCAAACTTGTCTGCATTAACACTAAACTGAAAGCATAAGTATTGTGTGTGTATAAGTATTCTGTAAGAAGGAGTGCCTTATAACTGTGTGTTTCTAACCTTCTGATCCAATATGCCTTTTCAATAGACGGCAATGTAGTCTCAAATAACAAGCAAAATTTCAGAAGAAACAGTGCTCCATCATGTCATTAGAGGTTCCTATATAATAAGCACCTTGTGGGTTATATCCAAGGAAATAAAAGTTAATCTGTTTAGAGCTACCAGATACAACTTCAGTGCTTTATACCTTTCAGGAAATCATATTCATTTCAGGTGATCTATAACTGCATTTGTTAATTTTCTACATAACTGCATTTGTTAATTTTCTACATGTTTTTTATTTTCTCTATAAAAATATTTTTAATAAAAGTAAAAGATCATTCAAATTAAGACTTAGAAAATGAAATAAAGTTATTTCTGGAAAAAGTATTTAAAATAATTTATCAGTCTATTCATAAAACCCAATTTCTCAAGAAAATATAATCTTGATGTATAAGCATTTAAATTATTTGAACAAAATGGGCATTTGTGTAAAGGAGGCTTCTGTTATTTTTATAAACTAATTTAAAAGGAGACAGAGTCAAAGAAGGCAATCCAAATACATTAAAATAACAGTAAAATATTTTCAAATACTTCATCCATGACTAAATCATTCCAAACACTGATGCTTTGCAAATGAAAAATTGTTTCAATGGCTTCAGGATTTTGTAAATAAAGCTGTCAATCTGTTATCTAAATTATCTAAATGAAGATTGAAGAAACAGTAAGAAAAATGCAGAACATCCTTACTCCTGAAATAGATCTCTTAATGTTTTGCTTTGATCATAATAATAATGTGTCTTTCTGTTGAATTCATCTAAAAATTTCAAAAAAGAAATTTTTTGAAAGAGAAAAAAACTTATCTTTATAATGCAAGGCTCTGTTGAAGAAAACCCTTTTATGTTGCATCAATATTTTTACTGGATTTAAAAGAAGTAAACACGAAGGCGTCCCAAGTATCCATAATTTACAAAAAAAATAAAAATAAATAAAAATAAAGTTGCAGTAAATTACATGAAAAATTGCAAGTGGACTGCATTTCTCTTTCCTCCCATTACAATGAGACAGCATTACTCCCTCCCCCATACTGGATGAGGCATCATCAGTACGCACAGATGCTTTCCTATCCTTTTCTTAGGATGGTAGTGATGGAGATGTGACTGCCCCTTCACCAGGCATTTTCAGTGTTTCACTAATAATTTTTTTCCCATTATTTTGCTTCACTTTGTTTTATTGCAACAGAAGTCCATTATTTCATGTTTCTAGGTACGGCAGATGGGGAAGATAGACCTTTTCCTTCCCTTTCACATCCACTTCTAACATGCTTGGAGACTGTTTCATCCCCTCTGTAGTCCCTTTTTTCTTGTAACAAATTAAATTTTTCTCGATGTGCTCTCAAGTCCTTATACTTTTTAGTGAGGTCATTGGACATTTTCCAAGGAATATTCAAATACTTTCTTTTTCAGTGTCCCCAGTATTTTCAGTGGTGTATTCAGGAAAACATTACCAAACCAGAGCAGGCCAAAAGACAATGTACCCAACAGTAAACGCTGCTCTGCTATGTTTGGTCCCCATGCACACTCAGGTCAGGATGAGAAATCTGCAAAGGGGAGATTTTCTAGGCTTTTCTAAAGAGAGACAATGTCTGTGGAAGGGCTCTAGATACATCTCTTTTACATAGGAGCTTTATTTCAAATTTTTTCCAGTGTAACTTTTTATTTTTTTCATAATGAAATCTTTGTGCCTCTTTCAGTATAGCTGCCATTTATTCACCTTCCTATGACATCTTAATTTTCTGATTCTTTTTTTCAAATAACTATTGATCAAGCTTTTGCACCTGTTTCTGTATATGTGCTATTAATTATTCCTGTGCAAAGTACTTTGTACATTCATCCAGTTTTTCAAGCCAGTTCCCAAACTATCCAGATGGCTTTGAATTCTAATCTTCTTCTCCTCCACACCTTCAGCTTTCTCCAGGTTTGCTTCAACTTCAAACTTAGTAAGCATATTTTATATTTCTTTTATATTTCATTTATATTTCAACATGGCCATTAATACTAATGAAGAATAATACTTGTGCAGAGCATGAATTTGACATAGCCTTTTCTTTTAACAGTGATGCCTATTATCTCTCTGGAAATTACATTTTCCAACAGGTGCTGCCTCCATTCTATAAAGCAAACCAATAGAACATGTCCTTTCTTTAAGAACATTCTCTGAGACACTTTCAGGAACACTATTTAAGGTCAAGATTTCATAGCTTTATGATGGTGTAAACAACAGAAAAGGACATCCTACAAGAAAAACTGACAAACACGTGTCTGAATTCCATTAAACCGTTGCTTTGGAGACTCGGCATAAGGGAAAGAGATGCTAACAATAATGATTTACATATAATTTGACACAAGGTTCATCTCGGTCTCCTAACTAAATTATGGGGCCTTTCAAATATATTCAAATAGGAGGAAAATATGTTTCCTTGAAATCATGGTTGAACCAAAGCCTAAAAAGAGGTATGATCCTGGATTCTTCTGCTATTCACGTGACACTACTTCAGTAACACAAATTTTATTCCAGTTAGGTCATGTAAAATGTTACAATAACTCCTTGTGTACTTGAAAAAAAATAATATAAAAGACCCTTTTATGCCCCAGGTCTAAATATTGTCACTACATTTAGTTATTCAAATATTCATTGTCACCCTAAACTAAGAAACAACCTAATCTGCTGAAAGAAAATCATTATGAAAATATCATGTATTGCCTTTTATTCACATGAAACACAGCCTATTTTAAAAGATGATAGAATAAACAATTTGAATGACTTGTGACATTCTAGCTACAAATAGATTATTTTTAATTGTCCAATAAATTTAGTGTTTACTTTTAAATGATTGGAAAACCTTCAGAGAAAAAGAAGTGCCAGGGTCTAAAAAATTCTGTGCTTTTATTCTTTATGTTTTCTATTGGTTTCAGAACAGTTATATCTTATGCCATGAGCTCTTTAGGTTGCAAAGGGAGGAACAGATAATTTCATAATTAATGATAAGCTCCCATCTAAAGACTCAAGACCTATTGAATTTGTCAATGCAGAAACACTTAAGAAAGTTAATCTGAAGTAACTTTTAAAGTGCAGTAATTAAATGAATTAAAGCCACATATTGATCCTTTTATTCAGATTTTCAGTGCCTTTAATTCCATGTAGTCTACTTCAGACTTCAAAGTGAATTAAGCTTAATTAAATTAGGGACATTTTAATTCTGAATATGTGTCTACATTGGGGCTAATGATTTTAACACATTTAGCATTTAACATGCACAGGACTGCAGAAACTGTAAAAAAACCCTACAGTGAATTACTTACTTAATAACAGCTGCCTGTGCTCACATACTTTCTCCAGAGATGATTCAGTGTAAGATATTGTCTTGCAATGAGATGGGACATGATGGTTATTTATTCATATCTTACTTTGACATGTTGGGTATGTCCCTTTTATTTTCACACTCAATTGATTTGGATAAGCTTTCTCAAGCATGCAAAGCAAATACTTTTTGGATGCAATTATGTCTGAAAGAGTTCAACGAGAAACTCTCTTCCAAATACAAAAAAAATGTTATTTTGGATTTTTTTTTTTTAATTTGTGTGTGTATGTGCTGTTATTCTGTCTCACGCTAACAGTTCATTTTTTAAAGACCTTAGAAAGACAGTTTTGAAGGAAAATTATTCACCATCCCTGACCATGGTAATGACAATACTTGTTCTCTTTTGTGAGAATGAAAAGCATCTCAGAAATGTGTTACTGAACTGACCTTACTGGACTTTTTTCATTGAGGAATTGCTCTGTTAGGTGAGAAAGATGAAATCTGAGTGTTCTTAAGTGTTTCCACTTATGTTGTGATTTAGAAATGGTAGTCCCCAGCTGAGCATTCCCTCTGAAACACACAAAACCAGGCACCATATGCTCATTCTCCATTCTCCCATCCCCTCCCCCCAGTGGTGGGCTGGAAGGGGGAATGGGACTCACAAAAGGGAAATATCATGGGTTGAGACAAGAACAATTTACTGTAAAAAGCAATGAGTTAGGAAAATTAACAGTAACAGCAATGACACTAATGGTGCAGTGTGCAAGAAAAGAGGTGAATAATTCGCATGTGATGGCTCCACTCCCCGGAAATTCCCTGACTGTTCCCTCCTCCCCTGAAATTCCCTGATTGTTCCCTCTTCCACAGTACTTGACCCAGAAAGGAATTCAACATTTCCCTGTCCCCTGAAAATTATGCAAGGTGGCATAAAATAACCTCTGGGTCCTCATCATTCCCCTTACTGGATACTGCAAAAATTAACCCTTTAATTAAGGGTTTAACCAGCTTTAACCAGGATGACTCTTTAGATAAAACAACAAGTTTTGAGTTGCTAATATTTTTATACATAGTTTAGGAGGGGATTCAGCAAATAATGTAAGAGAATTTAGTATGAAGAAGAAGAAGAAGAAGAAGAAGAAGAAGAAGAAGAAGAAGAAGAAGAAGAAGAAAAAGAAGAAGAAGAAGATACTTTTTATTATCATGTTTTTACTCTGTACCTTAAATGTTGCTTCCTACATCAGATATGTAAAAAGTTCACTTCTAAACTTGATAAGTTATCCTGCATTTGAGATACAATATGAAAGACAAATATGTCAGATTTTGATTTGCATACAAAGCATTAATTATAGAATCAGTTCAGAAATATAAACATAGCCTCAGAACCAGGCAAGAGAAATTGGGGAGGAAAAAATGTCAAGAACTGTTATAAACAAGTATCAGTTGTTCTTCAGGTTTTCATATATTCATATGTAATTTCCGTTAGCAGTTGTCTACAGCAAGTACTTTGTGAAATTTACAAAGCAGAAATTGTTTAATTGCCAATGCTATTGAACAAAAACTGACAGGAGAGGTATCCTATTATAATATGTACATTCTCTGAGCAACAGGATATCCTTTATATACCTATTTATTAGATGCATATGACTAAGAGTAGGCTTAAAGCATATATCTCTTCGTGACCTTAATCCACTAGTTAATGTAGCTTTTCTACTGCTTGATCCTTTTGTGCAAGTCCCTCAAGAATGTAGAAAAACGTTTTTCAAACAAATATGCTCAACTAAAAATTGTCCTTTTATTTCAAAAGCCATTATTATACTTTCATTTCATCCATATAATTATGCTTTTCTGCTGTCCATCACATCCACCTATGGATTGTTTGGCCTCATAGTGACTGATTATTTGAAGAGTTGTCATGCGCAGTAATGGAATGATTTTCCTGTGAATAGAGTTACTCAGACAGCTGATTTGGTCAGTCAGCTTTAGATCTCTGAATAGAAGCTGTCATTTGTTGTGTCAGGATGATAGTCATAAAATGTCTTTTAATGTGACAAAAGCAGACCTTTGCATTTCAGACAAAATTTTCGTGTAGAGGCAAGAAGCTTATTACTGTAAAAATTTTCTCTGTACAGTTATTTGATTTTCAAAGAAAACCTAAGGATTTAATTTGTGATTTTTAATTAAAAACTGATCTCTTGTAAAATAAGAATAAAAA
>JAYDZK010000113.1:76576953-76593790 GCA_034509185.1 Euphonia xanthogaster
GATTTTTAATAAAAAACTGATATCTTGTAAACTAAGAATAAAAAGAGGACAGGAGTATAATTTCTCCTTCTATACTTTGATGGCATAATGAATTAGTGAAACATAATGTTCAAAATACATGTGAGTTTGTGTTTTAATAGCTTTTCTTTCCTTGGTATTGCAGGAAATTTTTTGGAAGCCAGAAGTAATACCTAATATAACGGAGATAATGCAACAGCTACTGTCTTGGCTAACATACTCCATGAAGAATTTCTGGAATTGAAAGCAAGAGTAGATGTATTTCAGATTCAAACCCCAATAGTTCCTTATAATGATAGTTTTTGATTGAGACTTCAAGCAAGTACAGCCATAAAGGATCCCAGAACACAAAGCAGCAGGAGGCTGATATGGTTTTGTCCAAATTCTTGTGCTGCTGAGAGTCAAGATCATGTCCGAATGGATTGTTAGTCAAAAGGATTTGAAAATTACATGTGTAGCTAATTTGTATTGTCATTTTTACCTAGAGATTATTGCCACTTCTTTTTTTGTTGGTTATTTTTTGGCCCTACATAGAAGATGGCATTTGCTGTTACATGAAAGAAAGAGAATAAAAAGACACGGGGTCATAGAAAGGTGTGGGAATTTGTTTTCATTCAGAAAAATTCAACATTGAAAGGCAATAGAGAGACATGGTCCAAAGGAAGAGAAAAATCTACAAGGTGAATTTTTATCTTACATTGGCTATTCAATAGGCAAAACAAGAAAGCCAGTTCAGTGCTGTTCTATTTCAATTCTATTAGAGACAGAGGAGGAAAACAAAGTTTTCTCACAGTTAACAAAAGACTACCCAAAGCAAGAAAGAACCTATGAATTGTTTTCCTCTAGAATTAAAATTAAAACCTTTACTAATAAAGTAAAAATATTCACTCGCAAAAACTGTAAACACTCTAAAGATTCAAGTGAAAAGTGGATTTCTAAACGACATATCAGAGAAGAAAAAAAACAACTCTTTAATATTGGAACTTAGTTTGGATAGAGTAATGAAATTAGAGAAAATGAACTCCAGCTCAGCCAGATCCAATGCACTGATGTATTCTACATCTAAAAGCAGCAGGAATTCCCCCCTTTCCAGCTTTGGTGCTAAAATTATTGGTGTCTGTCCTGAATCACCAGAGCACACCAATGAAAGCAGCCACATGAGAACAGGTCGAAATCTATGTCTAGCACCCAATATCTGTTCTACTGTCTGCTGTCGCTGTCATTCATGTCAGTGACGTTATGAATTTTCATACTAATGGAAAAACTATACTTTATGACAAAGCAAGTGATTCTACTATGTGAATCACATTAATACATTTTTGCTTTCTCTAAACTGTAGTAATCTTGCCTTTTAACTACCCCATATGTAATTCCACTTTATCCTGTTCCTGTGAAAAAATCTTTAAGAGAAATTAGAAAAAGGAAACAAAGACTATCTTGCCTAGTTAAAAAAAAGTGTTATAAAAAGACTGTGGGGACATTAATCTTCAATTATTTATTATTGTATTTATCTTAACAAGTACTGTGGACAACTTCAAGTTTGTAATCTATATTTAATTTGAAAACCACTTGAGACATAATAAAAATTTTAGCTGCTTTTTTGTTACCAACCTACTTTGGTAAATGCTTCTAGAAAAAATATATATGTAAATTACATACCCCACTGCACTACATTCTCTTCTCATTCCCTAATGATTTCATTTTCTAAAGAAAGCCAATATAAAAACTCTTGGAAGGTTTTATTTTCTCTGTAACTGCTCAAAATTACTTTGGATGAGGCTTACAGTCTCCAGACACATTCTGTATGTACTAAACATTAATTCAAAGACTCATTTGCTGATTATATTCCATTCCTTTAAAAATCTACAAATCTGAATAAATGAAAACCCTACCACTTTTATTTACACTTGCAAACACAAGTGAACACATGGAATGACCCAATGTTAATATATAATAAAGTCTGTTAATCCTTGTCAATTTTTCTTTACATTTTTCCTTAATCCTGCAAATTCTACCCTTGGTAATTTCCCTCTTTTTTGGAAGATTTTTGAAAAGCAGACCGCCTAATCTGTTCTGAATGCCAGATGTAAGAATGACAATGCTTTTCATGGTGAGGGATTAAACTTGAAAACACTCCCTCAGCAGCTACATGCCATCTTGTGGGAATACAGGCTTAAAAAATAACACCTTTGAACAGAATTGTTATAGCGCCTGGGGAGAGACCATGACCACAAAGAGTTTAGAAAGGGATTTTCACTAACTCTCATCAGTTGCCCAGTAGTGCTGATTTTTAAATTCACGGTCTGGTTCACAGACTCTAATAGAAACATCCAAGACAAGGAACTGCTGGATATCTGATATATATGGACTTTTTCAAACATCAACATCTTCAGATATCTAGATAATTGTTGAATAGGTAGCAAACAACTTGCAGGATAGCTTTATATTTTATCTGTGGAAAATGTAATTGCAGAGGAAGAGTCTTCTTTCACTGTTGAAAATCAACATATGCATCACAGATATTAAATTACAGTTGCACAATATAGCAAGAGAGAATTTAACTATGAAATATGCCAGGGACCAGAAAAGAGGGCTATAGCATCCTAGCAAAGTGCAAGTGGCCATACATACTTGTTTATTTGAAGCTAAATTAAACAGTTGCATTCAAACTGTACACAGATCTCATCTATGAGAATAAGTGGATTAGATTTTACTCTATCTTGCAATCACCTTCTCGGTCTGTAATCAATATATTAACTTTATTTATTCTTATATGAGGAGTTCCAGTTCCTCAATTTTTGAAAAAAAAAAAAAACAAAAACAAACATCTTTTCAATGTATTATTCACTTCATTTCTGACAGGATTACAAATCTCCATACTGTGCATTTGTTGTCAAACTACCGCAGTCCATGTACCATTAATTCACATGCAGTAGTCAAGAGCTTTTCCAAAGATTTCCATGAATAGCAGATGAAGGTGAAAATATTAATAATTCTGGTCCAGGAAATCCTGTCTGACTGCTCCTGAACAAGAGGTCTCATGGGAGAAGCAAGTGCCTCTCCCAGATGAGAGACACAGTGCTTAAGCAGAGATCCCACTGCACCAGAGGAGAGGATACAGGGGCTTCCAGGAGCACTGGAAGAGTTTTCAGACCTGGAAATAAAAAGAGTATAAGAATCATAGCTAAATTTTTGCAGAGCAAGGAAGCTACTGTAGCCACCTTATTTTAAACCATCTTTCTGAAATTGAGCAATGAATATCTTTGGTGGTTTGTCAGAATCCTATGTTAATGTTGCATGCTAGCATAAAGCGCCTTAAAATTATGTCTCGGATAGTGTGAATACACAAGAAGAAGAATTGTTACTATTTTTAAAATTCAGTCTAATATTATTACCCTCATTTTTTCTTCTTTCAATAACATTTATTTGCAGATACATGAGTCTGATTCTGGAACACAGTCTATATCACCCTGATGAGCTCAGCGTGGTGTTGAGACTGTGTCATTTTCCAATATGTTTTGGCAACAAACTAAATTATCTCCTTGAAAAGAACTGTGCAGCAAGGCTTTTTTATCCCAGGTTTTCTCTCAGAAGTGGCAACAATAAACTCCACAGAACTACCAGGACCTGCACTGGTTCCAGGAAAATTAAAGCAAAGATAGAGATATTGCAGAGAATCATGATAAACACACACGCACGCACACACACATGCACAGACAGACACACGCACACACACAGACACACACACACACAGACACACAGACACACACACACACACACAGTCCTCCAAAACTTCCGTTAGGAAGGGTTTTGTTAAGTACTGTTTAAGCTTTCTCACAGAATAACTTTCAATGTCTCTGATTTACCACCACATTCAAGACACTACAGGACAGTTAAGGGTCTTGTCCTTATCACGTGCATCAAGATATACAGGAAGAAATTATCATTAATGATGACTGGTAACAACTAAAGAATTTAATTTTCTTCTATCAAACACTTTTCATTTTATAATTGTTTGGGGTTTATCAGAGGTTTTTCAATATTTTTCCAACAGATATCAAAATCTTAGTATCCTCTAGCCTCATGGAACCCACCCTCCCTACCAAAAGAAGACATACTCCAGGACATTTCACAGCCCCATCGCATAGTCAATATGAGAGCTCCAAGTCTCAAATATTTAGACATCCAAGTCTGAATATTTGAGACTCATCAAGAAATAATAAATAATAAGAAATAATGATAATAAGAAATAATGAATAATCAAGGAAAAGTAAATATTAAATGGCTCAATGTAACAAACAAAGCTCCTGGATTACTGAAATTACTTCAATTGAAAGCTTTTCTTACAAACTCTAGTGGAAGTAAAAAAGTTTTTGCCTCCAAATATGAAGACAGAAAATCATAGGAATTTTAATGATTCAAGATTTTATTGAAATTCGTGAAAGTAAAAAGATTTCAATTGGTTGTTGAAAAGGACAAACTTACTATTCTGGTTTTCTATTTGTGTCAATTTTCCACTTTGAGAAGTGTTGCTTCTACACAAATATATTGTTACTATATAACTTCAGAATTATATATCTAAATATTAAATCACAAAATGAGGAATATAAGGAAAGATTACTATATATATGCATAATGCATTGCAAAATAAATAATAATCACACTAATATAGTTGTAATTTCAAAAGATCCTAACCTGCAAATCTTTCATATGCTAGTCATGTCTCTCTGCAATTGCTAAAAGGAGTATTAGAAACCTGTAGCCATTTTCGCTAAAACTATACTATTTTAAATACAAAAGCTAAGTCTTAAGTAAAAACTTCAGCTTATTTTACATTAGTTCAATTTTTTCTCCATTTTAGGTTCCAAAACATTGCTTACCCCCCCAGTCCCTGCGGCAAAAATTAAATTGGTCAGCTTGAGAAATTGCTTAAATATTTAATTCAAATTCAAATTACAAGAAGATCCCAATACTAGTGACAGTTTAAATTAAAAGAAATATATAAATTCTGTTCAATAAAAAGTTAGATAAATGAAGATAAGCTTTCATAGCCTGTGAGTCCCTGTGGTCTCTAAAAACTGACTAAAGCACAATTTCCCAAATTTAATAAAATGTGAATGTACCAATATACAAAGTGTTGAAAAAAGCTAAGTTGTACTAAAGCATGATGGATTGCAAACTAAAACAGGATGTATGCTTTGGAGGAGATATTTCATATATCAGTGAGTATCAGTCCCCCTTGATCTTATTGCTATGCACTCCAGCACTACCTAAGCCACCCCAGTAATCAGAAAGGAAGGCACTGGGTGTCCATACACTCAGTTTGTTCAGTGTTCCTTACTTACCACACTATCTTCTTAAAGGCTGTCAAGGTGATTGATGTTTGGGAGCACAGACTGGCTGCAAAAAGGTCTCATAATCAGCAAACTGCTTATGTGGACTTTGATTATTAGAAATCGGTTACGAAATGGAAAAAAAAATCTCTGGGGACTGCAGAATCTAACCGTAATTTAACACATACTTCCACACATCAGATTTCCTTATCTCTTTTCCCTTTTCCAGATATATGTACAACTACAGTCGTCTTCAGTCCGGTTAAGTTTGCCTCAGAACAGTATAACTGATTATTTAACTAAGGATAGATTCTGTATCATATCTGATTTGGGCCTTATGCAGTTTATCTATTTCTCACTGCCCTGACATTAAAAATGAATGAGTTTACATATATTTTGCACTCATGTAAGGATGTAAGCTTTGACTGAAATACTACACCTTTTGTATCAGTGTCTCAGGAGTGGAATCAAATGCAGGTCTTGCTTTCTATTTTCCTCCAGAAACATGTACTGAGGAGCAGTACACCCCAAGTTCTGACTAAATCAATCAGTAGACCAGAGTCTTAAAATGTTTAAACTACTGTAATCATTTCATGTCAAGGGTTTTATGTACTTGCTGCTGGACACTAACCTGTAAAATCAGTTTAGATTTCAGAGCATGGTTTCAGTTGTATCCATATTTTGCAGGGTTTTTTCAGTGGCCAGACATACTCCAGAGGAATTTGCACTGCAATTTAACATATCCCAGGATAAAACTGGTATATGATCAAGTTAGAAATTCTCTGAAGAAGAAGAACATAAAAATCAGTCCTCATTGAAGTGTCCACAATGGGGGTTTTAGAATTCAACAATAGTTGAAGCTATTCAGAGCTAAAAAAAATATATATTATATGGGCGTGTCTAGAAAGCCTATCCACACCTGCAGTCTGTACCACCCAATATCAATTAATGCAAGACAAGCTTTGTCATGTCAGAGGACAGTATCACTCCCATAGCCATCTGGACCACATCCCCAGGTAAATTTCAGGCAGTTACAACCACAATAGATGTGATTTTTTTCTATGGTTCATCTCTTTCCAAGATTTTATCTATTCTATGGTGCATAGCTAACACATCTTTCCAAAATACACTGCCAAACATCAAGGTTGAATGCAACTTTAAAAGTCTCCAAGTGGCGAAGAGTTTTCCTTAGTCACAACTATCCATATGCACGAGAAGGAATTAGTTGTTTGTCTTTCCAAAGCACATTACTACATCTTACATGGGTATTTCTGTAATTTCTGCCCATCAGAATGTAATAAAACCTCTGAATTTCTTGTAGGCAGCAATTCAAAGCAAGAACATAAAATCTGTAAGAAAAAACATCATATTTTACTTATGCGGCTTTAGCACGCCTGTATAGTTGTAGTCCTCAAAGTCAGTTTAAGAAAAGTGAGTGGTGCCCAATCAAGGCTAATTTACCTGTGGGAAAGATGGTACTTTTTCTGATTTGAGTTTTGATTAAATGTGTTTATTGAAATAACTTTCTCACAAGCAGAAAAAAATTGTTCTCAGAAGTATTTTCTGCAACCAGTATTTTGAGTTGGCTGTAACAACTCTGTCTGTGAGAAAGAAAAGAGATTTTTTATGGGAAAAGAAGACAAGGATTAAGGAGCTATTCATACAGCTAACTTTGTTTTTCTTAAAAAAATGATAGGACTGGGGATCATATTAGAGAGTAGCAAGTCAGTACAGGTAGACTTTTACTCCAGCACTGTCCAGCCTGGCTCTAGGGCCAGACTTCCTCAGAATACTAACATCAAGAAATACAGACAGCTCTTAAGTCACTAGATATCACAGTCAATATAGATGGGTGGAAAAGGGAACATGATATACACATTAGGCTGAATACCATGGCTATAAATAATTTCAACAGTTAACAGGCAGAAAGTCTTCAGAAGGGAGGTACTTCAGTGGCACTTAATCCACCACGACAATATTACATATAGACCTTTCTGGTGACAGCTGCTGCTTAGCAACAACCTTTCTATCTCCCCTGCTCCCAAAAGAAGAGTAGAGGTAGGCTAGGAATACAACCCAGAAAACATACTCCTTGTCTTGCTTAGAATGAGTACATTTCCAGAAGACCACACAAGATTTAGTTTACTTGAGTTTGTGTTTTAGCAAAACAGAATACATGCATGTAAATTCTCACACACATACCTAGTATTAAGTAGCAAGAGTACTGCCATTTGGAAACCTATTTAGTTCTGCATAAAGTAATATATGAACTGAAAAGAAACCAATGTAAAAACTTCCTGTCTTGTAGTCTCTTTGCCCATCCTCTTGGCCTGTCTTGAAGAGGGTGAGATGTTTGCCTTTGACCAGCCATCACAAACTTCCCTTCATTAAACGTAACCTTTTGAGTAGCAGGAGCCTCACATCAACCCTGGTGAGCTCTGCCAGCACCACTTTTGCTCCCATAGGTGTATGTTCAACTTGTTTGGGTACCCTATCCCTTTGTTCTGCTGCTCTGTCTGGGGAGGGTTTTGCTCCCACAGCTTCTGTCAAAAGGGTCTGACCAGCCAGCCTGAGAGTACAATTTTCCTGTGAAAATGAAGGCAAGAAGTTAAACAGCATCTAGGCTCTTTCCATTTCCCTTGTCCCAAGGTCCCTGACCTCATGAGCAGAGGGTACAAATTTTAGCTATGTTTTGCTAAGTGCACTGGGTAATACAATACCTAAGATACCCAAGTCTGGCATTGAGTTAGGAGTCTTATTAACTATTACTTTAGCTGTTAAGCATAAAATGGTCTGAGATAACTAATTAACTTCTTAACAAAATAAAGTAAACTCTTTGATCGTGTGATAGTTTAATTTTTTTTACCAAAGTAAAGTAATGACAAAGTAATGACTGTTCTATTTTTTTTGTTCACCCATCCATTCGAACAGAGGAAAAGAAAACTGAACATCATGGCATATAAAAGGAAATGATATTTTCATGTCATACTTCATGATTTCAGCTGCTTCTACAACGATGGGTATTCTTCTTCCCATCTTCTACATTTGAAGTTGCCATGTCAACTTATTCAAATGAGCAGGGGAAGATTAGAGAAATCAGTCCTCACCTTCTTGTGAAGGAAAGGGTGTTCAGCACAGCTGGATAAAGGACCAGGAAATGGCATGCAGGTGCTCTGATATATTAATAGATCTGAGGCATAGGACTTGTAGTAATACCTCTCACAGTGTCCCTCTCAATGAAAGGTTGATCAATAGCTTTTGGGACAGAGAAGAATTTTTCTCCAGCTTAAACCTAAGTCAGTCAGAGCCATGAAGACTTTTCAGCTTTCATAGAATCATAGAATCATAGAATGGTTTGAGTTTGAATAGACTTCAAAGATCATCTAATTCCAATCCACTCTGCTGTGGGCAGGGACACCTTCTGCTATACCCAGTTGCTCAAAGCCCCATCCAGCCTGACCTTGAACACTTCCAGAGATGGGAATTCCACAACTTCTCTCAAAAACCTGTTCCAGTGCCTCATGAGCCTCACAGAAAAAAACTTCTTCCTAACACTAATCTCAATTGACCCTCCTTCAGCTAAAGGTCATTTCCTCTTGTCCTATCACTACATGCCCTTTTCGAAAGTCCATATTCAGCCTACTTGTAAGCCTTTTTCACTGGGAGATCATGCTGGAGCTGCTCAGTATTTCTTCTGGGGTCTGTCTAATTTATTACTCTTATTTGTTACTCTTGGTGATACTGGCAATGTCTGTCTGTCCTCTGCTTTATCTATCATCAAAAGAATAAGACTTCTGAACTGCTCTGGAACATGGAGTTTCATGCTAGCCTGGACACTAATGTTCCTTAGTGTTTCAATGAAACACATCCCTAACTGGGTGGACTGCGATTTTCTGTCATCAGTAAGGGAGACATATTCACAGCTATCAAATACCTTTGAACTCTCCCTGGGTATGAAAGTTTCTGCACAATATAGAATAAACTGAAAATTGTAAAAAAGTAACTGGAAGACATGCTGAGCAAGTGGAAAATAGAAGATGACAAGCTATCTAGGACGGTGGGTACATGTCATTGAGAGCACTATCATTTTGAAGTAGTAGCAGAGAAACACGAAATTTGGCTTATGACTCAGACATGTGTATCCAAAAACATAACAGTAAGGCCAGCAGGAAGTAAATGTCACTTTATTTTGCTGGCAGGAAAGCAAAATTTGGAAAGTACTCAGTTCTTTGTCAAAGATCAACTCAACACACAGTTCAAGAAAGCTGCTTCTTACTAAAAAAATATCAAAGGAATATAGCCCTTAAAAGGAGTTCAGCAGAAAAGAGACACTTTTTCAAAGCAACGTTTAGGTCTGAATATTTTGTAAATCAAACATTGGCCACCTCTTCAACCTGAATAGTGCTTATTCACTTTCCGCATTTTACTGCTGTCTCTCACCCTCCCTCAGATCTGATATAGCTAGCTTTGGCTAAGACCTTTACAGAGTGTGGATGAGGTTCCAAAGTAAGTTCATATTGATGTGTCTCTTGTATGTCATTGAGTAACCAAATGGAAAACCAGCATAAATGCAAAAAAAAAACCCAACAAAACAACCAACCAAACAAACTAAAAAAACAACCAACCAACCAACCAACCAACCAACCAACCAAAAACCAAACAGGAAACAGTAGTTAACTTGAGCCTGAAATAAAACCTAAAATAAGCCTGAAACAAAATCTAAAATGACACCCACTATGTCTTAATTCAGATCCCCATAGGTAAGAAAATGCCATTTTCCCTCGCTTCTACTGCAATGAAATAAAATGACATGTACTAAGGTGCACATTATATACACACCTCAGATAATACACACTGCCTTATTACTTCTTATGAGGTGCCCATTTACTATGACAGCCATCACAGGAAAGAAAAACTCAAGGTGTGAAATATGAATTTGATATTCTAGTGAGGGAAATGTTCCTTTTTGCTTATAAATTACTATCCACAGAAGAGTAGAAACAAACTGTTAATATGGATGGTTCCTTTCCAACAGTTTTGTACCCTAAAATACTTATTCTTGAGGAACCCTTTAGTAAAGTCTGGGTAAATGACATCCCCAGCCTTTCTCTCATCCACTATGTGGGAGATGTAGGTCATCCAAGGGTGACTGTGGTAGTGCTAGGCTGATGGTCAGATTAGATAATCTTGAGGGTCTCTTCCAATCTTTATGAGTCTGTGATTGAAAATGGTCAGGATAATCAAGCAGCAACTGCTTCTCAAAAACCCATGATGAATGGACCTGACCACCTGGTTATCCTGTATGTACTGTGTGATGCCACAGAAGATCATCTGCCACATGGCCCTCCCCAACACCAAGGTCACACTGGCAAACCTGCAGGTCCCCATTTTTTCCAAGCCCCTTGCTGTGTCCAGGGATATCTTTCGCTACATCAGATTGCTTACAGCTCCATCCATCCTGACCCAGAAAACCTTCAAAGTAAGAAAATCCCCAATATCTCTTGACAATCTCTTCCAGTGTCTCTTCACTCTCATAGCAAAAAATATTCTTCATTATATTCAATTTAAATCTACCTTCTGTCAGATTAAAACAGTTGTACCTTGTCCCATTACTATAGACCCTGGTAAAAAGTCCCTCTTCATCTTTCTTATAAGGCTCTTTCAAGTACTGAAATGCTGCAATAAGTTCTCCCTGAAGCCTTCACTTCTTCAGGCTGAACAATGGCCACTCTCTCAGCTTTTCTTTACAAGGAGGTGCTCCATCCTTCTGACTATTTTTCTGACCTTCCTCTGGAGCCATTCCATCAGGTCCATTCTCTTTCCTGTGCTGAGGACCCCAGAACTAGATGCAGCACTCCAGGTAGGCTGTCACATGAGAGCAAAGGGGGAAAATCACCTCCCTTGACCTGCTGTCAACTTTTTTAGATGCAGTCCAGGATACATTTGGCTTTGTGGGCTGCAAGTCCACACTGCAAGCTGATGTTTAATTTTTCGTTCTACGAGTAGCCTCAAGTCTTTGTTCTGCACTCATCTTTCCTACTGAATCTCAATATAAGTTGAATTTTTATAGCTAGCAGAAAAAATAAGCTCCATGAAACATACCTTCTAGTCCTTCATCACTTGACAATTCAAAATCACTTAAACTAATTGTCTGTGCATCCTGGAGGAAGACTTATAAGAAAGGATTATCTTTGAGGCAAAGCTGAATAACATATGCCTGCAAGCCAGGATTACTGACATTTTCTTTAATGTATATCCTTTTAAGAAGAAAAAAATAATAATTTCATGCACCAGCTTTATTGGAATTAAAAAAGATGAATAAATCAGTTTCTTGTTTATACATCAACTTTCATTGAGAAAGATGACACAAAGTATATAGATTTGGTTACATAATAAGATTATTATGTGAATCTGAATAAATACTATTCTGTCTCTCATTCTATATGTAAAACAGTCAGTGACAAAATTACTCTTTCCTCTCTTCTTCAAGTAACATGACTGTCACGCAACATCTGGATCTGGAGAAGCTTCTTTTGAGAGTCACATGACTCAACAAAAGGTCATAAGACACTCAGATCCTGTGATACAATCCACAAACACAAAAATGCAGTACTGATAATTATTTATTTATTTTTACACTGTCAAATTAAATAAAATGATCAGTATATCTGGAATGAGACAAACCAAATAGAATGGATTCTAGTTATATAGAGAATATCTATATTAAACACATATATACATAAATGCCTTTGTTTTTATCTTTCTTAATTTTTTAATCTCCCTCGTTTATTTCATGACTTAAAAACATCAATAATGAATATAAGAATACCTGACAAAGAATTTTTTGGCTCCATGAGATGGTATTAATAAAAAAATCTTCTGCTTCCTTGCTGTTTGAATTGCTTTATTATCTAACAAAAGTTACAGCAAATTCATGAAAATAATTTTCTTAAGCCCTTTTTGCTTAATGTTTTCTCTTTGATTTTACAAAAGATGAGATGAAATATCAATTAATAAATCAGAGACTAGCAAAATAAAAGTTGAGTAATAATTTAAGATTGGTGACATACATATTTTAGCAGATTTACATTTTATCATCAATCTTTATTGTTGAAGAAGTTCAATTAAAAAATGCATAGAGATGGCTGCAGCTTTAACATCAAAACATGCTTAATTCGGAACAAATTTGTATAAAATATTTGAACTTAGAGAAATATATTTGAATGCTGAAACCATTTATAGGCTCTTTTGGTGAAAATTTGTAATGAACCCAAATAGAGAAATCTGCACTGACAGATGAGATGACACAAGAAGAAAAAGCACTTAAGAGTGATAAAACACAGTGGTAGTGACAATGTTCCAATGTGAGGAGCAAACTAGATATGAGCCACTGTATTAATAATCCTGGATGTTAACAACTACCTAAAGTTATGAGACGAGAATAAGTTTGTGATTGCATTTTTTAATAAAATGAAACATAAGCACTCATGTCAATGAGATCTCTTTGCATTGGTTTGTGCACATAATGTGTAGTAACAACTAAATGTGAGCATCTTAGAGACCATTTTTTTAGATTAATAACTTACATAATGTTTTCCATTTGGTACGAAATAGCAATGGAACAATGAAACAGAAGTATATATTTTTCTAGAGAAAAAAAAACCCTGAAAAAATATAAACCTGAATAACTCAAATTGAGAGGAATTACATGGATAGACTGGATGAAAAAAAGGCATAATGTGTCATATTTTTGAAAATGTACAAATCTTTTCATTATTTGTAAGCCAATTTCTGGTCTTTTTCTGCCTGGCTAGTTAGGAGAAACTGTTAGTATTGCTACTCCTGGAACCAAGAAGTTAGTCAATATTTGACACTTTCCTGGAATAGTTTATAATATAAGTGAGAGGATACTAATAGGTGGGGATAATCTCTTTGCAAGTGGCAGTTTTGGGTATCAAGGGGGAGTGAAGTAAAGGCAGCACAAGAAATGATTCCCTGAGTGCTGACAAACACTAAACAGAACCAGCTCCAGCTTTCCTACTCAGAAATCCCCAGGTTTCATGCTGCATAATCCTCCAACCTCAGAAAATTTTCTCATGGTGATGTTTGTAGCTGCATATCATGGCTTTCTCGTGGATTTTATTGCTGCTAACATTAACTCTTAGGCTTTATGTTTAAATTAACTAGTATCTATTTTACCTTTTAACGTCTTAGTATGAAGTCTGCAAGTATCTGTTAGAGAAAACAAAGGTTTTGTGACAACTCAAAGTAAACTTCCAGATTATGGAACAAAATGCATGAGAAAAATCCCACTGCCTTTTCACTCTACACCTACCAGGAAGAGGGCTGTGCAAGCAGCTAGAAACTGGTAATGTAATAAGCCTGAGAAGTATTTATGTGATCATGCCTGTATACTACCAGAGATAAAGCTTTTATTGATGCTGAACTTCGCAGTGACAGAAAAATATCTAATTGCTCTTCTTCCTTATAACCTGGAAATATGTGCCTGGCAATATTTCCTGTCTTTAACAAGGTACTGACATACTTTCACATCCAAGACAGGAATTCCAATATAAGCTCTAAAACAAGCAAGCAGTAAGTATTCATTCTGTGGCAATTAGCCATAATATTCTGTGCACTTGCTGAAGGCAAGTTGGCAGCAGAGGTTCCAGTGAAGCAAGGTGTTACAGCTCAGGGACTCTGAAGAAATTTGCAGAGGAAAATATTGGCTGTACTTTAAAGATCACAAATGCCCAGTGCTATTCTGTACACTTGCAGTTAAGAGCCTTCCCTGTCCATCTGCCGCTTCACCTACTCTTTTGATTGCAGAAGGCAGATTAATATGTGGATAAAGTAAACAAACCATTATTACAAGACAATTTTACCTTTTCTCATCTGGCAGATGATATGGAAAACAGTCACGTAAGGATGTTGCTGTTGAAAGTAGGCATATTAAAACGCAGGATGTGCTGCCCTCTCCAGATTTATGGTCCAGAGAGTGTTTACTGCTGCACTCAGTGCTTCAGCTGCACACAAAGCCAAGCGATTTAGATGGAGCTGTGAGAGACTCAGCTGTACTTAAGCAAGGCATGCCTCACTCCAGTGTAGGTCAGTTCACCAGAGATATGTTGTGTGTGTGCTAGAGGGACTGCCAGGAACCTAATGAGTAACATGACAGAAGTGTTCTAGGGAAAGTCAAAGACTGTACATCACAAAGAATTTCCCATTTGAGAACAGAGCTTCAGCTCTGCAAATATGTGGTGAGAAATAAGGGCATAGTAGGAGTGTAGAACAGGTACACATGGACATATTCTACAGTAGTTACTTGTCTATGGAGATTCTGAAATGAGCAAGAGGTAGGTGATGAAGCTAAGATACTGTTACTGATAAGCTAGGGAATCATTTAATGTGTAATCTAAACAAGTTCACCAAAGAAAAATGCATTTAGGATTACAAATATTGCAAGTACATTTTCCACATCTATCTGAGCTGCTAATATCAGCCAGGGCTGAGAGAAATAACTGAAGTCTTACGAGACTCCTGAAGCAACATCTTAGAGCTATTTGGAACAAGAAAGAACTATTTTATGTTATGTCAGAGATTATCTCTTCTTGCATAATGTCTAAAATAACATCCAGACCAGTTCTAAATAAATCAAAACAAAAAATCAAAACAATGCTAAATTCTTAACCAGTGAAATGGAGCATTAAGGTTAGTCTAGCTGTTGAGCTTTTGTACTTATGAGGAATGTCCAATTGCCTGCTCCCATTTTCTGTGGGTAAAACAAAAGAGAGGAACAGGAGCAATAATAATCAGATATGCATAGACTCTTAAAACATAATGCATCCATTTTACACCTTTTTTCATGATATCCCATATTTCTGCAGTTTATCTTTACAAGCTAAGGGACAAATATCAAATTTAAGCAGTCTGTGTGTGGCACACTCAAAACCAAATGTGTGAGAAAGAAGCAAAGATGGCTTGCTGCAGACTATTCTGAAAAGAAGTTCAGAATTTGGATTTCCAGTTTCTTCCTGTGAAAGTGATGGGAAATGTAGCCATATACTTCTGTAATGTTTCTTCCATCAATCTATCACAACCACAAATCAGTTATAAAAAGTAAGGAGAAATTCACAGCTTATGGGCAGCTTCCTCTGCCAATGAAAGGAACTAATTCCAACAGTGAAGGCTTAAGCCGTTTGCTCAGGAAGCATACTGGGTTTAATGTTGTTATTCTGATGCCTTACAGTCCATTAAGGCATGAATGATACAGCTTTTTATAGTTCTTGTGCGGTTTGTCAGGGCAGAGGTTCTGTATACTGGAAGACTAGACCCTACATAGATAATGTGAGCTCAGATTTTTAAACTCATTGATGTTCTCACCACCTCTAAATATCTGACATGCAATCTAAAGTTATGAATCACAGCTAAGAAGGTTGAAGCACTAAGGAAGAACAATAAAATAATAGGTACCACAGCTTTTTCAGAACAGTTAATAGAATAGATCATTGGAGTATGATTTTAAGTATCAACTTGAAGATCACCTTGTTTGTTCACATCCTATAACAACACCTTTCAGTTGCTATGCCACCTGTCCAGATAACTGCTTTCAAAACTGTATTTATAAAGCCTTAAATATATACAAGGCTTTATTATCACAATAGTTTGAAAACACATGTACAGGCAGCAGGCACACATGAATGTGTCTAGAATACTCTCACACACGCTGTATTTATACACACACAGGTGACAAACAAAAACACACGCAGGCATGCATTATATTTCTTGAAATATTTTTTCAAACCCATGCAAAAAAAAGTCCTATTATTTTGTACATCTGGCATATGCATTGTCCCTCATGAATAAATATGCAATTATAGAAAAATCGAAGTGTCACATCATATGTTATTAAGGCTTTTTTATCTTAATGAGCAAAATTGAATAGCTATTGTTGTTGAAATGGATTTATAATCAAAATACTGTCTGTTCATCTGTATAGCAGTAAAGATGACAATGCAAACAAACAATGCAAACATCCTTTCATTTATTTCTTTTAAATGTAGGAATTGTACAATACTTTCCACTAGATTTTCAGATTTGACAGCTGCATGGCTGAAGAGCTTCAGATATTTTACCTTGTGTTGTAATCAACTTTAATTTCCAGCACAACTACTTGGCATTCAACCAATGAAAAATGCTAAATATATGAAAGATTGAAAGTGATTAATTACGGACAGTGAAAGTTATATGTGCTGTGTCCCCGAAAAGAATTTTTAAGAAATTTTTAAGTCAAGTTTTCCATTGTGAGAAGTGCATAATGTGGAGAGCTCACTTTTTGTATATTTATATACATTAACTCAGTGACAACTAATGAAAAAAATAGTGTATTACTCTTAAAATAAAGCCTAAATAAAAAAAAAAAAACAAAAACAACAACAACAACAACAACAAAAAAAAAAAAAACCAACAACAAAAAACCAGATCGG
>JAYDZK010000113.1:76593890-76605669 GCA_034509185.1 Euphonia xanthogaster
AAACAACAACAACAACAACAACAAAAAAAAAAAAACCAACAACAAAAAACCCACAAAAGTAACTCAAAAAAGTTAACAAGGAATTTCAAAAGTTTTTTTAACTAATGGTATCTCATTGATGATCTTTGTCACACTATTTAATTCCTTTCTCACAACTTTTATGCCATTTGTCATTGCAAAGAATAACTGACACATTTTATTTTACCCTAAAACATGATGTCAGACTTCTGCAAAAGTTATGCAGAAAAACATGTTCAATGAGACAGACAAGCATAGGCTCACTAGTTGTACACATAATACTTCCTAGTATCATCTTGTCCTCACTCCTAATAAAGCATAAGCCTTAACCTTCTCCTTGACAGATTTTAAATTTAAAACCTCCAGCTTCACATCAAGGCTATCAGTCAGCCTTAAAATTCTACTGCTCCTCATAAACCATACAAATAGCTGCATTCTCATTTCTTATGTCAACAGAAACCTTCCCTTGAATCTCAAGCCTTGAACCAAATCTGAGAACAACATTTATTTTGCTTCTTATGCCCACTCTCTCACAATCATTCCTCTAGTTGATAGGCTTCTGAACAGTGTTTTGGTGGTAATATCTGTAATACAGCAGCCAGAAGTGTCCCTTCTAAATATGCCTCCCGATCTGATCATCAGTATTAATCAAGATTACTTGCAATAAATCCTGCTATCCACATTGAAATCAAGAATTACATAGCCCTATATTCCTAAGAAAATATAACAGTTTTTAAAATGTGCAAGTACAAATGCACATTCGGCATACAAGAACTCATTTCAGCCCTAACTGAAATGTGATCCTGATTTTCTTCTGTACTTAATTGCATAAGCTATTCCTGCGAAGATTCCTGTACCCTTGAAAACCTTTCTTCTGGATAATGAATTCCAAGATCAGTGAATTCTTTCTTCCACTATTCTAAGGCATTGCAAAATTTCTCCTAGTACTTCAGGTATGTAAAATTCCAAGGAGGTCTGAATTAAATGTAGTCATTTGCCATTAATTTAAGGGGACTGACCTATCTTCAATAATAAAAAATAAGAGAAGTTCAGTAGGAGCAGATAACAAGGAAGGTGCCCATTCCCACTGGTTTCACCATGTCAAATTCTAGTCTAAATAAAATAACTAAAAATTTATACAAAAATATACAACAAGTGAGAAAAGACAGCACTTTCAACTAATTCTTCTACTTGCATAGTTTGATCCAGCAACTTTACTCAGCAGAAGGAGGGGAGGTAAGATGAGATGAGCAAATTAATTGCTTTTCACTTTCTTTAGTCACCCCTATTTGATGCTGCTTGCAACATGGCAGATGGTGCTGCCACTTCCTCTCAATTTTCTGTCTGATGATATGCACAGAGAATAGCACGTTTAAGAAGGCTTTGATTTTATTAATCACAGCGGAAGCAGCCCTTAAACTTCCTGTGATATATCCATGTTGACTCAAGCATTTCAAAACAGAGGTTCAGCTTTTCAGTAGTGGAGTCAAATAGTGGACCCATTAAAAAAGACTCAGCTATACTCAGAAGAAAGGAAACATTGTTAGTGGAATAGGAATATCAACTGGGAAAAAAAAAGAAAGTCAAGGCAACATGTATCCATACCTTTATGTGTATCCAATCTAGAGTATCCTCATTCCATTATTTCAGCTGCGCAAGAAACCTGAAAGTTGATCAGATTTAAAAAATGAAGTAAATTTTAATGTAAAATATATCATTTTACAAAGTAATTTTCATGCAGCTTCCAGCAAAATCATCACAGAAATTTTGTCTTTACTTCCTTTTTCAATTTGACTTTAAAAAGCCAAATGAAATACATCTGCTTGCTGCTTTGCCAGAGGATTCACATTTGTTGTCTGCATATTTTCTTTTAAATTTCCTTCTATGTAAAATGGAAAAAAAAATAATAAAAGGGAAAGAAACATTACAGAAATAAAAAGACAATATGCTGCACGGAGGAAATATATTATTGCTCACTTTGTTATGTTCCAAAAACAAGTTTTATTCTTGCTATATCTAATCTGAGCTTTGGTTTAGTGTATGACTTTTCTATTTTGTGCCCCTGACTCTCCCTTGTAAAAATAGGAATTCTTACTACAGCCAACCAATTTTCATTACAAGAAAAAAATCCAGTGAAGTAGTACAGAGTTATAAATCACGAATTGAGTCAAACAAATTACATTTTTGCACTACCATACAGAGATAAATGCACTGGTACTATATTTAGAATATGAAATTAAAAAAAAAAAAAAATCAAAAGTAAGATAGAGAAACCTTTCATTATCATCTACCTGGAAGAACTATATTGCATGCCAAGATCAACAAGTAGAATTATCATGTTGACTAAAGCAAGAAGATTGTTAACTATTAAGAGTTCAATAAATCTGTAATCCTGCAATGTGAGGGAAACAATTATTTTTGTGTTCAATTTATTAGGACTTCAGGGATATGAATCTGAATTATTGCTGTTTGTACTTTCGTAGGGCAAGAGAATTATTTTTTTCAGCCTACTGTGACACCTCCTAGGTCTTTTTCCCTGGAACAAAAGGCAGTGTTTTTTAGATTTTCTTATCCTGTGTATCCTGAAAGAAACATTAAAGTCTAATCACCTTAGCATTTTGGAAAGATAGCATGTGATGTAAAACTACACACCTAAGTCAATCTTTATCACTTTTCATAAGAGAGCCAGACTGTCATGTCTTGATGATGAATCCCATATTTAATTAAAAATATGAATGTTGCAAAAATCCAAACCACAAGCTACAAATTCCAGCTGTATGCTATTGAAAAAAAAAAAAAAAGCTGAAAAAGGAAAGTATGCTGCTCATAGAAAAAGAAGGGGTATTTTAGCTTTCTAAAATTTAGAGTGCTTTTAATTGAGAAAAGAACAAGGAAGTTTCCACTTTCATCCCACTTGCAGTAACTCCTAACAGGCTGTTTTTTTCCTCAGAATTGAAACCTGGTGATAGTTATTATACAACTATATCAGAACTCAGCACCAAATTGAGGAACCCGACACCCATCAGCTATGTCTAACTAACATTAGAGACAAGGACAATTTTTTAACTTTTTATTTACTTAAAACTGAAGATTTTACAGAGAAATCTCTGTGTCATTGATTCCAATCTCTCTCTTTAAAAAAAAAAAAAAGATTTTTCTTTTTCCCATAGCAATGATTTAATGTACATAATGAAATAACCAGCTGAAAAGTAAATTTGATGTCTGCTTAGACATCTTGAAAGAGGTGGAGTAGATCACATCACAGCTCACCTAGACATGAAAAAGTTAAACTAAGACAGATTGTCCCAGTGTTGTCTTTAATGCCACCTGAGAGGAAAGCTTTCTGCACAGCATTTCTTCTTATATATCTTAGATGCTTAAAATAAGACAGGCCAGGATTAAGAACAGCTCAATTTCACACTACTGAAAGCATTGAGAGGCAAAGCAACTTGCTGACACTCAGGAAAACTTACTTTAGAAACCTAAATATAGTGCAACAATGTCTCTTTTCTTCATTATATCAGTTTTACTAAGTACAGAAATTAAGTTGGTAAAAATCTGTGTCTTGTTTCAAGGCTGCGTTTGTATTTACTGGATTTATTTTCATTAAAAATGGAAATCTATAAGGCTAATTAAAGTTATTCTGTTCTTAATGCTTAAAGAAAATGGAAAGCTATATATGCCACAATCACCACAGTTTTAAATCAGTGTGTTTGCTCCACCCCACAAAATTCTCCCTTCATATATCAAATATACTCCATACCTTTGCTTTCCTATCTAAGTCGTTGCTTCTGTGTCTTTATTCATTTATCCTCCTTCTCCCCAAAACTGTAGTATGGCATAGGCAGCACTGTGGTTCCTCCTCTCTGTTTTTGAGATACTTGTGAGAAAAAAGAAAGTAAGGAACCAAGAAACTGGCTTGTCAATTTAAAATTAGCCACCTTGCTTTAAAAAAAAAAAAAAAAAAAAGAGGGCTGATGATAAAACTTGTCTCTTTCTTCTTTCTTTATATTCTGTGCAAGATCCTCCTGAGAATAAGAGAAGAAACATTCTCCTTCTTCTTCCAGTAGTCTCAACTGATTGATTCCCCATTTTCAGGTTGCCCTAGGGAGGTCATCATTCATAATTGTTTTCTCTTCTAGTAATATAAATCAGCAACCTCACTACACTTGTTGAAAATTTAGGTTTCAAATGTAGAAATTGTGGTAACTTAACACAGTGTACTTACTCCATTCCAGAGGAATGTTTCCCATTTTAATTTTATGGCACCCACAGCAAAAAGGGAAAAAGAGCTCTCCTTCAAGAATAAAACCCAGAAAGTTACTGGACAGTGACAAAGATGAATGAAACCTGAGATTAGAGAGAAAATGAATTTAAAATACCTTTCCCTTCTCCCAAGTTTTGATCTAGGAGTTAAGTGGAGGTTGTGACAGGGAAATTCTAGCTACTTGGATTTGTAAAATCTATAATGAATGAAAATCCAGATATATCTTTGACACTATGATATGTGAGAACACATTCAGACATTGTATCTTTTTATGTATTTTGGGAGAAGTGCTGCAAATAATGGTGGGCCATGCTTTCTATTGCATACAGTAGGAATACTACAATTAAGCATAAAGTACAACTGTTAAGCAATTAGTTGTGAGAAATGTTCATTGACAATCTCAGCAATTTTGTCATAAACAATTATTCAAAGAAATTTCCCCCATGCTGGATAACCTCTAAAATGGGTGAATTAAATATAACTAATCTGTGCTCATTCACCAGGATGAACATTATGCAGGTGAATTATTACATCAATAACTTGGAAAATTCAGCTATAATTGAGAAGTCCCTCAAAACCCTTGAGATGATAAAAAAAGTTCAGCTTATATATAGGCAGTTTATATATAGTTAGCATAGTCAAAAATCATTATAAAATTATTTGGAAACATGACAAAAGTTATACATTCAATGCCAAGAAAAAAATCTACAAACACTTATCATGAAACCGATATTGATGAAGAACTAGGTTTCTTGAGGAGGTAATAACATGAATGATGTGTCGCTGCAGTAGATGAGTAAAGAATGAAAAGACAAAACATATTGCTAAAAAGGAATGATGAAACTATGTGTAATGGAGCCATCCAGACTGGATTTGTTGGTGAAAAAATAATTACTATTACTAAAACATGGCAACATTAATCTGAATTGTGTTCTTTTCTCATTTCATGTATTCTATTGGCCCCAGTTACATACATAATAATTACATCAGATGAGGGAAAGTGGGACAGTCAGATATCTGCTTGCTTTGTCACTTCACAGTACTCATGTCTTTATGGTGAAAGGGATTGTATAGGGATGACTTGTTATATCACATTGCACAGATATTGGTATGAAATATTTTTTTTAACCATTGACAGCTGACTCCCAGCATGGCTTGAGACTCGAGGGTCATCAGTGTGCCAGCTGTATCACTGAGAACCAGAGGGCTTGAGATCAACAACTTCTTCCTGAGCATCAGGATGATGTTGCCCCAGAAATGCTCCATTATGAAAGCCAAGAGCTTTTGACTTCCCAGTTCTGCTTTTCTCCAATGTATCTGCAAAACATGACTATGCAGATTTAGGTATGCTACTTATTTATCATTCACTTACATGCTACTTCACTGTCTCTCCATCTTTCCACTCTCAGTTTCTCCCTTTTTCATACAGCACTGGTGGCTAAGCCTCTAATAATCCAGCTTAGAAGACATACTCTTGGCTCAATACTGTAAAAAATCAGTGTCTTATTCCAGATGGCACCATACAGATCAAAGCAGATCTCCTGCAAGAACTGTAAGCACTGTGTGGTTGCTGAAGTCAGCATGGTGCTAGGACAATATAAGCAGAAAAAAATGCCAAATAGGACAGAGCTGTTAATATTTGCAGTATACCACCCCACCCTATCAACCATCTCCTCAAAACCCATCCCACAAATACAACCCCACTCCCAAAACACCCCCAACCAAGCAAGAATAGCTCACACCCTCCCCACAACTGTTTATGTTCTGTTTTGGTCTCTTTATGACTCACAGGTACCAAATACTGATTCAGTAATTGTTTTTCTTTTTCCACAAGTTTGTGTTATATTAAGTTAAAGGATCTCTAAAGGCTCCTTCCAGCCTCAGTCATCCCTCTGTGTTGTTTTGGGAGAAAAAGATAGAGGAATTGGGAATGAAGAAATGAAGATCAGCATGGGAAAAAATGGAAGGTGGGGAAAGAGGTGTTTTGCGCCCTCTGACTCTATTTTAGTTGTCAATAAATAAAATCAATTTTGTTCAAGTAAATCAAATTTTACCAAGTTGACCCTGTTTTCCCCATGACAATTGCTAAATGATCTTCCTGTGTTCATCCTGTTTCCTGCACATATTCCTCTGAGGGGGGGAGCGAGGATGTGACTGGGGGGCATTTGGCTGTTACCCAGGACTAAACCACCACACCAGAAAGACCCATGCCCATGCTCAGCACACAGGAAGAGGTGAAAGGTGCTGAGTTCCATCAGCCTGAAAGACTTCAAAGGAAGCAGCAATGTTGGCAGCCCTAGTAAAGACATCAATAAGAGCTTTGGCAACTCAGATGAATCCCCTGGAAATGCAATGCGCAACACTGAAATAAAAAAATAACTTTTTTATCATTCCATAACACAAACCAGGTTAATAATAAAATTGAAAAATAGACCTGAATTAATCAGATTCAATATAATCAACAAAAGACCCACAACAAATTATTTTCTTATATGTATTAGCACTCTTTCCCTGAACCTCTTTTCTTCTTCTCCTAGTAAAACTGTTCTGTGTGCGTCTTGCTTTCCGCACCTATGAAGTTATAGCTTCTCTTTTTTTGAAATGTGTAATTCCATATTTGAAACCTTTCCAAACAAAATGCTTTAGATACTTCTCTTCCTTTTGTTACTTCTCTACAAGTTATTAGTCTACTGAATCTAGCCATTTGGGCAACATTGTGAAACAATTACTTACTTAAAAAGAAATAATATGTATTATCATTTATTTAAAAAGCTCACATTAAATCGAAACACAATATTTATTTTTATATAAGAGGAATTTCAAGCCTCTGGTTTCACTGGAACAGACCAGCATAAATGAAAAAGTTGCTGAGATCTGAAAACATATGTCTTACTCTAAAAGATAAAAAAGCTTAGAAAAAGGCCACCCATGGAAGGGTTTAAATGGCTGATTCCTTGTCCTTGAGAAATAGATGAATGAAAACAGGAGAACCACATTTCCCTGGAAACAGAAGCTTGGTTGTTTCTCTCTTAGAAGAAAAGCGTTGTAAACACACGAGTCACAGATATGAAAAAATGGATGAAAAAATGAGTTAAAGTGCCCATGACATATCGCTATCTGGCAGCTGAACTCTCTGAAATCACAGCATACTGTTTCTCATATAAATCATATGTAACCCAGGACTGTAAAAAATATAATAAATTGAGAGAAAGAGGAAGAAATATGGAAAAATATAGAAAAAGAAAACATAGTTGCCTCATTTAAGTTCTGAATAATTAATTATCTTTTGGCTAAAGCTCACATTTTTTCTATTCCTCTGAAACACTGAGAGGGTTTTTTAAGAGTCACAGTCGAGCATATTACATTTTGAACCAAATTACTGTTCAAATATTTAATATTATAATCAGAGAGGACTATTTATATATTTATTTTTGTGTGTGTTCTACAAGATAAGGTATCTTACAAAAAGAATCATATGCGTGTGTGAATCTCTTGTGAATAGCATCTTGGGAATTTAGGGTTGAAAATATATTAGTATATGATATATAGAACATATGTAATAATGTATCTAATATTAATTTATCACTACCATATTATGATTGTAACAAACACTAAATATTGCAAAATCTTTTATATAACAATTCATATTATTGTATTTTCCATAATAGGTAATGATTATATAATATTAAATATATATGTTTTATATTAAATATATATGTTATGTATATTAGCACATGCATTAAAAATATAATTATAAGTTTGATCTGAAAATGAATCATTCTCCTCTCTAAAGTCATGAAGTATTTTGACTACTTTTCAGATAATGAACGCAGAGCAATAAGAACTATTTATAAACATGACAGGGTAGTACTGTACAGGGTAGTTCATTTCCTCAAATGAACACCATAATAGTGACTTCTATAAGGGATAAAATCTTTGTGTGATAGAGAAAGACACTAGAAAACATGAAGAAACAGTTGTAAACAAGAAGAGAAGCAGCAGACAGAGACGACATTATTAACAGTTGAACAAAGTCAGTAACTGCCTAGCACCTTCTTGTTCTTCTGGCATTCCTGGAAATAAAAGGCATTTTTACTTCTCATACATAAACAGGATCACACAACAGAGTAGGAAAACTGTTTTTCACCCTCGTAAAAGAAATGTTCAAACTGTTGGCAAAACAATATTAACAGTGGAGCTCTACTACTATACTTGTTTTTTTATGAAAACTACCGAAAAACCCAGAGATGGGAATAATATGCTTGTAACTGGTGAATTCAATTACATTTTTTACTGAGCTTGTGTTTACTTTAATTGACAGCATACTAGACTGCAACATTTTGTTCAGTGAACATTTGTATAAAGTAGAAGATTACATTAGAACTGGTAATGAAATTTTAACTAAGGGAATATAAAAGAGCTACAAGGCTGCATCTATAGAATTGTAATACATTAAACATCCATTGTTTTATTTCATAAGCAGGAACACAAACACTAAAATGCAAATATGGTCATGAAAAAGAGTTTAATTAAGAGACACTTTTTTAATAACTGTTAAGGATATACTGCAAGTCAATGACTATGCACAAGGCAAAATGCCTTGTTAAAATAATTTGCTTCCTTGAAATCTAGTTTTACAAAGTGCCCTCTATGGATACATATACTATAGAGGTACATTTTCCCGTACATGATCTTTCAGGCTGTTTAAGTTTTCTTATTACAGTCAGCTGTTAGTTGTGCATTCACTGTTAACATACTGCTAGAAGCTGTGACTAGCTGCATGCTGTTCTGCTGCATGCAGAACTGCCCTTACAACAAATTCTGCTGCCTTTTCATAAGCCACTGCACAGCCAAGAGAAACTCCCTTTTGGATACATCCAGAGTATTTGAGCATAAGATGAGTACGCTGGCAATTTTGGTTTTGCCAGATTTGTAGGATCAGGCTGTCTAAAGCCTTCAGTACAGGAGTATTGTATTATTGCACATGAGAATTTTAGCTTTTGAAATCTGAAGATTTTCTTTTTCCTCAAAAATACTTTCAAGTAACTGGTATTTTGCTGATTTGCCTACACAGCTCAAAGAAAAAGTTAATATAATAGAAAATTTGGATCTTATGGGGGATATATGTTTATAGTTAACATGTACACACTGATCTTGAAACAAATATGATATTAAATGAGATAAATCTTAGAAGAAGATTTGGCATTTCCTGTTGTTGAGCACATCAGGACAGGAAGAGAGGCAACAGAAGTATTCAGGAAATCATGCACATTTCCAGATCAAACCAGTATATATTATAGTCAGAGACACTGGAAAAATAAATGGGTTTGTGTTTAAAAAATTTATTTAGCTGTCTATAATTTTATGGATATTTCTAATTAATTGCTTAACCACAAAAAACAGTAAAGTAAGATTAATTTTCTTTTGTCTGTTTTTATAAGGAGACACGGAAAGAAATGTAGCTAGAATGGGTCATAAAAAGAATCATGTTTCTATTCTGTTGGCATATTCAATCACTGTTGCATTTACAATATTTCTGTGATCTTTTTGTTAATGTGATAAAAAATAATGCCATGACAGGAAACAATTTGGCCTGTAAGAACCGTATTTTAACAGGACAGATTAGTTCTATTTACACCTGGCATCCCTAGGACTTTTATTAGAAATATAAAATTTTAGATTAAAAAAAAATTACCATTTAAAAAAATCATTTCTCTAAAATTCCATTCATCCTTTTAATTGCAGCTGGGAAGTTTTTTCCGCTATATAGAGCTATTTTAATGAAAATTCTTTTTTGGAGATTTTTGCAAAAATCAGTGGCACAGCATATTGCATTGTCAATAATAATTAAGGAAGAAAAAACCCTACTTTCCTAACAAAATTATTGGTGTTATAATCTCAAAATTGAATGTTGTTTAAGCAAGGGAAAAAAAAGCAAACTGTGACATATCACATCTTAGCTTATCAGCTACAGAAGTGCTGGATCAGATTCACTGAAGCAAATACTTGTGACCATAAATTGTGTGTTTCTGGTCCTTCCAGGAGTTCAGAAGTGGCAACATTGGATTTACTGCCCCAATTCATCAGATAGAATGAATCCTAGTTTCTCAAAGACTATTTGTGCAATGTGCTTTCTGCAGTATGAAATTTTGATGATATGAAACTCAGCTACTGCAGATGTGAGAAGTTCATGCATGCTAATTCTGGAAAACACACTTATGTGTAAAGAGATAAGCTTACAAGTGAGGCAGATTGTTTGTTTAATGCATATCACTGTGAAAGCTGGTATTAACCACATTGGCAGAATGACATTGATTGGTATATTCCACTTATGTCTAAAGGGATTTACCAACACAGCAAGGATGGCACAGCCACGGCAAAAGCAGCACTAATCACAGACTTCAGTGTAGGAGTAAAGCGTGGCCAATTTCAAAATATCCATCACATTGCGGTAACTTGCAGATCATTTGCAAATCTTTCTGAAAATCGGTGAGGCAATGCCTTATTACCAGTTTATACCAGTGGAGAATAAAATTGTGAAGTCTTGGGAAGAAATGTTACCATCATCCAAAAAAGAGAAGACAGGCAATAAATCAATTTCCTTGAAATTGATTTCCTCCCCCCACTTTCCCCCGAAGAAGGCAATCAGTTTGAGTCTGAAAAGAACACTTGATTTACCACAATAGAGATGACTGGTCATTAAGTTACAATATATATCTATGTATAGCCAATGTATATCAGGCTGTCTCCAGTAAAAAGCCTGAATGCTCTATACATTTTTTTCACTTTAAAACATCAGTCAATGCATAATTGTCACTTTCTTTAGAGTTCATACCCTTTTCAGTGGCTCCACAGAAACAAACCACCATCAGTTGCACGAGATTTTTCTGAGTGATCAACAAATCTTCTCTCCCTTGCATATGTTTTTTACTCCCTTTTGTTATGCTCTTCTTCATAACTCATGATTTGCACTGTTTGACACACCGAGTGTTAGTACTGCTAAAGAATAACCTGCCTTTCAGATTCTATCTGATTTAATACCACCCTTCTGAGCAGAGAGAGAACATCAGTAACAGGGAGAGATAGTTTATCACATCTCAGATCATGCACAAAATTATTTTGGAGGTTGCCTAACAGTCAGTGACATGTGCTGTCAAGGAGAAAGGCTAATAAAAGCTATGACAACCCAGTTTGTTCTTGTCAGTTTGTAATGTGCAGAGTATTGCTTTACTTCAAAGACACTGTTACAGACTTTAAAAATTGTTATTCAATTTTCTACAAAAATGTACAAGTCCCAGAAATCCACAACCAGCTTCTGGAAACTACCAGCATATTTGGGAAAGGAAGAACTTTCAGTTTTCATATTTCAGTTTTCTAGGTATTACTCCAGGAATACAAGATTACGTATCATAGGTGCCAAAATCTTATTCTTGTTTTTAAAGGAATGTATTTTTCATGAGCCACCATTTCTAAGGACAGAGTAAAGAACTTAAT
>JAYDZK010000113.1:76620179-76631607 GCA_034509185.1 Euphonia xanthogaster
TAGAAACCATTGCAGCTTTTGTTTGTGTCAATTATGCAAGCAAGTAAAGCTTTGCTACTGGATATATCAAAGGCAATGTTACTTTGGCTGTTCTGAGCATATTAGGCATAAGTAAAATCATTCAAAATGCACAAAACAAGCCCCCACTTAGATAAGTCCCCCACAGGGCTCTATTTAGAAAATGTATTCAGAGCAAAATTAGTGTATAAGACAGCAGAGATTATGGTATCATGCATAAGAAAAGAGGGCCCCAGTCATTTCAAAGCACAGCAAAGAAAGAGAAGCAAAAAGCAGAGAAGCTGACTCTGTGGCACACTGATGACAGTATCTCTGCTGTAAATAGAAAAATTTGTTTGCTTCAGGGAGTGCTCATGCATCTTGTTCTTATCAGCCATGGGGTAAAGTGCAACACGTGTAAGCAAGCACTGGAACCGAATGCTGTAATCTAGGGGTTTTACTGGCTAAAAGCTCTGAAAAAACATCACTAGATCACAAATTTTGTTTTAGGTCCATCAGTCTGATAGTCTTAATAACACAGCTTCATCAAGAAAATAAGTCTACTTTCACCAAAAAAGTAAATCCACCTTTGCTTCAAGACTTGGTCTTGGGTGATAGGTGCTAAGGGAGAACAAGGTGAGGGTTTTCTATGGCAAGGAATGTTTGTTTTCTAATTCTCTGCAATAAATGTAATGACTGAATTGTTAAATTGTAAAGACAGTAGAAGCAATAATCATCACAAAACCCATTTTTTTCTTCTTCATTAAGCCCACAACCTGGTGATCTGAACAAACGTCCTGCTTAAAGACATAAGGGCTAGTGTGTTAAAATACATGTCTAAACAGAGTTAAGAAATACATTAAGAATTTGATTGTTGCATTTTAAAACAGAGATTAAAATCAAGTTCAGTGAGCAAACTAACAATTCAACAAGCAAGTCAGAATCCACATGGATGAAAATTCTGAGCTTATATGGGAAAGGTTCAATACTGACTTCTTTACTGCCCATGTGAAAAGGGCAACAGTTTCTACTGTAGGCAGATCAAAGAGACTTCAATTATAAAGAAGAAACCCTAACTGTATAAAAGAACTTTAATTATCCTATTTGGACTGAAAAAGTATGATAAACATAGTGAGAAGATCAGAATATTAGAAAACAGCAATGACTTTTTTAGGAAATATTTAGGTTAAAGAGAGAAAATGAAAGCCTAGTTTAGGCATGAGAGACATGTAAGAACTGGCTTGACATCTTCAAGAGGTGCTATGAAAATGGCCATAAAGGAAACATCATGACTTTCATAAAATGAAGTCACCCTTACCGACCTACTAGAATTCTCTGAGGGGGTCCAACAGATACAGGAACAATCATCCATTTAATGCAATCTACCTTGTTTTTCTAAAATGCCTTCACAAAATGTTTTGAAAGGAACTAAACAGCCCTCTCATAAAACGAATGTCACTGCACAGATAAATAATTGATCAGGAGGTAGAGAAGTAAAGTGCGGGAGTGGAGAAGGGCCAGTGGGCAATTTTCACTTTGGTTTGTTGTGCTTAACATTTGGAAAACAGGGTGAGGAACAGAAGAAGTGATCTACTAAAATTATTTTTTTCAGAACAGAATGGACAAGAACAAATGAGAACAACTTAAGGTGACAGACTTATGAAGTGAATGACTGCACAATAAAACTTCAAGTAAAAGTCACCATATATGAAGAAATTCCATCTGGGAAAAAAAAAGTATTTACTTCATGAAGAAAAAGCCAACTCTGAGACCACCTTGGAAATGTGATTATAAAATAGAGCTCTATGAGAAATGTCAACTTACTGTTTAACATCAATCAAAACACCCAAATCAAATCCTATGAAGTATTTCAAAAGACAGAGGGGGAAAAAAAAGAATGTAATTATGCTTTTTAATAAATTCCTCATTTACCAGCCTCCTGAAAACTTTGTGTAGCTTGGTTCCATCTCAAAACTTGCGCAAAAGCTCCCAGAGGTAAATTCAGGGCAAGAAGAATGATCAAAGTTATGGAATATTTTCCCACTGGGAATGACTGTACTTTTCTACCTGTAAAAGAGCTGAATCCTAAATAAACAATAGATTGAAGAGAATTGGTTTTCTGTCTCTCATGTAATAGTGGAATTTATTATATTAAGCCAGTAAGATTCAAAATGAAGAGAAATAAAAGGAAATTATTCTGCAGGCATGTGGATGAAGCATAATTCCCTGGCACAAGACTTTCTGAGTGACATCTCTTTGGGTTTACAAACAATCTGGATCTGTTTCTCCATGTAGTGAGAGTTACTTCATGAATACCTGACTGAGAAATGCAGATGTGGGTTTAACATATGTGAGTGCATTTGCATATATATGATATATATGTCAGGGAAAGGGTTGAGAGGAAGCAAGGGGAAGAGGGAAGCTTATATATATGTTTTGGAATGAGCTACAATTCTTTGCAAAAAGCTTACAAGCATAGAAGCAACAACATGCAGATAGCTCCTAAAAGAATCGGCCTCATTCATCCCATGTTAATATCTCCATGGGAATGAATTTCCATTTTTCTTTTAACTTTATCAGTTTTGAAAGTTGCAAATTCACCAGATGAAACAAAAATCTTGTCAATCAGTGTCAGCCCACATACTATTCTAAATTTTGAACAAGCAGAAGAACTTTATATCTCCAAGTTCCACCTTCTTTAAAATTCTTACTCTTCTCATTTTCACAAATCAGAAAAGGGAATAATTCTCTTTCTAAGGAAGTCAGCTGTTTTTCTCCTCAAAAAAAAAAAGGTAGCGCACAAGGGAATGGATAATACCCCTTTCTAAAAAATCAGTGGTGGGGTGGGAGGTTTATCATCTTTGGCTTTCCCTTACTCTAGAGTGATTGATTGTGATTTTATATTGATCTCTGTATAAAATATTTACATATTTTAAATGTGTGAGGGGTCTTCTCCTGTTTTTTTATGTGACAGGTAAAATCTGTTTGGTGTGGGGAAGAAGAAGAAAGACAGATATTTAGCAACCAAGGGTGAGGCAGACAATAAGGGTTTACTGAAATGAACATTAAGAAACAAATTTTAAGTGCCAAATAAAACAAAGCTTAATTCCCTATAGAGGAGCTAGTTTTTATAAGCTTATCAAGCACACCTCCTGTGCTAAGGTGATGTGTTTGTGGTGCTGCACAGTGCTCAGAGCTCTCTAAATCTGTGGCCTTAAAGGCAAGTTAGGCAACCTCAAGAACAGGAGTTGTTTGCTTCTGGTCCACGGAAAAATTTAGTCTTTTCTCAATGTATAATGTTTTCATCTTGTAACTTCTGTTCACATGGAAATTTTGGTGTGCAGTAGATACGGAGTGTTAACCAACTCCATCCCAGATTATTTTGTGATTCAAAGGAAAAATGAAGTCAGTTTTCAAATACTGAGCTTTCATTGATGATATGAAAACATATTTATAATTTATTGCAGGTCTTGCCAGACTGCATGGAGGAATGGCAGAAAACAAAGAATAGAAACAATTGAACTTAAAGGTTCACCTTTTAATAAAACACTTTTTTTTTAAACTTTATTTTAAAGAACCTAGAATGGTCCTATTTTGCATCAGATTTCTATAATAATTAAACTCAAATATTACAGAAAAACAGCCTGGTCACATTTCATTATAGTAAATACAGAGTTAAGTTAAAGTCAAAATGAAAACTGCTATAAAGACATGAAGAAAACTGTCTTTTGGTCAATTTTTGCATTATAGTTCTGAGTTATTCAAGTTGCATAATAAAGGCCAAATACCAAAGCATCCCAATTAAGACTCTAACATTTTCTTATTGTAATTAGGCATTCTATTTCTGAAATAGAAGGTGCATATGCCTTTCTTTTTCCATTTTCTCCCAACATGATCAGTCTGAGGCTATGGCAGCAAACCTATTATAAATTGTCTGCAAGTAGCAGTGCTGTCCTGAAAAGAGAGTAGGAAAATAATTGTTTCTGAAATTTATTTCTCTGATTTTCTTTTGCTCTGGGCAGGTAGTAAGTTTGCTGTGACCTCTAGTGGCACAAATTATGATGTTAGTTTAGCTGTGCTTGTTTTGTGATTTGGGTCAGAAGGTCATTATGTCTCAACTCCACTTTCTCTGCCTCTCCTGTTGACTGCAGTGTGTAGATAGCAGCCACTCTTTTATGCACCCTGTTCACAAGCTGTAAAGAATTTAGCCTCCACCCAGGTCACTTTAAGGGCTTGTAAAATAAATGACAGAAGACATGCTAAGAATTGTGTTGCATCTATTGAGACTGTACATATTCACAACACTGACACACCAATATCTGTTTTTACTGTCACTGTCAGAGCAATGCATTTTCAGTAGGGGTGAAGACAAAAAGTATTAGCTAGAATGAAAGCATGAAAAGTGCAGTAGGACTCTTCAGTATTGCCTGCAAGATTATAAAACAGTATTTCAAGGACTAAGTCCAAATATATCATAACTCTGACAGGGTTAGCTATGACAAGCCATCGGAATGCAAGAAAAAAATTGGAACACTCTGTCCTGACATGTAAATAGAAAGGGTTCCTGCAGGAGTACCTTCTGAAACACTACTGCAAAGTAATACCAATTCTTTACTGATGAAAAATGTACTTAATTTAATTTGCAAGATATGAACAACATTTTAAGAGACAATTCTCTGGTTTAGGGAAGGAAGCTTAAAAATATCAATTCACTGCACGACTGAAGAATCAGCGGTTGTTGAATATTGACTACTTGTTGGATGAGGAATTGGTTGGATGGTCTCATTGCATATTGCAATGGTGGTCAATGTTGCAATGTCCCAATGCACATCAGTGACAAGTGGTGTCTGTACTGGGACTGGAACAGATGATGCCTTAATCAGTGGCATTGGCAGTGGGATAAAGCACAGCCTCAGCAAGTTTGCAGATGACACCAAGCTGTGTGCTGCAGGTAACAAGCCTGAAGGATGGAATGCCATCCAGAGGAACCTGGACAAGCTTGAGAGGTGGGTACATGGGAATCTCTTGAGGTTTATCAAGGTGCTGCTCCTGGGTTGGGGTAAGCCCGGTATCAAGAGGGGGTGGGGGATGAAGAGATGAAGAGCAGCCCTGCCAAGAAGAACTTGAGGATGAAAATGAGGAGAGACTGGTCATGACTCAGCACTGTGCAGTCACAGCCCAGAAAGCCAAAAGTGTCCTGGGCTGAATCCAAAGCAGCGTGGTCAGCAGGGCCAGGTAGGGGATTCTGTCCCTCTGCTGTGCTCTGGTGAGACCCCACCTGCAGTGTTGTCTCCAGATCTGGGGGTCCTAGCAGTAGAAGGACGCGGATATGTAGGAGCAAGTCCAGAGGAGGGCTCTAAAACAGTCAGGAGGCTGAAGTGCTTCTCCTACAAGGAAATGTTAAGAGAATCAGGATTGTTCAGCCTTGAGATGGCTTCAGTGTAACCTAATTGAATCCTTTCAGTACTTAAAGGGGCCTATAAGGAAGATGGGGACAGATATTTGGCAGGGCCTGTTGCGACAACACTAGAGGTAATGGTTTTGAACTAAAAGATAGGTTAGATATAAGGAAGTTTTTTAACAGAGAGGGTGTTAAATACCTGGAACACTTTGCACAGAGAAATAGTGGATGCCCTGTCCCTGCTCATTGCAGGGCAGTTGGACTAGATGACTTTTAAGATTCTCATTCTGCCCAGACTATTCGAGGATTCTATGATTTTTAGAACCATTCACAAATATAACTCAGAATTTTAAAAGACCATTCAGATTTACTGATTTATATTAGTGACCTTTCCTTTTTTTTCTTGCTGTATCAAACACTTTGAGGTGTCTGTGACTTCCTTAATGTCATTGTTTCTTGCATTTTACCTATTATTTTTAATCAGGAGTTTCATGTTACTCAATTTTATGCACCTCACTGAAGCACCCAGACTTTGTCAGCTTCCCACATAGACAGTAAAGAAATATTAGTCTTACCTATAAAATTATATGGAGCAAAACTTTGGGAGTGCTCTTCTCAGTAACTTCTCTTAGCTGTCTGCAGTAGTAAATATTTCAGATTGAGGTTTCCCTACATGTATTTATTCTTCTTGCAAGTATTTACAATCAAGCATATTTTGTGGGACAAAATAACATGGTAACAATTATTACCTTTTTGGTAGGAGTAAGGTTCCATTTTTATCAGGTAAGAAGCTCCATTTAATAAGGATTGACAGCTTTTAAAGTCTCTTGTGATGTCATCATTCCAGGATTATTAATATTAATAAAATTTGAGTTTAATAAAATTTTATCTGAGAATAGGGCATTCTTCTGAAGAAATTTTTTCCACATCCAGTATCAAAATTAGTTCCAGAGGAGACAATGATTTTTTACTATGTCTGAAAAAATAAAACATTGTGTTTTTAAAAGATGTACAACTGAAATGCAGTATAAAGCAATAGATGAATCTTATACAAAAACACTATTGGTCACAGTTAGTTATACTATAAAAATTAATGAAGTTAATAAACCCATTTTCACTGCTGACAACTACAGAAAACTAGTTTATTCCAATAGCACTTAATATATAATTATCAAGAAACTGAGTATCTTTGCATTTCTAGACTGGAAAAGCAGATGCAACTATTAATAATAAGTTCATCTGAATCAGGTATTGGTCTTGAGACAGATAGACTTTTCAAAATGTCCCATTCTGTTACCTGTGGTAACTGCAATCTCTCTTCCAACAAATTCTTCCTGGGATTGTTTGGTTGTTGTTGTTTTTTTAATAAATGAATTTTGGAGTAAGCTTTTGCAGAGCTGATAGATATAAGCTCTGTGAAGTCTGTGTTGTGAGTCAGCTGGCTGATTGGAAAAGCTCTCTGCAGCTGAGGAACAAACCTCTCAAACAGCCGCCAGCGGCGTGGCAAGGCTGCTTCACTCATCGTTCAGAGCCTGCCTGCAAGACAAATCCTCACCCCCACCCCTTTCCTTCAGCACTTGCTTTCAGTGACAGTGACAGATGCAGTGTGGCTTCTCACACGTTTACTGGATGATCTATATATTCTGTTAACACTTCATCTGAGTCACCAAAGGAGTGAGGATGCTAAGATGAAGGTCCAGCAATATAACACACACATTTTTCTTACTGCTACATCATGTTGTAGACTGTCAGTTGTAGAAGTATTTGAACTTTTCCAGTACTCTGCTTGCTCATCAACTTCCTTTAACTCTTAGCAGCAATCAAAAACTGTTCAGCTCTAGGCCGAACAGAAATATTAACACATTGCTGCATTTTTTCCATCTCTATATTATTTTATAGGCTAATAATTGCTTTGTTTCTCATGCCATTTCCTTGAGTTCAATATAATCTGAGAGGAACAGAAAAACGTGCACATTTCTTCCGCTTTTATAGGTGCTGATAGCTCAATTTTACTACTTGCTAATTAGTTTCCACATTACTGCCAACATATTTGGGTTTTTTCCCTGTTCAGTTTCTTTATTTCAGACTTCATTCACGGTGAAACAAAAAATCTATCTCAAACTACAGCACACAGATTTAAAAAAGGCCTACACAGTTCCTAGCCTAAGAAAATCATAAGGAAGGAAGCTTAGAAAACCTAAAGAAGAACAAGAAACTTTTCTGACTTCACTGAAATGTGTAACAGATGTCCATTGGCATAATAGAAATGTCTGAAAATTCCTTCTCCATATGTTAGCTTTTGGGTAAGAAGTCTAATATTTTCTAGACTACTAGTGAAAATGGAAATAAAAATCATTTCCCTAGTCACCACTTTTAATGTCTATATTCATATCACCAGCTGACTTTTACTACTTGCTTGCAGCTCCTAAAACTCTATGTAACTTTGTAACATATGTGAAAATTTGACCAACAAATTTTTTGGGGGTCTGCTTTTTGAGTGACTCAATGAGTATTAATGAATAATAGGGGAAAATTTCCAAAAGGGAGCACAATATATTAAACACATCACCCTCTTTAAATGTCTGTAGAAGCATTACTGAAATATTCCAAGTAATGCTAAATTCAGTAATATAGTGAAACTCAGAAAATCTCATGACATGATCAGAAAATTTTATGCTGAGTAGTGGAGATGCAAATAATTAATCCTAATAGTAAGGATCTTAGTAACTATCAAAGATTACCAACCTAAAACATATCCAGTTGTGTTAGTACAATATCTTCTACACCAGAAAGAAATCAAGCTTTAATACATTGCAAATATAATCAGCATTTAATGTGCTGTAGCAATTCTGAGTCCTCATGAAAATTTTTAAGTCTGAGAAGGTGAAAATTTGAAGTTATTCACCAAAGCAATTATAAAACATTTGCCCAAACTATTCCCTCAGTACTTTTTCCCTCTGCCTTCTCTATGTAATTTTTAAAAGGAAGGACAGAAGAGTCAGGTTGCCATTTGAACACTGATCAATATAGTTCATTTCAAAAAAAACCTGTAGATAACAAAAATTTCAACTTTAAAAACTGTCAAATTCTTGTAACCTGGGGAAAAATTATGAAAAAAACCAAAACAAAACCTAAAAACCCCATAATATTGTCATACCAACCTAAAGGTAGTTAAGTGTAATTCAAAGTGTCTGAGCTGTCCTGGCTTTCTCCTTTGGTCTTGGCTATTTTAGACTGTCTCACCATTCGATGCCTCTCTGGATCAGCATGACAGTTGAATCTTTCTGTTTTTTATCTTAGCTTTCTCTCCTCCCCAGCTGAAAATACTCAGCTAATGAATAGGAAATTTCTTTAAAAATGAAATAGAAAGTACAAGGAAGGTAAAAGATAGAAGGAAGAATGGAAGCAATAATTACAAGTTGATTTTACATAAACCAGAAACAGACACTGTAGTTTTAAAGTGCAGACCTAGATGCTGATAGTTACCACTGCATGAAGGAGGTGCAGAACCAAAACCAAAGCTCTTGGAAGAGGAATAATTGCTCAATTGCTCAAGGAGGTGAACCAACTTACCTTTTAGAATTAACTTTTAGGAGCTTACATCTACAGTAAATTAGCATGACTGCTGCCATTGGCAATCGGTTAAGAGGGAGAATTACTGAATAGTTTACAGTGGCAAAATGCCAAGGGAAAGTCATTATAGGCAATGCTGTGTAAATACTGCTAATGCACACAGGACAACTTTAAATAGACAGCAGTTTACAAGGGATTTGATAATTTAAAACAAGCCTGCTTCTTCATGCAGGGCTGAGCAGTTGCTTATTTTACAGTAGATGGCATGCAATGTTACCACTCTGTACTACAAATCAGAAGTTAGAGATTTTCCGTGAAAAATTGAAATATTTTCTGTGCTCACAATGTTTCTCATTTATATGAAAAATAACCTATCTGTCAGCTTGCATGAATGGACTGCCAAAATGAAACTCAGTGTTTCCTGAGTATTTCATCTAGATAGCTTCAGCTGAGATTACACAGGAAGCTATGTTCAAATTACATTTTTCAACAAGGAAAGAAATAAAAAGAGACTTTAAACAAGACCATTTTTTCTTCCTTTCCTCTGAGTTAAGTTGTGTATTGGATTGGTGCTTCTCAAGGTATTTACTAATAAAAAAGCTACAGCCAAAAGAAGCACCAAAGTTGTTACCTTTTCCTATGACGTGTCAGGAAGAAAAGCCAATAAATTTTGTTTTGATATAAATGCAGTCTACATCACAATAGGTAAGAATAATGTTTAATACTTAATGCCCAGGTTAAATATGACTGACTGATTACCTGTTTAGTATATGAGCTTCCTGAAAACTTTTTTTCCTCTTCAAAATATTCTGAAAGGTCTCTCGCTTCAGTCAATATTCTAAAGCTATAAAGGTAAATACAATGAAAGAAAGTGTGTCCAAATACATTTATATATGCATCAGTAGGCATTTGTGGAAAAGAGAATAGTACAGATTCAACAGCAGCAGAGGATATATGGATACAGCCAAGAATGAGAGTCTCATTTTTAACAAGCTTTTGATTATATGAAAGAGTGTTATTTTCCCCTTTTAGGATTTACATTTATGAGATAGTCTCATAGGTTATTTTAATGGGGAGGGAAAAAAACCCTGTAATGAAAATTTCAGACTTCCTCTCCTTAAATTCCTTCCATAAGGTCCTAGAAAATGTAAGTTCCCTGTATTTACTGCGAAGACTTATGGCTGCATATGGAGTAAACAATTGAGAATTGTCAGTTCCTGACTGCAGTACAAGGAAAAAGTAATAGAACAACTAATTAGAATAGTTGTTCTATTGTTCTATTGTTCTGTTTTTCCTGATTTTCCCAAAAGAAAAATTCACTACAATTTTTCTTTTGGGGAAACAGCTACTGCAGAAGGGCAGTGGAGTCACAGACTCCACCTCACCTTGTTTACACTTTTTTTTTTTTTTGCAAGCATAGAAAGTACTGTGGATTCAGCTTTGCTTCTCAATTTTTTATATACTAAAGTGCTTAAATAAAAAGGACACAGAATTGCTAAATCTCAGGAAAAAAAAACCGCAGACCCATAAATCTATTGTCTTGATTCAAGGATATGTTGCAACTTTTGTTTTTTAGGTTTTGACTGTTTAGGGGTTTTGCCCACCACCACTATTTTCTGTTAAAGAAACCATATAATCAAAACATTCAAATTTTGTAGTACTAATAGAATATTGGTAATTTATTCAGATTTCTCCCATGAATATTCAAATCTGGAAGAGAAAGCATTCCTGGGACACATTTGTTTTTCCTCTAAAATTCTTAAATTTTAATTTTCCTTGAAGTCCTTATAATAAGTCAAATCAAATTATTCTGAGAATTGGGCACTATGCAGGAAAAAAAATAGCTAAATCAGTCTTCCATTACATAGTTACTTCTTTCTCAAAATACCTATTACATGTCTAAGGAGAAAATGCAAAACCAATCAAGAAAACACTTATATGGAGAGAACAAAAGGGTGGAAATGAATAGAAAGTTTAAATTCAGAAGTTTAAAAACTTTCTCAGAGGAATAGGATGGCAGCTTTGCAGAACAAAGATAATGCAGGCTATGATGATACACAGTACACCTTGCATCTGGAACAAATCCTATTATTGTCAGACATCACCTGGATCAAATTAGGATTAAGGATGACATGTATAGTCATGCAATATTTCTTTTTTCAGGGGAAGACTATCAGATTAAAACTCTGTGTTGTTAAGTAGATGATAAGGTTCCTGCTGGTAAACTATAGTTCATACATTTTAATTATTTCACAGATACTCTGATTAACAAATATAAGAGGCATGATCTTGTGTGAAATTTCAAGAGTAGTTTGTCTTTTGAATAAATCAAATATATAAGCATTATATGAATCCTTAATTTAGGTGCTATCCATGAGTTTCCAAAGCATGAAACATTACAGAAATGTATCCTTAACCTTTTTTTTTTTTTTTTTTTTTTTCCAGAAAAAGACAAAA
>JAYDZK010000113.1:76631707-76644144 GCA_034509185.1 Euphonia xanthogaster
ATGTGTCTTTGACCTTTTTTTTTTTTTTTTTTTTTTTTTTTTTTCAGAAAAAGATAGAAGCAGGTAACATGAGCCTGACTGTCATTTCAGGGATTCATCATTTTCTTCCAAATTGCAAAGACATTAGGATTCTCTGGAGTTCTCTAAATCCAAAAGAGTTATGAAGAGTCATATCAGGCAGTAAAAGGTGGAAAGGCCACAAGCAATAATGACTGAGGTATTAAAGCTGGAATAGTTAATAGTATGACATCGGAAACTATTTCCAAGCAAAAGATTCTGACTAGATGCAAAATATTCTTTGAAGTCTTTAAGGAAGAGCAAGCTGCTCAATGTGTAATTTATTTTTATTACCTTTTCAATAGATTGGACTTTTTTTCTGGATTTTCATTCACGAAATATAAAACATCCAGAGAACAAAGAGACACAAAAAAACCAAACAGCCCTGTGAGGCTTTCCCAAAACTCACTGAAAATGTAACATTAATAAGCTGTAAAGGATGACTGAAAGAGGATAAACTAAATACTAAACTGAAAGAGCATGGTTTTAGGTTGAATATTAGAAAGAAATTCTTTGCTGTGAGGAATTTGAGGCACTGGAACAGGTTGCTCAAATGAGCTGTGGATGTCCTGTTCCTTGAAGAGCTCAAAATCAGGTTGGATGTGAGTTTGAGCAACCTGGTCTAGTGGAAGTGCCCCTTCATGTGGCAGAAAATTTAGAACCAAATTATCTTTAATGCCCTTTCCAAACCAAATCACTCTATGATTCTATGTTCCTCAAGATGAACAAAATTAAAATGATGTGTCAGTGATAGTTTCCATTAAAAGGCATTTTTTCAACATTCTTTTATGAGCAGTTGCAATATTTTTCTGTTAATTTAAATATTATATCCAATGACATACAATACCTTTCCAGTTGTGTTTTGCCTGCAGATGAAAACCATCACATTTTTTTTTTAAATTACGAGTTATCCACTGAGTTTCTGATGTTTCAGAAAGACTATTTGATGCTTGTAGTACGCATATTACAAGCATTTTCCCTCAATATTGAGATAATGGTAATGGAATAAGAACACAAAGAGGATAACACAATCCAATCTATAGATAGCAAGGGCAGTATATATGGTCTCTATTTAAAATTGAGCCTTGCATGTCTACTAAACTTTCACCAATCCTATAATGATGCATGCAAATTCACACCAGCCTTCCGATATATTTTCAGATACATGCAGTTATTTGCAAAAATGTAATACATACCTAAACACCCTGAGTCAGAAATCTCCAGTAAGAAACATACATTATTAACTATAGCTGTTTCTTCTGTGCAAATAGAAATTAATGATTCTGAGGAAAATAGAGAAAGTCTTGAATAACTTGTCTGATACATCCAATATATTGAATAAATTTCAAACTGTGCTGATCTCTAAATCACACAACAGCTGACAGATACAGCTTTTGTAAAAGAGACACCTGCTAAAGCTTGTTCTTATTATGGTAGTTTTAAAATTGTTATAAACAGTACTGAAACTGTAGTATAACTGTAGTATAACTGCAATATAACTATAATATATTTTTAAAGGAAATAAATTAATATAGTACCCCTATGGACAGATTAAGAATGAAGTTTATATTCAATTATTTTCTTTACCTTAAAGGCATTACCTTATAAAGAAACTGCAAAAAAATTCAACTGCGTGAGACTGAAAATGTTACTGAAATATACCTAAGTAATTCCATATAGAATTCCACAGGGAAGCTATTTTAAGGGGGAAAAACATTAATTTTGGCAGTAGTTAAGAAACAAAACCTAACAGATTTGGGCTTTGCACAGAGGTTTCTGCTCCACAGGAAAATAGAATTTATAAACAGTCAGAATTCAAATGAACCATGCAAGTATACGACTGTATCAAAGGTTCTAGTAATATATTTGTTAATGTCATTTTCAGCAGTAAACTGCATTAAATAAAAGAGAAGCAGATATGTAAAGAAAATTCCTTGAAAACGCTACACTTTTTCTAACTATAAAGATATGTTTTTTTGAAAAACTCATCTCCCTGATTTAAAAGAAATTATGTAATACTTAGTTGGCTGTTATGTGTTACAGTGCACACTTTTTGATGTTTGTTCATTAAAAGAGGGGGAAAAGCCCTACAGACAGACTATTATATGAAGCCTCACATTTTAATTAAACAGTATTATACATACTTCAATAAAAATATGGTTATCTACTATATATCCTAGGATGCTTTCCTGACTTGACATCAATGGCATCCATTTCTTCCACTATTATATCTCATCCAATAACACAAATTTCAATGCTTGCTCATTTGTTTTTGTTTTTTTCCTTATTTAAAATCTTACCAAATACACCAAATGTTATCTTTACTCCTTAGGCTCATACATATTTCAAGAATGTGTTATATGGAATTGTATTTGAGAATAAAGTATACCTGAAATTACATCTGGAGTAACAGTTAACAACGGTTAATAATTTTAGGGTTCTCAGTATCCTCTATTTTTTTCCTTTTAAAGATGGAAGACTTAATGTCTCAGTTTAAGTCTCCTTTCTATGGGAAGCAAAGAATTTTGCATTCATTCAGAATATGTAGACTTTTTAAAAGATTAGTTACTTTTCACATGTTCATTAGTTTACAAATACATTAGTTTCTTTTGACATGTTCATGTCATAAAAAACAAAGCATTAAGCATACACAGTCCATGTTTCTAATCTCTGTTATATCATTTTGCATTTGCCATTTAGTAATATCAGGAAAAAACAAATATGAGCAATGAACTATCAGGAGAAGCATGTGACAAATCTGTGCTGTTGTAATCAAAACTAATAGTTATCTCTATCCTGCCACACTATTGAATAACATATCCCATGGCAAAACCAGTGAAATGCTGGGTGAACACTTGGAAAGACAACAGTGCAAAGTGCATACTTTGAGATGAAAATAATCCAGACTGAACATGTCTCCCTCATGATTTAGGGTATTTCTGTAGATTTTCCAGATGAGAATACTTCTAAACAGAGAGATAAGGAAAAGAAGCCATACTTTTCTGGATTAGTCCTGTAGATAATTATGGACATGAATGTTTTTTAAGTATATACATTGTGTTGTTATCTTTAGAAATACACAACCACTGCCTCTTCAGCAATGGTAGCTCAAATTCTGTTTCTTTAGGAGAAGAATAATAGATTATCATAGCATATAATAATTATGATTACTATCTCATCTAAATGCCTGTTTCTGTAGGAAAGAGTTAATGAGTACAATGGGTAACAAGAAACAGTAGATAAAGCTAAGAATAAAAGCAGCAAAAGGGGGGGAATGTTATTAAAGTACACAATCAGCTACAATGCAGCTAAAGAACTGAATGATCAATCTTTAAAAATCATTTTGAAAAGGAATTTCTCCATACAATCCTTTAGAGTTGTAGGTAATGGGAAATAAATCCCTCTTGGATTTTATCCTCAGTCTTTAGATTTTAACCAACTAGATTTTCATTTATTAAACCTACTTCTTTTTTTTTTTAATTTTAATTTTTAGCTTGATCAAACCTTATTACTCATCTCTGAAATTTGTGCATTTTCATAGGAAAATAGAAAAAATTCCAAGCTGTGTGAAAAACTTCAGTATATTTGAATTTAAATTATTATACCCCCAAGTGTCAGTTTTAAAAGTGAACCACTTATAGCATCTTGAAATTTAAAGCTAGAAACAACTTTAATAATGCTTTTAAAAATTCAGATAACATTCTGACACACTATTTTCACTGTTTGCCAAAACAAACCATGAACAGTTTCCAAATGACAACACAGGAAAAGTTGTTTTTTTTCTTTTTTCCTTTCCTTATTTAAATTTCATCCAGATGATTGGACAGCATTAGGCATGATGCAAAATTGTTACTAGAAACACAAGAAAAACAGGAATGACCTAAGCCCCTAAGCATTGATGGTCTAAACCCATCCTTTCACAGCTTGGGATAAACCAAAACATGTCACTGTCAACTAACCTGATTATAATAGTATGATTCCTCACAAAAATCTTCCACAGAGATTAATATTTTTGACATGATCCAGAGTCCTCCAGGCTTCTTACTTAGCATTTACTGTGTATAACATACCTGAAAAAGCCTGGAAAGCTCTCTGAGTATATTTTGAAAAAGGGAGTTTCTACTTTCTGCTTATCTAGAGCACTGTAACTCCTGGCATTCCTTCCCATTACCCAATCAACAATATCTATCCATATGCCTTTCTGTAGAATTTTAGTGTAACCTTAAATGAACGTCACCACAATATGCATACCAACAACACTGGATTCCAAAGGCTGAATCACCTAAAATATTTTCTCTACTGTTCACTCATGAAACAATAATCAGATACTAGAAACATAAGTAACACCGATGGTCTTTAAAATCCATAGCAAATTTCTGGCAGGGAGTAGCACCATAGCAAGTTAAAAACATAGAAAAATAAATTTATGGCTACATGTTGTACTAGAGAAGCAACACTCCTGTTTTACAGAGAAGATGGCAGCAAAAATTATCAAAGACACATTTCTCTTCGTAGGAGTCAGACATTTCCAAAGGACCTGATTAGACTGGAAGAAATTCAAGCAGACTTTCAAAAAGTTTGTCTTATATCAAAGCTTATTATGCTTTTCTGAGTGAAGAAAACTACATCAGTATTTAATCAGTCTAATATTCTTTAAATCAATATAATTATTTCATCTGTATTACTGTTTCTACTGTAGAAGGTTCTTTATTGTAGTGTATTCATACCTAAATTCTTCTATAATCTTTCTCAGATGCTAGCCGTGGATAGTGCTCAGTAGGAGTAGGACAAGAGAAAAGGGGGAAAAAAAGGAAACAGAGCAACTATTAATACCAGTAGTAGTAGACTACTTAAATATGAAAGGTATTTTGAGGGAGAAATATCGTATATATCTACATAGGATCTATTTGCAACTTTCTTCAAATGCCACATAAGACATTAAAATAGCAGGGGGATACATAAGTACAAAACCAAATTGAGAAGAAAAAGCATGGAAGTAGATATGTATGCGAAGGCAAAAAAAATCTTTCTTTCTACTGAAATTATGTAGGAGGAATTCTTGTCCAGTTTCTAAATCTGTGGATGATTTTGAGCATATTGATTTCATTACTGAGTGAAAGCTTCCTCTGTTTTGACATTCAGAGTAGTCATGACCTGGGAGAGATGGAACAAGGTCAGCACAGCATACTGGGCACATCAGTAGTCCCTGGTTGTCCTTGGCAAAGAGAATGAGCTCCAGGAGCTCCATAATGCACGTGCAGCCAAATCAGAGTTTTGGCACTCCTCTAAAGCAGATGTTGATTAGGCAAGTTCATACTAACTCGTATTAAATAGCTTAAGAGCTGCACAATCACAGCACAGAAAAATGTGTATGCTGCAAAATGTGCAATTCAAGAACTGAAGAGTTGGAAGAAGCAAGAAAGACATCTGGCAAAAGCAAAAAAAGGCCTGGAACAGGTGGATCTTCCTCTATTCTTTTGAGGACGTAAGAAGTATAAAAAACCTAACCAATCAAAAAAAACCCAAGAAAAAAAAAAAAAAAAAAAACAAAATGAAAACAAACAAAAATACATCCCTCAAAAAACAACCAAAAAAGCAAAAAACCCCAACCAAATAAGAATCTTACACTGACTGAAGGAAGAAAATGAAGGAAAATTATGAGCATTTTATTTTCTGCTCTCAGGCCTGATGACCTCAACCTTCATGGCTAAGACCAATGAGGACCAAAGAAAACAGTCAGCATTGAGAGCTGCAATCAACCCTGGCGAGCTTTACTTAGTACTGATCGAAACAAGATAGTTAAGGGCTGGTTCTCTGAGAATAATGACTGATGGTCATTAAAAACAAACCACTGCTCATGTGTACCCTTAATGAACATCAATCCAGTAAAGCACTGTTTTAACTCCTTAGCTGGTTTGATTTGTCAGTCTTCCAGGCACCCCTTCAAGGCAATCCCTCAATCTCTGATGTATATATACATACACACACACAAATATATATATATATATATATATATATATATATATACATACATGCACACATTCAGTTACAGTGCACACCACATTTTTAAGTCCCGAAAACATTCAACACTTCTGTCACAGTGTTGTGATTTACTCAAAAACCTTCAAAGGATACAGCTACAGATAGATTTGTGCTTGTTTTGTTTCCTGGTGAGATGCTGGTTTATGATGTGCAGATGACTGTTTATTCAGAATGAGCTGCAACAGGGATATCTTCTAGTCTTCAGTTGTGCGGTTGCTAAATATGGTTGGCCATGACTTGACATTTAGGCATTTTATATTGACATTAAATTTTAAATCAGATTAAATAAAGATGTTATAAGGTGCTACAGAAGATTTAAAGAGAATCTTAACTAAAAGGAAAAACTTATGGACATATTCATAATTTCTTTTTTCTCCTCCCCTCATTTCTAAATAGTCAAGGGATAAGACATTTTACCCATCTTTGATAAGCCTTATTTCTAAATTAACTTATTTAGTATAGTCTAGTGACGATACACATGAGTACTTTAATGGCTGTGGAACTTAGTTTTAGAATGTCATAATTCAGGAATGTTAGGAGGAGACCACTGATGCTGGTTACTGAAAAATGTTTCAATTAAAAACTAAGAAAACAATTAAACAAGTTTTCACATTGTATCCTTTGCATAGACTACATGCTTCAGGAACGCACATTGACAAAATAATCTGGAAAGAATACAGCTTGTCACCAAACTTAATTTTTTTTGGAGAAAAAATATTAAGGGCAGTAGAGGAAAACTCAAGACATTAAATATTTTCTAACATATTCTGAAAACAGTATTATACAAATATGTAGAAAACAACATAACATAATTTGTGAAGGCTTTGCATATAACATGCTAAATTAATCTATTAGAGCTCTTGAATTAAGCATTGCTTGAAAAAAACCAAATCTTTATCACTGAACCATGGTAGGTATAGAGCATAAAACTGTCAGTGGTCAAAGCTGCCCAGCAGCCTGAACTTAGAGAATTAATGCTTGTTTCTGAAAATACTTTTTTTGTCATCCCCAGATAAACTCTTCTAGAATATTTACTCCACTCATATCTAAAAGTAACTCAGGGTCCAGTCTTGAGCATTGTTGTACCATTTCATTCTACATAAATATTTATATAAGGATATATGATATTATAGGAGCATTTTTCAGTTTGTGCGTCTTCATCTCTAATCAGGTATAGTTATTTTGTTTATTGGTCTATCATAGCAGCATGAAATTTAAAACTCCATATTACTTCACTAGTAACAATTAAATGTATTTAGACTTTGTGTTGAAAATTCCTGCCTTTGCTTTGGGCCTTTGTTGGGGAAAATGTCAAGCCACAAAATTTCTTGTATCTCCTTCTGTCAGGATCTGTAATAATAATAAAAAAAAACCCTACTACAATAAGTTAAAACACACTTTTCTAGTAAACACAAAACCCTTCAGTTACGAAGTTCTAGAGTTGAAAATTACAAAAAAGCATTGAACATAGTACATGGCATAGGACGACCGTAAGTTAGCGTTCCGTTGCAGTTGCAAAGAAGACAAATATAATCTAATATTAGGATAAATATTTTCATCAGGAAGCAAGAATCACTAAGTGCATGAGGTCTTAGAGAGTTTTATTTGGAATATCATGTCCAGCTATAGGTACACATGTTCATCAAAGAGAAATGTGGAAAATGGAAATCTTATCCTGGAAGTGAAGACCAGGAGAACTGGACTGTTTTCAACTGGAGAAACAAAAGGTGACAAGAAAGAATTACTACAGAAATATGGCAGAAACAGGTCTAAACACAGAAGGACTATGCAACCTCTAACCTAGAAAGGCAGGAGTAAATTACCTGCAGAGAGCTGACTGCTCCTTGGAATTTGCTAAATTTAGGAAGGGGGCTAAATGACATATTGCTGGAAAACTAGAATCAAAATATCACTTCCACTTCATATGCACTAATAATCCCTATTCTGAACTGCCAGAGAGATAGAGTAGAATAATAATTTTAAAAGACATAAAAATCATAAGCTGTCTTCTGTAAGTGGCATGCAAAGACTTAGAAAGACTGACTAACTTAAGATTATAGAGGAATTAAATCTATTTTGATCACAAAAGACTACATATTAAATATTTACTTAATATGCAATGACTGAGAACTTTCCTGACCTTTACATCAAAATGTCTCCCTGCAGTCCCAGTGGTACCGAAAAATACAGAATTCTGAAGAACAGCTTCTCAGCCATTCCTTGCAGGTCAGGCACGAAAACTTAGTATATTTCTTTCACTCAGTATAACAATACCTATGTGCTGATTTCAGATATATATCCTTAAATAAAAGAAAAAAGTGAAATCAGGACCTGAATAATCTCAAATATTTTTTTGCCTTTTTTTTTCACATGCAGTGATGTCAAAGCACAATAAATTTGCATAGATCTATATGTGGCTTCATTAAAAAAAATCTAATATAGTCTAAAACATTCAAATTCTTTACAATTCTTTTAAATATTTTCTCTGATCTTCATCTGAATACATATTCTGAATTAATTATTCCTGGACTTCAGACCCCAAATTACTTATAAAAAATATATTTTTGCAATAGTACAAAAGAATTTAGTTTTTTCTCACCTGTTTTTATGGTATTCTTTCTATTGCTAGATTAATATATTTTCTGTACTAATTTCTTACAATTAAAATCCATATTTGACTATTCTTCTCCTCCTGTGCCTCTCTAACTACTAAAGGTTTGAATATTTGCCATAAATGCTTCTCAAGATATGAGAAGTAGATTTATACCCTAAAGGTTTTTATTATTTATCAGAAAAATTACACATCTTGTCTAAGTGAGCCTTAAGATTTCCATCCTTCATACTAATAAATTAAGAGTGTGCTAATTCACTGCCATTCTTTAAAAATATAATTTTTTTTTTCTTCTGGTATTTCTGACAGAAATGTATTCACTTCTCTACTGATGTTGTATTTGAAAGAATTAATTAAATGCAAGCATGTTTACTACATTTTTATACTCATTGCACTCTACAGTAAAAATCCAAAGTCTACTGATTAAAATCTACTAAAAATGTATAAATCTAATGTCTAAATCTACTTAAAATGTCTAAAATCTAGTGATTATACTTAAAACTAAAAATATTTTCAAACAACTCTGGTGTAATTCTTTTTAATTCCATGTAAACAAAACTTCACATAAATTGTTTGGTAGCATTTGTCTAGAAATTTTAATTAGGAAAGTGCAAATGGTTCATTTGATGTTCAAAACTGATTTCCAGCATTAATGGATAGATTAATAGCTACTCAGGCATTATCAAAGAATATAAAAATTGTATGAGATATTAACTAAAAATAATGTGCCATTTTGATGATTTCTTTTGCAATTAGAGGTAGAGATCAAAATAGCTTGATTTTAATTGGAGATCAAATAGAAAAAGAAAAGGAAAAACAGCCTGTGTTTTCCAAGACATAGAGCCGGTAAGAAGCTTCAGGTGCAAACTTAAGTGAAGGGAGAGACATGTTTCCAATAAAAGGATCTAAAAAAATGAATCAAGAGATAGCAAAAGAAGATTTAAATAGCTATGTTAACCTCTTCTTATAAAATCCTGAATCTGGAAGTGGCTGTTACAAATTTTTCTACTGCTGCAGACTTTTGAAATAAGTCTAGAAATTTAAACTTTTCAAATATGCTCAGCTTCAAATAGGAATTAGTATTTGATGGTTTATATCATGCATTATGTGGGAGGTAAAACCAGATTACTGATATTTTTCTTTCTGACTTCATAAGCTCCAAATTCCTTGCCTGGGCACAGCAAGCATCCTGGGCAAGAAAACACTCTTCATTTTGCAGAGATATTCTGCCTTCTTTCTGATTGATTCTAAATCTATGGCAGTTCTCCATTTGTATTTAAGTCACTTTCACTGTTAAGATTTTGATTTTTGCTAATTAGTCCTGTGATTAGGAGACCACAATTCAATACTATCAACAAAGAGTATTCTCAGTTTATGGTTTTTCTCATTTTTCTCAGTGGTCTTGATTGTCCTCTTCATGCATCCTGACAAGCTGCATGTATCACCCAGTAATGGCACTGCAGAGCCCACGTTTACCAGCACTAGGGAATTTTCAGCACATTTTGCGAGATTGTTGTTTACTGAATAGCTCCAACATCACACTTTGTCAGCACATCACTTATCTGGGGGTGTATCATGACTATAAATCCTGAAGAAAAATTTTTTTGCTGAGGACATCAACATTTACCAGGGAATGTAGATTTCAATTGGCAGCTGAGAAAGGCCACATTACCTTTTACTGCTTGAAGTCCAAATTTTCCTGGTGAAGAATGGGTATTAAGCAAGACCAAATATCATTGGCACGGCTGCCTTCCATGCACACGTTTGCTTATGTAAAATCATTAGACTCTAACTAGTTGTGTGACTTATTAAAAGATTGCAGACAAATGTACTTCACAGAATTTCTGCTTTGGAGAAAGGTATGAATTGAATAATTTTAAAAAATGTTGCTATGTTATTAACAACTCTTTGGGAGAGCATTATCTGCTACAATAGTCACAATCAATGTTCTTGATCCAGTTTTAAAGTAAAATCCATGCTAAATGCTCAGTTTTAATAGATTTTGAGTAAATTAGTAATGCAAAATAAAATTTTAACTTGAGAAATATTATCTTTGCAAGAAAACTAAGATCCCTCAGTGACTAATTTATTTTTGCTATGTTGCTGTAATTATAATAAATTTAAAAAATTCCTCTGGCACAAATATCTGAAAAGCATTTTTTTTTTTTTAACTAATTTCTACTTGCAGAATTGGGATCTGTTTCTGCTTTACCAGACATCAATGTCACAGTGCAACTGTCTAATGCAGTATTTTCCTCCAAATCAGCTGTTAGTCAAAAGGACATATAACTGACTAAATATTGTTCTCTTTATTCCTCTCATCTTTAAATTTTTGTATTCTATATTGATGTGAAGAGTTAACTAGCATTAGCTTCATTACTGGCTCTTTTATGTTCTTTCCTGTTCGAATGGGGAGCTCTTAAATGATTTTTTTTTCCTCCATGGAAGTACTGACTATCATCAAATAACACACTAATCACAGTAAACATATGCACTCAATTTTTAAAGACTGAATTATAAGACAAATTTTCTAAATCTTTAGCTGTTTTCATTAACTTTCCATAATGAACTTATTTTTCAGCCATTCTTCCAAGACAGAAAAATTAAATTAATCCCAAATGCAATAAGTGCTATTCCCTCCCTCCCATGCATTGAATAAGCTGGACTGTTTTTTCTGTAAAAGTACATATTTTACAACTGATGATTTCTCTACCAAAAATGCTGCCCATATTCAACGACAGAATTCCTATTTCTCAGGAATGGAAAAGCAAATATTCTCTCAATAGAGCTAAAAGAACTATACAAGAAAAAGCTTAAACAGTACTTTTCCCAGCAGTAGCTCAATAACTTGAATCTTATTTTGGTTTTTATTTATTGTCTGGTCATGGTTTGGTATTTGGTGGTTTCCAGGTTTTTTTGTTGTTGTTTTTGTTGTAGTTGTTGTTGTTTTGTTTTGGGGTATTTTTTCCCATAAAATTTAATATATGACACCCACTTCCCCTGGGATTCCAGCCTCACTGAAGCCAATGTAATTTATTTGATATATTTGTATTAAGAGAAAGCCACCTCTGAAAGCATTGGGTACCCTTTCTTTAGTACAGAAAATGTCCTGCTTTCTTCCCAGGTGAAGGTTACCATTTAATTGTTTCTTAAAAAGCTCCTTAATTTGAAAGGAATCCATTAATTCATCACTAGTCATAATCATCCCGCAAGAGAGACAGTAAGGCACATTATTCAATTGACATAGTAATAAAAAAAAAAGTGTTATCTTTAACTTTTACCAGTGCAATGGGCAGCAGAAAAGCATTACAGAATGGAATATTGACACTGGGAGCATGTTGCCTTGAAACAGCAAGTTGGATACAGCTCCTGCTGAAATGGCCATCAAAAACCCCAAGAAGCTATTTTGACATTTCATTTCATGTTTTTTCGGTCCTTCATTTGCCTTTATTCTCTCTTCCTCAAAAACAGGTATTTCTGAAGAAAGGTCTTTGCTTTACTTCTACGTTACTTTACTGTTCCCTGAGTTTAGGTCAACAGAACTCTGGGTGTATAGCTTCCAAACAGCCAGAAGTGCATCATGAATACCACTGTATGTTCAGAATTCTCTCAACAAGGCTGCCAGCAGCTTTACCAGCGGGCACTCTCCCTCCCACGAACCGCAGGGAAAGCCCAGCCCGGCCGGGCTCTCTCCAGGCCGCCGGGCCATCCCTGCCGGGTCTCTCCC
>JAYDZK010000113.1:76644260-76670934 GCA_034509185.1 Euphonia xanthogaster
CCGGGGCTGAGGGGCTCAGCCGTGCCCGGCGCTGGGGCCGCTGCAGCCGCTGGCACCGCCTGGGGCCGGCCCGGGCAGCGCCGGCAGAACCCAGCCTGCTGTCAAACTTGAGCCTAATATACGGGAAAATGCCGACTTCCAGAGATTTTATGATTATTTAAGTACGCTGCTATTCTGCCTGCAACTAACAAGAAATATCAAAGTGCCTGTGATTTTGAATGTGTTTGTTCTTTGCTTTACTTCATCTCAAACAATTTTTATATGGTTCTGAAGTGAAGTTTGAACTTTTCCAAGATATGTCAAGGGCATCCGACTCAAGAATTGGGTAAAATTCAGTTAAGGATTGAGACTGTAAAGAAATACTCTTAAATAACAATCTATTATGTATGTGACAGTAAATATCTTCTAAGGCTCTTTTACAAATAAAGGTCTGTTGGTCCTGAACTAACAGCCAAGCCAACATCCTGTCCATCTTAATATATTAACAGCCTGCCCTAAAGAAATGAAAATCACTTCTAGAATCACACATAGATTTGTGAGTTTGTGCCTTCACCAAAATTTCTTGAAGAAAGTGAGTTTGCTTTACCAACAGGATACTCAAAGGTAGCACTCAGGAGGTATAGACAAAGTATTCCCCTGGATACCAGATGTACTCTCACCTGCTTCCTAGCCCAGGGGAAGGATCACTGATGTGTTCTCTTCTTTCATTTCACATCTTTTCTACTACCTTGAAGCAAGCAAGAGTTTGTCTACAGAAGTCTGTCTAAAGTGGCAAATGGAGACAATGTTAGAACTTGGCTTCAAACATTTTAGTTTAATATTTCCTCATCTTTATTTTTAAACAAATCACCATCAACAGAGTTCTGATGTTAATATGATGAGAATACAGATGAATAAGATATTTTTCCACATCAGAGAATTCCAAATTTCATATTTTAATCTACTTCACTCCTACACACTAATTGTTATACATTTAATATACACTTCACACCTACCATTTTATCATTGTAGACACCTACTCAGCTAATCAAGGAGTTCAAAAATTTCCCATTGCTTGGGGGAAAAATGAAGCATATCACCATTATCTAAAGTAAAACTATAGAAACCGCTCAAATATGCTCTGCTTACTATGGTAACAAATCAAATTCCATAGTTCAATTGGAATTTAAATTGTTTTAGTTTAGAGCCCTTGCCTAATATTTATGGCCAAAATGTTTTAAAGTATAAATGACAAGATTTCAAATTTTTATTCTTCTGATTTGAATCTTGAACATCTCTCAGGAGAAGCATTCATTATCACTGTAACAAAAGTGTCATGATTGCAAAAGAAGCAAATGTTTCCTGCCATGCCATTAGAATTTGTCAGTACTCAAAGCTTTTAATTCAATACTTCAGTTTGTGTAAGGGCAGAAGGCACACATAAAGCATCAATTGTATAGCAAAGTGCATTTCAGACACTACGACAGAAAAAAAATATCCAGCATCAATTATGACCAAGGTTGGTAAAAAAAATTGTCTGTACACCTAAAGAAATTATAATCTCAATTTTCCCACTGGTTTCATTATAAACTTTTGTTTTATTTCAATTTCATGCTAGTTCCCTTGCCTTGTTCCTTTTACTTTCAAAAACAGCACAACATTAAAGAAAAAACTACCATTCATCATCACTAAACCACTTAGCCTTCCTTCTTAGAGGCACTTTTCTCCCTTCCTCCTGTTAAAAAGCCCTGCAAATCCAGATTTGGTAGAAAGGCACATTAAAACACAAACTGTCCATGATGATTTATTGAGGTGAAAAAAACAGAAGGGAAAAATAATTTTAACGCCTTAGTTGATTAAATAAATCTTAAATAAATATTTGAACCTAACTTTCAGGTTTCTTGAAGGCAGAAAATAACACCAGGATCTGTATTTCCATACAAAAATAAACTACATGCATGAAAATGCTAGATTGAAATCTTTTGCCCAAAACTATAATATTGTTTACAATATTTGAAATAAAATATCAAACATGAATCCTCCATGATTTAGGTCAAAATCATATTATAATTTAGATTTCCAATTTAAACATAGATTCAAAATTTAATAACGGATTTGCTGTAAGCTCTCTCAGACTTCTCGTTTTCAGAAAATATATTCTCTTGACAAGACATTTAATTGTATTTCCTCTTCTTAATTAATTCTGAAACTGGTGTCCCTACAACAGGAACCAGACAACACAATGTGTCTACTGTAGTAAGAAATGTAATCTCACTTTCTGCTACAGAAACACACAATGGTTGAGGTTGGAAGGGACCTCTGGAGATCATCCAGTCCAATCCTGCTACTGAGAAGGCAATCATCCAGAGCAGGCTGACCAGCACCATGTTCACTCAGGCTATGAATATATCCAAGGATGGAGATCCCAAAGCCTTCCCGAGAAAGCTGTACCAGTATTTAACCAGGGTTGTCAGTGGTTTTTTTTTTCTTCTTGTGAATCCTTAACAGGATTTCCTGCAATATGACAAAACTTTTGTTAGTTAATGCTGTTACCTCTGTTAGCTTCCTATTTTTTTTAACTTAAAATATTTTTTCCAAGAATTCCTTATGCAGACATACTCCAAGTCATACACATAAAGAATAATTTATTTACATTGTTAAACACATATGCAATATTATCCAAAGGGGGTTCAATAAAAACACTATTTAAAACTCTTATTTTGTCTTGCTATTATTATTATTGCTGCTCCTGCTTTTGATAATTTTATTGTTAAACTGTTCTTATGTGTCAACCTATGTGTTTTATGTGTTTTACCTTTTTCTGAGCCTCTTCCCCATCCCAGCATGGGTGAGGGTGGGGGAAGTTAACAAGCAGCTGAGGGATACTTAGCTTCCAGCTAGAGTTCAGCAACAACACATGCAAGATAAACTTCTCCGACCTCTGTATTGAATCTTATTTTTGTACTTTAAATCAGTAATTCTAAAGTAACTATAGAGAGAGTGGAGAGATTAAAGTTGTCAGGGTTCTTACACTTTCCCAGAATAAAATGGCAGAGGCTATTTAAAGTTTCTTTTATTTCTGGGCAAGTTCACATATTTTCCAGTTGCCAGGTGAGACAAAAAAAGAATAATTACTAGGGGAACATATCAAATAACCTGGAAAAGTAGTAAAAAATCCCAATATAAAAGCTGTTGTGTAAGAAGAAAATACATACCAGAAATGGACTTTTCTCTATTTGTTCTTTTTGAGCTTTTCCTTATGTGCAGGGGCAGAATAGAAGATGAAGTGGTGGCAGGAGAAGTTGTGGAAGAAATCAATAAAAGGAAACAAACTGCCAAGGCCAGGTGGTAAGCACCTAGGGAACTTAAAAATGAAATAGCTTAATGGGTAACCTCTTCCCTTTCAGAGCACAGAACTGGAAAATAGCCAGAGAAACTCTATGTTTCTAAGCCTGACATTCACAGTGGGAAGATCCTAATAGAAGGCATAAATGAAAAGACCAGACGTCTGGTCACCTGACAAAAATTTATATTTTAGGGATGAGAACATGAGTCTTTGTAAAATAAAGATAATAAAGATAATAAAGATAATAAAGATAATAAAGATAACAGTAAAGATAATAAAGATAATAAAGATAATAAAGATAATAAAGATAATAAAGATAATAATAATAATAATAATAATAATAATAATAATAATAATAATAATAATAATAATAATAATATTTTGTCACAGAATCACTGTATTCCTCTGCAAATTTCAGCAAATCTAGGATTAATGAAGATCAAAATTATTACAGACAGACTGAATTTATGAGACTGTACTTGAAAGCTTTTATTGAATGTTCTTTAGGAAGTAAAGGGCCTCTAGACTGGGAAGAAAGGATCCTGCATGGATAAGTAATCAGTGAAAAGACAGAAATTGTGAGTAAACTGTCTGTTTTCACCATGGAGAGGGTCACCAGTAGAGTTACAAATGTATGCTAGGATCAGTGCTGTTTTATAGACTGTAAAGAAACTGAGAAAGAAGAAGAGTAAGATCACGACTGCTGATAAAGTAGTTCAAAAGAGGGAGAATACAAGTCATCCCTGAAGAACTGCAAAGAACTTCTGTAGGATTCAGTAGAACGCTAAATACCTAAATGTGAAAGAAACATTCATACCCCAAAACACTAAGTCATGTTACCCTGAAATAAGATTATGATCTCTTAGATAGCCCTTGATATTCATAGAAATATCAACTCAGCATCCAGCAGTGGTCTAAAAAGCAAATCAGGTTTTAAGGACAATTAGCAAGGAACTTTGTAAGAGACAGAATGTCATTATGGGCTTGCTTAAGTTTCCAGTGGCTGCAACCTCTAAACTGTGAATATTCTCTTCCCAACCTTCAAAAGATTGCGGTAAAGGGGTTAAATCTTAGAGAAGAGTGGAAAAGAATAGCCAAAGTTGGAAGAGATTCTGTTGATGCCTAAAGATTTCAGCTTTTATATATTTTTCATATATTTGTAGCTTTGTAGATTATTAATAAGGGGTTATATAGCTGCTGATATTTTTCCTATCCTTTCTCTTAGGCTTTAGAGTAACAAGTTAACCTTCTAACACATTCCTGAAATACTGTTTAGTCTTATTTTCAAGAAGAGAGCCTACAATAAGAACATGTTTTTTCCTTGTCAGAGTCTGAGAAGAAACAAGAAATGGGGCAAAGAAGCCCTGTACCAACTCCAGTGCGGAAGTATCAAAGGAAAATTACGTAACCAAGTGCTGTTCTAATGGGACAATATATCTACTTAAAAGACTGTAGAAATTCAGTGTCATGTGTGCCCAAAGACCATAACTAGGGAGGCATCTGGGAGCTTCCAAAAAATAACTGTTTTTTAATCTTACCATTTTAATACCATCATAAGAATTTACGTCTTTTCATATTAGGCGACACTGTACATTCAAAAATAAAATCATCAAAGCTTCTTCAGCCTAGAAAAGGACAGCTGACTAAGGAGATAGGAGAGATATTCACATTCAGGCACCATAATTTAGTTGCTTCACACATGGTTTACTCAACTGTATCCTAATGACACAGTCAAATATTTAAATGAAGCTCTTGCTAGAAGATGAGTGGAAGAAGCATTTCCAAATAATAATTGTGTGGGAAAGAATTCCCTTGTTACCTCTTGTTGCCACCAAGTATAAAATGTTAGTATTTGAACATGCAATTGGAAAACACAACAATGAACAGCTCAAAATAGACTTCTGCCTTAAAACCAGGTTGGTTGGCTAGTCAGTTACTAGTCTAAATTGTGTATTACAGATGTCCAAATCCAATGATTCTCGGTTTAATTTAAAGTAAAAATTAAAAAAAAAAAATAAAATTGAAAACACTTAGAATTATGTGGAGCCATAAAAATATCCTGTTATATTCTATTCAACATAATAATAAAATAAATAAATAATAAATGAATGAATAAATAAATAAAAGGAAATTAGCAGAAATGTTCATTCCAGTAATAACTATCATAAAATTCACTCTTCCCCTCAGTTCCCTCAGTTTGTAAAACCTCACTTAGGAGCAGCTGTTTGCAGTTTAAGAGGAAAGACTAGAAACATGGGGAAAATAAAAGCTGTTCCTCACTTCATGTACACAAAATAGGAATCAACAGCAGAGGTGAAGCAATTGAAACTGAAAGAAAAGTATCTTAGATCTATCTGAAGAAGTCTTCAATGTTTCTATATACAACAGACATCAATACAACAAAAAAACAAATGGCCACTGTTCTTCTCACAAATGGAGTCAGCCTGGTAATTGTACACATCAAGCAGACCAGCAGTTAATTAGATTTGTAAAGGTAGCATACAAAGTTGATTCCACCCCCAGATAATGGAAAACCAGCTTCTAAATAAGCATAACAAAAATAAAGAGACTTCCCTACAACATGAAGATTTTTAAGTCCACAGGACTCAAATGAAATAAAATGAAAAAGTTCCCAAAATAAATATAAAGAAAACATTACTAACATCAGAAACATCAGTTCCAGTACTGAAAAGTGGCATGCAGCATCAGGGCTATAATAAGAAGAATTACTTCTGATCAGTTTAAAAATTAGAGTCTCTAACTACCTTCAAGTTTCTTTATTTTTCTGAGACAAACATAATTTAAGAACAGACAAACAACTCCAGAAAGTATGATAAGAGAATTAAAAGATACATGCAGATAATAAACAAAATTATTCAGAACAAAAACCCCATACAGTAAAAAACCCACAATATATTAAACAGGCTGTACAGTCAGTGTCATAAGCAATTTATCTCCCTTTGCAACTTTCCTTTAAAAAAACAGCACCCATCCCAGCTTTCTGAGCATCTACAGACTGACCTTTGCACACCTTGAAACAGAAGCAGTTTTCCACCAATACAGCTATGGAATATTCAGGAAAAAAAAATCTTCTACAACAAAAGAGAAGTTGTCAAGTCATGGAAATTGGAAATTACTTAATAAAATGCCACTGATTCAGTAATTAAATGTGAATGCATTTGAATGTAAAGCCTCTCAAAAGAATTGCAAATAAATGGGATGCTTAAAAAAGAGCATTTTATAGAGAGATTTGAGTAAAACTCAATATTGGTTGGGTTTTTTATAAATTTTTTTTCTTAATTATTTCACATAACCTGGGCTTTATTTTCAGTTTGTTTCAAGTAGTATTATGCAAAATCAAGGTCATGAAAATTCTTCAATCTTTGATGCAAATTACTGCCTTAATGCTCAGCTTGTCATCTCTTATTGGCCTCACACAGTAATTTTAACTGTAGCACAGAAATACCAGTGTTTGCTGCAAACCAGATGGCTTGAAAGAGAGAAGTAGTTTATCCATGGCTGTCTGAACATACGTCCTGGGCAATTTAACCACAGATTTTGTGCACAGAATGCATCTTCTCATTCTTGAGCTGGCTCCATAGAAATTAAGGGAGGTGCCTCAACACTGCACTGCCAGCAGTTGCATGGAGAATTTCATAATGACAGAAAGGGCCTGGCACACATTGGTTCTGTGTAGGTTCAGATTGGCATAAATTATTTAACACTGGCAGGTGCACTACCAGTGTTCCCTGCAGTGTTCAGAGACCAAAACACGGATGGCACCTTGCACTGGAAAATTTCATCTGCCTTTATTTAGACTGTACAAGTAACCTAAAGTCTCAGTAACCTGGTCACTTAATATTGCTATGTTGAAGGCCAATACCAAAGTGGTTTGATTAGAGTGCTGCTCTAGTTTTTATTTATTCTGTGACCCAACAATGTGACCTCTGTTGGGGCATTCAAAATATGTACTGCCAAAAAATTAATTACTACAGACTATTTGGTATATAATTTCATTATACTAAAAAAGATTTTGTCATTAAGTAGTGTGGCTAAAACATAGAATAGTATAAAAAAGATAGGTTTATTTCCCAGTAGATAGGTTTCCCGTTGGCCAATAGCAAATTATATTCAGTTAGGGAACACAATAACATTTTTTTCCAACGTGAAACTCAAAACTTTTAGGTGGAAAAATAAAACATCAATTATTAAGTGACTTTGTATCTTTTGTGGTGAAAAAAATTAACCTGCTGCTTATTGTCCAGTTATTCATTCTGTCTTGTAATAACACTGCAATTTTTGAGCACACACAAAATAACACCAAGTGCATTGAGTGGGTAGAGAGGACTGTGGGAAGCAAAGGGAAATAACTACCCAAAAATGCAATTCAGGTTCAAAAAACATACTATCTACATACCAGGAGTTAAATGGACTTCACAATCCTTCTTGCAAATACTAGACTAGATACTTTCTTTATGTGTCCTAGCATGCCAAATAAACAGTTTGGGACAGCTACCATGGAATGAAATCTCAATGCTGTAGAGTATCTAGTCTTTTCACTTTAACTGAAGACAAAATTATTTTTAATACTCTCCCACATGGCATTTTTTCCTTTAAAACTGCCATATATCAGAGACATCCTGAAAAATAATACAGCTCTTACTGGGTTTACTGCAAAGGTGTGCACTTATTCTCTTGTTAGAGTAACATTAAAAAATTATAACTTGCAATTCTGATGGAACTTTTGTCTCTATTGTTCTCATTAAATGTCTACTTTTGCATTTATGCCATTTTTTGACCATTTAAAATCTTAAGGAGTTATTCCTCTGGAACAATAATTTTATCTTTACTAATATGTGTAAACAGCCACTCCCACTAAGAATCTTTAGTAGTATATGTAAACAGCCACTCCCACTAAGAAAAGGAGGAACTTTTAACACAATTTCAAAACATTTATTGAAAGAGAGAGGCAGCAAACAAGACGAAATGATCGCTTTTGGGCTGAATTTAGTAGTCCATAACACATTTTTGATGTCATGCAAAAGGTGTGTTGGGAAGAAACATTTTTTTTTACAGGAAAAATGACAGTTTATAAGGATGAGTAAGTTGATGAGGAAGTTCAGCAATCACTCCATTAAGCCCGCAGCCCCTTCCATGAAGTATCAGATTTTCTACCTCTATCTTAATGAAGTATAATGTTCCAGGCACCTTAATGAGTTTTTACTAGTCAGCTGAACTTTAATGCTTAAAATAAACATGATTTATTTTGTGTTGGTGAAGACCATACAAAAGAGCTCAACTATGGTGTGTAAGACAAAGCAAATAAATGGTGTCACGTAAATATAACTCCATATTTGAAAGACTTATGGAATAGTTTGGGATTACTGTGACTATTTTTCTCATTTCTAATACACATATATGCATATCATACATCTGGAACATAGACAAGATTATACTTCAACCCTCCCACTTGAGTAGGAAAAACATCAGGCATGACCCTAGCTCATTTTATCTTCCAGAGTTTATACTACGAAATAGCAGACAAATTGCTGTAGAGACCACTCAAGCAAAAGTAATGTCAAATTTCTATTCCACAAGGCAGAGTAAAAAGATAGATATATAAAAGCACTTCCTATATATGGAATTTGCATGCAAAATTAAACATTTTTCCTATTGTTCTTTCTGACCTAGACCCACCAGCTGCCGCAGCATCCTTACTCTACACAATGCAAGTGACTGAAAATTTCAGTCAAGCCACACATTTCGATTTCATTCTTCCATTCACTGCTTGTCTAAGAACATTGACAGCTATACCTCAAAGGCCTATAAACATCCTTATAAAAGTTAGGAAAAAGAGAATTAGGTTGAATGATATCTGGAACTTAATGTGCTAAGAATATGAGACACTTCATCATGTACAAGTTAATACTGGGAGCAGAGCTTCTGGATGATAGTCAACTTTCTTCAGTGACACAAGCAGTCCTTTATAAATTAACTGTTCAATGTACATTCTAAACTAATTCATCTGTGCTGGCAGGTAAGATATGACTCCTTAGATGTCACTTTGCTTAAAATATTATAGCAAAAGATGAATAAGACAAAGTGAATTTATGAGATCGTTTAGCATAATGTATGTCTTTTTTATAAGAACAAAAAAACTCCCAAAAAACTTACATCTCAAAATAGATAAAGTACTCTCTTTGTCATTTTGATGTCAGTTTTGTCAATTGATCTTGAAAGATCTGCAGTTAAATGCAATGAAGGCTACAACTATCACTCTGAAACAGGTAACAGAGAAAGTTTGTTTCCTTGAAGTAAACTTTAATGATAGCTGCTTTGATGCCAAGTCTCAGTGTTTCTTCTGATAATATATTCTACTCAAACAAGGAAAGACAGTTCATAATTGCTACTTGCAACTCAATAAGGACATATTCATTCCTTAGCCTCTTCAGGTAATATTTCAACTTCAATCACAGCAAGTAGGATCAATATGACAAATTTTTCTTAGCAAGTAGTGTAAGATGACCAGAAAAGTGCTTACATTCTGAGACAGAGGCTTGGTGTTTTGAAATGCATAACTTGTTGACATAAATTGCTTTTAAAGTAACGAACTGACAGAACTGGACATAGAATTATACACATTTACTCCTGTGGGGAAAAAAAAAAAGATAAAAAGAAGTCATAACAGAATGGTAAAGAATGTGATGTGGCTACAAGACAGCAGTTCAAATATAGATTTTCAAATAAATTTCCAAAAGCAGGAAAAAAAAAAAGAAGCTAGACCATGTTTTAGTATTGTCTAATGTTTTTCATTACAGGGTTTTATTTGTGTTTGGTAATGACTTTGACATGTTTTGGCCCTTCCATTTATATTGACTAAGCTAAATTGGGGCAGCCAGGGGAAGAGGGGTCAGGTGTAGGTCTGTGAAGGAAAGACAGGCACTCATCTTCATTCATTTGTTAGAATTCAGGTTTTAAGAACAATGTTGAGGTGAGTGGAACAAGAAGGAAGATTGATAAATACTGGAATACCTCCATTAGAATAAATCTGGCTTTTCGTATAGAGACTGCAGCTTAGCCTTTGAACTTGAGTTCATGTCAACTGAAATCTCCATGTTCATTAAAATGCATACATTTGGAAACCATAAAGAGATGCTTAAGTTGAGAAAAAAAGAATTGCTGAAAATTTTCTATTCCTGAGCCTGTCCTGCTTTATCAGGGGGTAGTACAGACCAGTGGTTTATGGACTGACCATGTAACTCCGCGCACTTCAGCCCAGAGAGCAGGAAGGAGTGTTGCAGACCTGTAGAGTTGAAACTGAGACCCAAGGTGCAGACTTGTCTTTGCCTTAATGTCCATTCATCATAACTCAGGCTGATTTAGAGGGAACTGTTTTACAATATAAATGCTTTGAGCAGTCCCATAATGTAGATAAATATTAATAAAATGTTGTATGGGAAACTAAATGGTGCCATTCCCAAGCAAAGAACTCACAGAACAGAACAGAACTTAATAGTTCCAGAGAAGACCTACAAATATTAAATAGTCCAACTGCTTGACATCTCAGGGCTGACCAGCATACATTACTTAAGGGTATTGTCCAAGTCCCACTTCAACACTGACAGTCTTAGGGCATCAGTCACCTCCCCAGGAGGCCTGTTCCAGGGGTTGACCACCCCCTAGGTAAAGAAATGTTTCCTGCATTCTAATCTGAACCTCTGATCTCAACCTCCCCCTTTTTGAGCCACTGCAATGTGTCCTGCAACTGGATACCAGGGAGGAGAGCTAAGCACCTCTGTCTCCCCTTCCCCTCATCTGGAAGCTGCCGAGAGAAAAGTGCTCCCCTCAGCCTCCTTCTCCTCATGCTAGACAAGCTCAGAGTCATCAGCTGCTCCTCACAGGACATTTTTTCCAGCCCTTTCACCAGCTTTGTTGCCCTCCTGTGGATGCAATTTTTCAGGCATAATTGGTCGAGATTTTGGGAATGTTTTGCTGGGTTAAGCAAGCACTTTACTTGCAAGACATTAAATACAATATTATGGGCAGGATTGTACTGGTTTTGGCTGGGATAGAGTTAGTTTTCTTGATACAGCTGATATAATAGTGGCTTGGCCTTGTTAGTGGTTTTGTTGCCACATTGATATTTTAGCTGTTACTGAGCCGTGTTTACAGACCATCAACACCTTTTTTGGTTTCTGATGTTGCCCCATCATAGAGTAGGCTGGGGGTGTGCAAGAAGTTAGAAGAGTACACAGCCCTCAGTTAGAAGAGTACACAGGTGGTCCTTTGTTCCATCTGCCCGTGCAGCTGGGCACGCATTGCAGCTTAGATGGTACAGGGAACCACAGCAGGGACCTGGGCCAAAGACTCTGGCTGAGCCTCTGGGGTGATGCTGGGGTATAAGGAGTTCATCTCCACGGAGCCTCTGTGTTGGTCCCGAGCCCTTCATCCTCCCTGAGGCTCAATACCTGCTCCTGCAGCCCCATGCCCTGGTGAGCCAGCCCACACCTCCTGCAAGCAAGGATACTGCCACACTCTGCCCACACCCCGAGGGACACACGCAAAACTCAGTAGCCACTTTGCACCTCAGATGCCCACCTGGCTCCTTCTGGTTTGCTGAAGAGGCCACAAATGTGACCTTTCTTTCCCTTAGGAGAATTACATTGTTTTGGATCATGCTTCAGTACTTCCATTTATGCAGACAGGTTTATTCCAGGGATATCACACACCAAATGGCATCGTGCTCAGCAATAAAAGCTGGAAAAAGAAGGGGGGGTATATTAAGAGTTACGGCATACACCTCCTTAATTAACTGTTATGGATGATAAAGCCCTGCTATTTTGGAGTTATATGATCATGTGAAGTAGTGAATAAATTCCTCATTTTGTTTTGATGCACACACAGCTTTTGCTTTCCCTATTAAATTCTATCTTTACCTTAACCCACAAGTTCTCCCATTCTCTCTTCCCATTCTCTCCCACATCCTACAGCAGAGGGAGTGAGCAAGCAGCTGTGTGGGTTTTAACTGCCAGAGGGACTAACCCACAACAGCAACACGTATTAACAATTCAAAAATGGTATTGATGGACTACTCTAGTCCAGTCTTCTTTTCAGTTTCATTAGAATACCAGATAAATTTCCATACATTCTACACTTACATAAAATCAGTAATGAAGAGGAAGCTGGAAAGCTATAAATTTATAGATTGAATCTAAGTATTTCAAGGTGCTAGCTCTTACCTTAATAAATATGTATTGCACATGTAACATTCAAACTCAACTCTACATTGGAAAAATAATATACAACAATGATAATTAATTATTTTGCATGGAAATAAGTATCAAATCTAAGATTTTTTTCAGTGATAGAGACAAATTTGGAATATTGCTCTTCCCTTGTTTTTCTTAAGTGATATTAAAACCAAAACAAAAGCAATCCAGTTCTTGAGGATTTAAAGCAAATATTCTATTTGATGGATTAACCTCCACTGGATTACTTTATTTTAAGGACCATTTGAGTCACGTAGCTTGCATTTTTTCAATCAGAGAGCCTCACTGCAAGTCAATAAAAACAATGTTTGATGGTGACGCAGGCAATATAAGTAGTTTGTAACTCACTGGCATACTCCATTGCCGGTACATCACTCACTCTTACGTGAATCCATAGAGAGCAGAAGCGCATTACATGAACACACAGAGAGGAGATATATGAAGAAAGGTGATTTAGAGTGCCTTTTCATTATGCAAAGTCACCTAGACTTAGGCAAAGAATATGGAGTGTTGCCTAAATTTCATGCCACAGACAATACAATATACTGTCTTTCAAGCCCTAAAAATATAAAGAAAAAAATTATCTGGGAGTAAAATCTCAAGGAGGAGGAAATTAAATAGAATTTAACATCACTTACAAGTTATACACTCACAATGGTCATATGAATATCTGAGGAGGAAAATATCAGCTTCAAAGCTTTACTCTGGAAAGTTATCAGTTGGGGGGCTTTACCTCGGAGAAACCTACTTCTATTTCATTTTCAGGAAAGGAAAGGTCAGGGGAAGGAGATGATCTTTTCATGATGTAATCACAAGAATAACTGAAAATGTAAGCATTTTAAAAGCCATCATAATCAATGAGAATTCCTCATTTATCTCCAGAAAGTTTTAGAACACACATCATTGTTGATGCAAAATCATGAAATGGTGGCAAACATGCAATTCTGAGAATGCCATGGATGCTGTGAAAGTAAAATATGCATGCACTGTTTTTTCTTCATTACCTTTGGCCAATCTTAAATAAAATCTTTTGCCTCACTTTTACTCCCTGCTGTCTAGAAAGCAGTTTAGGAATCAGACTGCTTTACTCTTTTATTGGGATATATCCTAAAGCAAAATCTAGGTACTTTAAAGAAGGAAACCTCTCATAAATGTGTCACAGAATGAACTACCTGAATAAAGAGGAAAATTAAGACAGAGACAATAAATATATTTGGCTGTGCTGGAAACTAAAGCAGTTTAGGCAACATCACAATGGCATTGTCTGCAATCAATGTGCAGAAAACCCTTTTTGACATCATGCAGTCGCTTAATGCCATGAAAAACAAAAAATCTAGCATGCCATTTATAGATCCAGCTTGAATACATTCTAGCTATGGCTAGATTGATATGATTTCTGGAACTACACAATTTTGCCAGTTTGCTGATTGCAGTGAATGCTCAGTGTGTACCTTTCCTAAAGTTTAAGCTTCAGGGCACAGGATCTCCCCATGGACCAGCTGAGCAGCAAGGGGAAAATGTAGAATTCACACCCTAAACTTTGCAAGCAAAGAGTTACTTTGTACCCTCCTTCAGATATGCTGGAGGACATAAGTCATTTCAGCACTGCTAACTAAGCAGCAAATTGATAAATGTTAGTCCCAGCTGGTTTTGATATTCAGGAAACAATTCAACTTTCAAACTAAGAAGGATGTTGGGAAATAGTTTTCACAGTCTATTTTTTGGCCAAGTATGAGACTGGTCCTAAACGGTCACTTAAAAATGTTGGTGGTCTGTTGCAAATTTGGCATTTCTCTTCTTCCCCAGCATTCTTGACTAGTTCAACATTGCACTAACAAACAGCAGGGACTGCCAAAAGCTGAACTCAGTAAATAAAAACTTAGTGACTAAATAACCTTAAAGCCTTTTGACTATGACTGTATGACAATAAGGATGAAAGAGATTTTAGAGGTTTCACGTACAGCCATAGAATAAATATTTTATTCACAAGTGAGCTGCTGGATCATTTCTATTGAATGTTTATGGACTTTGTACTAGAAAGTCTCGATCTAGCAGATTTACTCCAGCATTCTGTTCATCTTTTGAGGGAGTAGAGCTCCTGCTTCATGTCCCTCCACTGGACCTGCTTCAACAAGTCTGTGTCTTTCCTGTACTGAAGACCCTAGAGCTGGATGCAGCACTGCTGGTGGGGAGTCACCAGGTTAGAGGGGCAGAATCCCATCCCTCACCCTGCTGGTCATGCCCAGGGTACTGTTGGCTCTCCTGTGCTCTGGATGTATCTTGCTGGGTCATGTTGAGCTTTTGTCAACAAATGCCCTTAACTCTTTCTCCTCAGGTTTGCCCCCAATATATTTTCCCTCTGTGAAGAAATATGCTTTATAAGGGGAAAAGAACAATATTTTTCAACTTTAATTAAAATATTTATTGGCTTCTTTAATCATTAAAAGTTGTTTAGAAATGTTTTAAATGACTTCATGACTTATCTGTTTTTCACAAACAGGAAAAATTATGGCTATTCATTAAAAAATATAACACATTTTAAATGCTGCTTATGGCTCTTTATACAATTCTAGGAGAGTCTAATTGATTCTTTGGCTTATTTTCTTATAGATCCTCTTCAAAGGCCTGTATTTCTATTGAGGAAAGAAGTCTATAATTGAACTTGCTGCATACTAAACAGTTTTATCTCTGCCTTAATACAGTTTTTCCTTCCTAAAAGCTGTAAGAGATAAGTGCCCCTGAAGTTTATGTGAAGTTCAAAAATAAGGTAGATAAATGAAATGAGCTGAATAAATGGAAAGTTATCTATTATGAAATTAAGATATAAATTGCAACTATGGAAACAGCCTTTGTAATTCAGAATGATTTAGAGAGGCATAGAAGATCTTTAATCAGTAGGAAAATTAACTGATGATTTTTTTAGAAAGGTAATAGGAGTTAGTCCAATAAAAATCTTTAAAACATTCTTAGTGGCCTACAATAAAGCAAACAAACAAACAAATGACCCCCCAGAACCTTATTGCAAGTTTTCACAAGTACGGGATTAAAAAACAGGCCTTATTTTTACAGTATTTTCAATATGTGTCTTGAACCCATATTACAAATTGAACCACAATTCTCTTTTTTATTTATGTCAGCATAAATGCATGGATCCTCATACACTTTTCAGTGATTCTAGTAAATTTCACTGAGGTGTGGTAAATCATTTTTTAAAGGAAAACAATAACATAGGAAAGTAATATTGCTTTCCAAAAATGAGATGAGACGGAAAACATAAGATATTCCAGCTCAGCCAGCATGCGAGAGGCACAGTTGAGAAAGGTATTTTGTTTCTAGACTAGTCAGGTTGGTCTAGGTCATGAACTGCGATGCAAAATGATATGAAATAACACTTAATGCAGAGTGTCTATTTGAATTTACTCAGAAAGAAGCAGCAGAAATCCAAAGTGAACCACAGACATGAGTTGGAGCTGGACTGGGCTTTACAACACAGTAATGGTAAAACAGTGACTTCTCAACAAATTTGTTTTAACTACTTGCTTTTAAAACAGTTTCTTGTACTCTGTGTGTGTTCTGCTGTTTTTTTCAATAATACTTCAGCACAAGACACTCCAACCAACAATGCATCCTTGTAACTTAAAGTAAGCTGTCTGAGGTGCCAGAGCCAGTGCAGCCTTATAAGCTTTATGACCATACTACTAAATTTTTACTCAGTACAAGAGATCCTCACTTCTCTGCACGTGTTTTGTTATGTACAGGCTTGTAAATTACAGACTAAGTTTTTCTCTCATTTTGTGTTAATGACCAATAGGTCATTATCAATGACATTGGTCATTATCAATGTTAATGACCAATTATTAATTATCTCATATATGTGTTAATGACCTTTAAGGCTTTATTTCATATATGTGTTAATGACCTATTGGTAAGACAGCAGATTTCTGTGGCACTGCAAAATTGTGTAAGGAAAACCAAAATGGAAAACCGATGTTTTGCTAATACGTATTAGTTATCTATTGTGTATAAAGCAACCGACTTATGCCTGATTTTCACAAATATATCAGATGTAGTCAAAGAAGTACAGACCTCCTATGCACTCCTGTTATATCTCCGTACTAGTACCTCGTGCATCTATTAAAAATGTCATTATCAGTAAAATTGCAGCCATCCTAAAGAGTTTAAGTTCATACTGTAGTGTTAGAGCATTTCCAAAACTTTATGTTGACAAGGTCTGATATAAAACCATATCTAAGCCTTACAAATACATAGGGGTAAGTTACAGATAGAAAACATATCTTAATAAAATCAGAATAAAAATGAGAGAACAGGTACCTTGTAAACATGAACTGCATTCTACCTATTTCTTCATCATATAACCAGTTACTTCCAAATGCCAACTTTAACTGGTTCTGTGGCAGAGAACAAAACTCATCTTTGTAGTTTGGCTTTTATTCTTTCTCTCAAGGTTGAACTTCAGCTGTCAGTATCAGAAAAAATCTCCAAAACAAATCGATAATCCTTAACTAGGCCTCAAAGATCTTTAATCTGTTGTATTTTAATACCGCTGTATGTTAGATTGTATTTCATTTCCTCTTCTACTGAACTTAAAAAAAAAAAAAAGAAAAAACTTGGCAAAGTTCAAAGTTTGATCAAGTTAACCAAAGTTTAAGTTATTTGTGCAGCTTTTGTGGGTTTTTTGTTATTTTTTCCTTTAAGATGGGCATCTCCCAGAAACTACTTAAAGAGTAATTATGTGACATAGGGTGGCAAAGAACATTTCCTATGTATTCAGGTCAGTTTTATCTATTATTCAGCTGCTTCTGTTGCAGAAATTAGTGGAGGCACTAAAATATCTGAGGACTAAAAGTCTATGATTAATCCTTAAAAGCCCACAAGCAAGATGCTTCAGTTTGGTAAATAGTAGCACCTTTTGGCTCAGCCATCCCTCAAGAGCACTGGTAGAATGCAATGACCACTGTCACAGCCAGAAGAGGGAAAGGCTGCCCAAAAAATATCCTTAGCTCTTTATCTGGACCACCAGTATAGAGAAGATAATGTTAAAGTGCATCTGGTTTTCCTACTCAAAATCACCTGTAAATTTTTAAAAGGGACAACACGGTAAATATGACATTAGAAAAACTGCTGCTATTCCATAGGGTAAGATATAGGTACCCTGACTGCTGGAAATTAGGGTTTGTCCTAGTGAATGAAAAGCATGTGAGGGACACTGCTGATGTTTTCCCCAAATCGAGTTTGGGAAAGTAGGAATCTAGTTTTATCAAATCCAGTTTGCCATCAGCCAAGATGGTAAAAACATCCACACTGGTTTCAAAGCAAACACTGTGGAGTTCAAGATCTTATTATTTGCTTAGCTACTTCTTCATTGTTTTCAACTGGACAGATACTATAACAACTTTTTAAACTTGGAAGTGGCAGAAAATATTTTTGAACATTATTGAAGACAGCTCAGCTATTATGGTCTAACTTCTTGTAAATTTAAGACCTAGCAACAAAAGAGAAATAAGACAAATTATTATCAAAAAAATTATCAGAAGTCTGATAAAACAGTAAGTCAGTTAACAAAATCCCACAAGCACTATGTGTATGGAAAGACTGATTAGACAAGAAAAAGTAGAGTTGTGAAATTCTGTTTCTTTTATGAAGAGTCAAAGAAGAAGAATTTTCTCCACTTCTCCCTGGAGCTTTTCCCCAAGCTAAAGATGATGCTATCCTTTCTTCTACTTTTGTAAAGTGCACACTGTTTTCTGTGATAGACACTGAACAATTCTTTAATATGTTTGCAAACAGCAACATAAATAAAAATATTCCTCTGTTGTTCTTGAGATTTTTATTAACTTGCTCCAAGCCATTCTGGATTATTTGACTAACAGACCTAGTAATACAGACTCACAGCTCCAGGGCCTGAGCAGCAATTGTCTGAGCCTTTCTTTTAAAAGCTTCCAGGACACTTCACAAGAAGTGGGGTTTAAAGGGATTTCAAAGATAATGGATTTTCAGCGCCAATAATTAAACAGCTAAGACTGAGACTATCAAAATCGAATGAGAGTGAAAAAGGCTGAATAGAAAACCTGAAAATGAAGACTACCCTTCGATGACTGTGTAGAAAAAGAGTGTGTTTCTCACCTAGTCCTCTCTGCTTGCAGCACTCTCCCTCTGGTTACCACAGATAATGTGTTGCTTACTACAAAACTATTTCCTTCTCTCCTTCTGCAGGCTCCAAATTAGTCTGTTTGTCCATCTGAGATGACCCTGCTCAGTTATGCTCAGGAAAAGGTACAAACACCTTTTCCAAAAGTTTTTGCTATGATGAAACATGTCTGACACTGACTTTTTTTTTTGTTTTTTCCACCACTTTGCATAATTTAAGAGGGATGACACTTCAAACAGTGAACCAGAGCTAAATGATGTTTTTCATACTCTCCATCCTCATTTCTTTTAAACATGAATAGATCTAAACATCAATAAGATTTTTGCAGTGTTCAAGGAAATGTTTGTGCTCAGTTCCAGATTTAAAATCTGTTGCTCAGAGCTTCAAAAATGGGTGCTTTACTGCATAAAATTTTTGTTGCAGTAAAATATTTAAGGAAGAGCAGTACTGTCAATTTAGGTTGTACTTTGCTAGGTACCATTAATTTTGTGATATTTCTTATGCCATTCTGCAACTGAGAGGTTGGTTAGTCTAAAATTTTCACATAAACCCATAAATGATCATAAAGATTTCCTAAAAGAGATGTACTCCTACTCACTTTAATTGTCTATTCTATAGGTTTGCATGAATAGGATTTAATTCACATAGACACTTTGAGTATCCACATTGGAAGCTGAAACCCATCTAGACTGTATTTTTACATTTGTCATTTACTCTCTTAAAGTATTTCCTTCAGCCATTTACTTAAAAAATAAAAAATGCTAGCTCAAAATAAATTATTTTATAGGGATGGTTTCCAATTTGGCAGCAACGTACACATCAAAAAGTAATATTTCTTCATTATCCATAAAACCTTTTGCACTGGTAATATATTCATAACGGATATAAAATCATGCTTTTCTCTTTTATTCACACAAATTCCTTTTTCTCTCTACTTATTGCACAGTATTGGTTTTTTCCAACTGAAAACCTCAAAAAAACAATATCTTCCACAAATATTTATTTTCTGTGCAAACACATTATTGCTTGATCAAATTTTTCTTTAACACCGCCAGAAGTGCTTTTGTTGAGCTTCTCTTGCCAATGATCATAAGCAGAAGGAAAAGCTAGCCAGCATCTACCTCCCTCTTTACACAGCTTTCATGAAAACTGGGGAGTAAAACAGGTAGCACAAATATGAAACATCTGCCTGGAGACCATGTCCTGGACTTCAGACTGAATATAGTGACATGGGCTTTATTCCCATTTTATCTCTTATACAACAACATATAGTAACAATATGCCAGATAGTTTGACACCTGTTCTGAGAGCATGTGAGATCCTAGATGTTCCCTTTTCCAGAAGGACCATCAAAGGCTTGAGAGGTAGATCCATATGAACCTCATGAAGTTCAGTCAGACTGAGTGTGACATGCTGCACTTGGATTGGGGTAATCCCAAGCATAAATACAGGCTGGGCATGACCAGCAGGTTGAAGGGGCTGATTTTCCCAACTCTACTCCAATCTCATGAGACCCCACCTGGAATAATGTGTCCAACTCTGGGGACCACAACATAGGTAAGATGTGGGCCGGTTGGAGTGAGCCCAGAGGAGAGTGACAAAGATGATCAAACTGTTGGAGCACTCCTCCTATGAATACAGCATGTCAGAGGTGGGGTTATTCAGCCTGGAGAAGAGGAGGCTCTGGGTAGGCTTTATCGTGGCCTCCCAGTACCTAAATGGGGGCCTGCAGGGAAGCTGGAGATAGACTTTTCACAAGGACACATAGTAATAGGGCAAGGGTAGTGGCTTAAAATTGAAAGAAAGTAGGTTTAGATTGGGTATTGGGAAGAAATTTTTCACTGTAAGGATGGTCAGGCTGTGGAACTGGTTGCTTAGAGAGGCTGTAAATGCCCCATCCCTGTAAATGTTCCCAGTCAGGTTAAAAGAAGTTTTGAGTGACTTGGTCTAGTGAATGCTGTTCCTGCCCAAGTAGGGGATTGGATCGAGATAGTCTTTAAGGTCTCTTTCAACCCAAGTAATTTTATAATTCTATGATCAATTTGGTTTCGTTTTCTTGAAAACTTCATTGCAAGTATGCATATAAATCAGTGAAAACCTCAATAGCTGTTCATATTTTCTTCCAAGAGCATGCATACTTTCAGATAATTAAATTTACTATTTTTGTAAATTCAATTTGAACTCTCCAATGACTTTTTTCTTGAATTTTTAATCCTTGAAAGCAGTGTAAAGAAGTTATTTGAGAGTAAAAAATAGTTTCATGTCTGGTAGAATAAAACATTGTCTTTAGCAAATAAATAATCAGACATCTAAACATTAAGTTTCACACATTTTAATATTGTGACGAGGAGGAATACCCCAGCTTCTGCATTCTTTTTCACCATAACTCTAGGGTTTATGGCAATATCTACAAATCTAAGGAGCACACTTTTTTTCTTGAATGCATGTAAGGAAAGTATGGCCACAGAGGGATTTTTCATCACTATTTTTAGTTATATCTCTGAATTTGAATTCATTCATGTGCAGCACTCTCAGAAGGACAGTGGGTTTTCTCATCAGAACCAGGGGAATGTAGAGGTGGGGTACTAGTCATCACTTATAACTGGGTATAAAGTTTATTGTTCAGAAACACTGAATACTAACTCTAAAGCAACCAAAAAAGCTCCACACAACCAAAAACTCCTTTTTGTCTAATATGCAAACAGCTTTGTTCTCGAGTAGTGCTTGTTAAAAATCAGTGAGAGCCATTCCTGAGCCTTATGCCCACTAATCAATAAACTTTCTGTCTTCTCAGCTAAATTCATATTTTACAAAGTTCCTACAGTGAAGTCCATTAGCTTGGGACATATAGTTTGCCTAAGAGTTGAATGTATGTGTAAGTCACTATTTCACCATTTCTGGAGATATCCAGAAAGGATTATATTCGCAAGAGCACAATAAGCAAGTCTATCTGAGCATTTTCATATGCTATTCTAAACTGAAAGAAGGAATGTCCATATTAGTCTACTTCCTCTCTCACTCTAAAACTTCATTCAAATATAAAAAGGAGATTAGATTAGCATAGTCAGTATTTTGTCGATCACAAAATTGGAAAATATTTCAAAGGTAGTAGTCTTTCAATATGCTAATCAAAGAGGATAGGATTAAAAATTATTTCTAAACATATTTAATTTAGTCCTTTCATCTATGGAAGAGAACTTCTGGCTGCTTCCATAGAAGGATTGCATACATGTTCAAAAAAAGAAAACTTACAAATGTTTACTATGTTTTTTGACATTTTAAATCAAATGTGCAGCAACCGAATGCTTATGAGATGCAATTAATCAACAGTGAATGTTCTCACATTTATGGATGGATTAAGCACAGTAAGATCTAATTAGCTTATGCTTAAACAACATGAAATTATAAATAGCTGCCACCTTTCTTAATTTAACTCTCCTACTATTTTCATTCTACTTTCAGAAAAAAATTGAACATTATTACATGTTAGTTAGGACAACCACAACAGAATGTTACATAGGGAATGAAATTTGAATGCATTTGCCAAATGTACCATGCAAACTTAGTTCAGCAAAAACATTGGTATGTCTCCAGCTTTTAAATAGCTTTTCCTCTGTACAGAAAGCAAATGAAATGAGAGAGAAAAAGGATGCAGCCCTTCATGTTGAAGACAACAGAAACACAAAGTAGCTTTCTATTTCTTTTCTCCCTCTGTTTTCATATTTAAAGAAAAGCTTAGACACAAATATCTTTCAGCACTCCATCTCTCCAAATGTATCATTTCACTATCAGCTAAAGAGGCTGAAAGGACAATAATGTGAGAGATACCCTAAATCCATGAGAAAGTATTTGATGAAGTGCAATTTATTTCACTGGCAAAGATAACTATACTATAGTCGCTGAGACATTTTGCCTCGTTTAAAATTCTTTAACAGTATGTAAATAGAACCAATACAACAAATTATAACAATAAGATCTAAAGAGAAAACACTGTTCACTTCTTGTGCTTTGCTTTCTCACTTTTAATAACACCAAGATTCACAAGACAAGGGAAAATATTCTGCTTTGCAAATAACTGTGAAAGATAAGAAAAGTATTTGTTTAGTGCCTTAATCTTATATGGAAAAGGTTAAGGGATGTTGACTAGTTTGTCCAGTCACAGTTTATTTCAATTTTCAGTTTCCTTTAAAGAAAAATTCTATTGACACCTTTTCTGACTCATCTGACATTTCTGTTGTTTGTGGAGGCAATTACAAATTGCAAAGCAGCCATCCAATGAGATAATATTCACTGATAGAAGCTTTGGGAACCTTCAGATGGGGAGTGACATTTGATTTCAAAAATATGCAGCTGGTCTCTGAGATTCTTTTGGTACGTAGTGCACCCCTTTGAAAGATGGGTAAACCACTTACAGTTGATTTTTAAAAGTTCTGGCACATGCATTTCTCAGGGACTTAAAACCAGGAGCAGTAGTTGAACAAAATGCAGCAGAGGAGGCAGGGGAAATAGCCTTGTGAACGAAATAGTAAGTGAGCTGGAGATAGAAGGATCTATGTCCTTATTTTCTCCCTGGTATAGCCAGTTTCCACAGTTAAATTAGGATGAAGTAAATGGAGGACACAGCTGAAATTTGGAAAGCTCCATTGGAAACTGATTACATATCAGGAAGCAGTTTGCTTAAACTCTTTTGCTCCTTAAAGTTTACAGATAAGACAGCCAGCTTCTACAGATAACAAGTGCTGAATCCAGAGATGGATGATTCCAATTTGCATTTGGATAATTCTCAACTCCCTGCTATGAAATATTTACAAAAAAAAATGATTTTCTAAGGTGAAGACAAAAGAATTTAGTATAGCTACAGATAACAGACAGCATACAGATAGCATTAGAGGGATATTTTCATGTTCTAATGTTATAAAGCATTACACTGTATGGAAACAGTGATAAGACACACCTCAGAATTGAGGCTCAGAAACTACAGCAAATTTTTTTCATTAACCCATTGGGCAAGGTACATGTGAGACAGTAGAAGCAAAGTAAGAGAATTCTGACATACCAGAGGTTGTCTTTATAATGTGTTCATTAGCAATGACTTTCCCATAGCTTTTTTCTGACTTCACTTCCCATCTTCCAGAAAGTTAAGACTGAAAATAGAGAATGTATACCATGATAATATGTCAAACTCTGCCAGTATATAGGCTGTCAAAGAACAGAGATTCCCAGGGCACTTAACAGAGGGGGCAAAGCCAACAGAAGCACAATCAACATTCCTACACACTGAAAAGCAATTCTCTTCATACACCGAACATGCTGTGTAACTAAATAAGCTGTGACTGACCACTGCCACTACCTACGTAAAGGGACAAGGTGAAGTAATATCTCCTTGTCATCTCTCAAAAAATTGGTCTGCTATTTATTATGCAATTTGATATCTATTTGATCCTGCTTAAAATCACTAAATAATCTAAAATTCAAATATTACATTATTACGTATCTGATATTTCTCTCTGTGTTATTTTATTCCTTTAATAATGTTTGGTGAGCTTAAGTCCCCCCGATTTTTCCCTTCCCAGCTGGAAGATTAAACTTGCCTAACTTAGAGGAAAACTGCAAAACACCAGTCCAATACAGACATTTGCTTTCTTGAAAAATATTTAATTGGGTGATGGAAATGGAAAATGAAACTCAGGAACTTGGAAAACTCAGAAAATGCAACCTCTAAGTATTAGAATGAGAACACATAGATCTTCATCAGCGCAAGTATATTTGTAGTCCAGCCTAACAGTTAGCACATGCTCCATAGCTGGCTGTCCTACTGTTCCTGAGAACCATTCTTCCACTCTCCACTCCTGAAAAATTTTGAAAACAAGAATAAAACAACACTGTCACTGGTAATGATGACCTTCTGACACCACAATTTAGTTTTGGCATACCTCATTCCTATGCATGCTTTCACATCCTATTAGCAGTGGCAAACAGGATATAAAAATTGGGAACTTCTATTATACACTGGTTGCTTATTCTAGTCCCCTTGCCTCCATGATGTGGAAACAATTTAAAATTACCTCATACTTTTGGCCATACCAAGGCAAAACACAGCAGCCTGTGCATAAAGGGAATTCTTCACATTCAGTTCCATGAATACTCTCCTAAACATCAAGTTGACTTATTCTGGATCATCTGTGTCAACTTTAAGGAGGGACATGGATACAAAAGGGACACTAGTGGATATCCTGGTTGTAGTGGAGGAAAGAGTTAGGGGTCTGCCTACCCTGCCTACCTACCATCTGGATATAAGGAAAGCAGGTGGCATTATCCTGACCAATATGCATAAATCATCAGGAAATACCTTGGAGGGAAAAGTGCTGCCCATGGATGAATAATATAGCATCTGTTCACAAAGGATTCACCATGGAGTAGGGCAATTTGCACAGAATATTTTCACATAGGCTACTCTCAGTGAAGGATTTAGTTATGTTAGTCCAGAAAGGCAGAAGTGCACTCAGAGCAAGCTGAGATAGATGTGTAAGAGTGTTTTTGCTCCAGGAGTTGCTTGTGGGGGACATTATGACTAAAACCAGAGCAATTCCTTTACACTACATAAATGCACTCCTCTAATAGGCAAACATTTAGTTGAACCACTAGATAGGTGTGTACAGTATGAGACTGGGGCACTGACAACTTTTAGTAAAATGCAGAAAATATAGGCCAATATACCTACAAAATTACTGCAACACAGCATCTTATATTGCTAAGGACTCTCTCATGGTTCAAAAATCTGTTCTTTTTCTCTGTTGAGTGCTGGAATTCCTTAGAAAACTTGGCTTATCTGGCTGTTCATCCGTGGCCTATTAATATAAAATATGGTAAGTCCCTTTACTTCTCTGTCAGTCAGAACCTCCCTTGTAAAATGAGAATAGCTTTGATTTATTTCCAGAGTTTTAAAGGAGTAACTCTTATCAGGAATGCTCAGATGCTTTGGTACCATAAAAGAACTTATATCAGCTGGGTATTTCACATGAATTTGTAATAAATTCTACAATTAAATGGTAAAAGTTGTCTAGAGTACATTTTTGTAGGAAATTAATGATATACAAATTCTTCAAACCACAACAGTAATATTCAATATATAACAGAGAATCTGTTACAGCTCAGTATAAACTAACACTGCAGAAAGAAACAACTTTGCCCTCAATTTGTCTACATTGCTGGGAGGTGTTGAATTAGTTGAAGTGGCCATGAAGCTGGTTTAGTTACATACTATTCTCTGATCCCATTATATTCATTATAATGAATATTTTCCCAAACCTTTCTATTCTGATAATTTTATGGTTTTAATTTTGTATAACAGGAAAGCAAACTATTCATTTGTAACATCTCATCCCTTGCAGGGGGGGTAGGAACCAGATACTCTTCAAGTCCATTCCAACCTCTTAGCATTCTATGATCTGTGACTCCCTGTTTTATGTAGGAGATTGTTTCCTGCTTTGGCACATTAATAAAATTGGAGTGAGGGATGAACCAGACCCATTTATGAGTCTATTTAACAGTGCTTATCTTTTTTAATGGCCTCCCCATGTATCATTAACAATGTCAAGCATGCTCTACCTGCCACACAAAGCAATTCATTTGAGAGCCAGGTCACACAATCTCAAGGAGTCATGATTTAAGGATGATACAGGACTGTAGAAGCCAGAGACCCCCTGCATTGAAACAGCACATGCATACAGTTCTGAGCCTTACTACTTCATTGCTTCAAAAGCTGGAAAAAGATGGAGAAATTTAAATTGGCTACTAGTATCCTCCATCAATTAAAAAAACCCTAACAGAAGCCCCCCCCAAAAAAAAAAAAAAAAAAAAAACAAAAAAAAAACCAAACCAAAAAAAAAAAAAAAAAAAAAAAAAAAAAAA
>JAYDZK010000113.1:76677646-76701717 GCA_034509185.1 Euphonia xanthogaster
CAGCGCTGCGAGCCCCGAGGGGCCAGCGGGAGCAGGGACGGGAGCGGGAGAGACCCGGCAGGGATGGCCCGGCAGCCCCAGCAGGGACCTCAGTGCGGCAGGGGCTTCGCTGCAGCTCCTGGAATGGGCTCACGCTGGAGGAAAAAGCGCCAGGAGGAAGGATCGGATGGGAAGACACGAGCTGCTACAGAGTGACCACAGCCCCCCGTTCTCTGTCCCTTTGGCTCTTCGTGGGAGAGAAGGTAGAGGAGTCAGGACTGAAGAGTGAAACTGAGCCTGGAGATGAGCTGAAGAAATATGATTTTACATGTCAGATTTTTAATATTGGTCTTTTGTTTACCACTACATAAAAATATTTATTTTACTTGGTAATAAATTCATTTCCCCCAAGTTCAGTCCACTTGTTGCAGTAAGGAATCTTCCTGTTTTTATCTTGACCCAGGAGCTTTCTTGATCCACTTTAAAGCATTTCATCCCCTCTTCCTGCTGAGGGCAGAGAAGGGAGTGAGCAACTAAGTAGGAATTCAGCTTTTAACCAAGCTTAACCCACTATACTTTCCTTCTTTGAATTAGCTGTAGTTCCTTTCAGATACCACAGATTTGACATTAATATTACTACTCAAAATGATTTATACTGTAACATTTAAGCTGGTGCAGTATGAGTTCTGTTGGAAATGTGAGTCAACTACCAACATAAAATGAAATATGAAGGTCATAAATAGTTTATTATTTTTTAGCTTTGCAGATCACATAGCTTTCTTTTCCACTTAAAACTTATTAACAATTGTCCAGGTAAAATGCAAGGTGACTTGTACATTGGAGTACAAAATCTCCATGATGAACTTTGATTTAGTTAGGACTGAGAACACTTGAGTTTAAAATAGGTGTTTTGCAATGGTTCACAGTAATATATTTTATTGTCTACTATGGGAACAAAAAAGATGTTTAAAGTCATAGTGAATCATGTCCAAAACAACTAAGAGAATAGCTTTTTGCGTGATCACAGCTTTTGAAGCAAAAGGCTCAAATGGCTCAAATGTCAGAAGAAATTAAAGATTGCATTTGATTGAAGAAGGACAAGGAGATTGGCTGGAGGTAAAAATTTCTGCAAGGTCAAGGAAAGTGGAATCTGACATCTGAATAGAAAAAAAAACAAAAAACATTCCAAATGGACGCACTCCTATCCTCAAAGCACTGACAAACCACTATCTGAGAATGGACAAGTCTTTCTGGTGTGATCAAAGAGTAAAGCAGTTTCTATGATTTTTGTGATCCCAGACCTTTACTGTTTAAAACATAAAACAAGTTAAGCATGCATGAGAAAGGAAAAAAAGTGGTTAATTTGATTAATTCAATTTGCCTCAGTACATGAAACCATCTCACAGATCAACATTATTTAAATAAATAGAACAGCATTTGGTGCTGTGGAAATGTAATTCAATCTTGTTGGAACTTACACTGACAACAGCCACGTACAATGTACTATCAATCTTATTTTCTCCTTTTTCTCATTATATTTTAACTGGCAAAAAGAGTTATGAGTTCACACAATACAAAAGAATGTGCTATTCTATCAGTTGATATCACAAAACTATCCTTTTCTTAAATGAGGAGAGAGTAAATAAAGAATAGCAGCCAGAAGCAATTATGTTAAACTCTGAGCAGTATTCTCTAGGGAGAAAGATATGTACATTTTCCTGTCTAGTTCCATTACGTGCATTCATTTCAAAACTAGACACTTCCCAATACAAACAGAGCAAATTCAATTTTGCTCAAACAACATTCCCGTCTAACACTTCATGTGCCAAGTGAGAAACACAACACAACACTTGAACAAATTAAACATCTCTTTTAAGAACAATGTAAATGTTACTAATTTACTTTCAGTAATGGGAGTTTTTCTGATTCGTTGCATGACTGCATTTGGGTGTTGCAAAGAATAGGCTGTTTGCTTCAACCTTAAATCTTGTTTGTGTACAAAAAGATTTTGTCAAACTCATGAATGTCAAATAATGCATCGTAAATACAGCCTTTGTTAAGTGCTTTTACAAAGATTTATGCAGGCTTCAATAAAAAGGGAAAAGATAGGATTAGGTGAATCCATCATATGTGCCTTTGCTGAGATGGAGCGATATGGCCATTTTATTAAATTTATGGAATCAATTGGACAAATGCCCTCAACAAAAATCTGCAAGGTAACATATACAAATACACATATACTTTTCACCTAACTGTTACACGAGTAGTGGTTGCGTCCCTGCTTGATTGAAAATGAATTACATCATGCAATTACATCATGTAATTACTGTAAAGAGGGCATTGAATGAAAGAAGAAAGACTTAAAGCATTAGAATTTTTACATGCATATATTTGGAAGTTTATGATTTGATAAAGAGGAAAAACCTTGGAGGAATTATCAATGAGAAGGTGAACTTGCAAGAAACAGGGGAGAAAGACAGCATGACAAGATGATGGTAGAGACAAAGGTGTCAGGTCATTCACTTAGAACTTGATATCGAGCTTGTCTGTTATAAATTAGGATTTTCCACTGCAATCCAAGGAAGGGAAAGACCAGGAGTGTTAAGTAACCAAAATGAGTGGATATGAGCCATGGGTACCATATGGAACTGAAAATTTTTATTGATCCTCATCCTGAAGTATGTCATGTATACAGATATCTACAGGGGTATTAATGTGAAAAAAATACAAGGTATTGCTATGGCCCTAAAATGGACACTGAACAATTTTGATAAACTGGGTTCAAGAAGATGAATTTAAACAGGAGGGGAGGAAGAGAAAATAGCTCTCAGCATGATGAGAATAGAGGATTTTGTCCATGGAATGAAATGAAGAAAATTCAATTTATTCATCTTGGCACAATAAAATGAAGAGGGAATACACCTCTGCCTAAACACAGCAGAATATTACTACTGCAAAGGACAGAAAATATTCAAATCCAATAACCTACTGGCATGGAAAGAACAGTTGTAGGGCAGACTGCCTGTATGAGTGTCAGAGGCAGCACAGCAGTCTATTTCAAACATGGATATGGTTTTCTTTAGAGCAAAAGAAAGGACAAAAACCTGTGAACTGATTCTAGTTTCAAATGCTTCCAAAATTCCTATAATTCACGTTACGAATAAACTAATTAGAATTGTGCCAAATTCACTATCAATTAAAAATATGTAAAGGAACTGACAGGGTATTCAACCTGATGGTTTGCAAAGAAATGGGGATATTTCTTTTGTTATCTCTGTCCTCTAATAGGCAAAAGAATAAACAGGGACACCCTGTGAAAGTAAGATATTAATCCTAGAGGCAATAAGGCTGCAGGGACAAATCAGCCAAAGAAACAAAGGAACCTAACAGCATCTGCAGAGACTCAGGCCAAGACTGCAATTAATAGCCTAAGTCTGTGGAGTATAAGAATATTTACATGAGAAAAAGGATACTTACATGTTTATATTGCATTCATATATACACTGTTATAACCTTCAGGCATTTTTTCCCCAGATTGTTTCTGAGCACTGAATAACTTTTAATAGATTTTTTTTTTTGTTCATAAATTTATTCAGGATCCTCCTTTTAAACTCCGTGGAGGTTACCAATATTGATAGCATCCTATGTCTATTATTTCCATGACAGACTTAAAATTTGTGGTAAAGACTACTTCTTTTCCCTGTTCTGAAATTGCTACTTTATAAATTCCTTAAATTCTCCCTAATTTTTCTATTAAAAAGGAAAAAAGCAGAACACTTTTATCCCTAATTCTCAATATATCCATAGATGCTTCCAATATTCCTCTCATTCATTTCTTTTCCAGGCTGAAGTGTTCTTTCCTTAATTCTTTCTTGCATAGAAGTCTCTCGCCCTGATCATTAATCAATGTGCTTCCTCTGATCCCAGGGAAACTGTGTCACACATAGATCCTACAGTTCAGAGAGTTCAGAGGGTTCAGATATACAGTCCGTAAGATATTTTGAACATGACTCTAAAGGAAAATAGAAGAATCATATTTTGAAGCTTGATGACAATGTAAATTTTTGAGGAGTTTCTAATTTGTAGACTTCAATAAAATATCTTAAATACAGAGAGAGGATTTGGGGACATAATGCAGAATCAACATTTCAGAAAATAATGAGTACTTTGTAAGGACCTTTCTCTTCCATGCTGTTGTGTGTTTTCCATACTGGAAAGGAAAGCTACTCAGACCCTTAGCATAAAGACGGGAGCATTCTTTTCTGATGCTGAATATTTGGCCCCATTAAGTGCCAATGCATCATAATGACACAACTAGAACACACCTCTACCAATATTTTGCTACATCAAGACCATCCCTTCTGCTAACCCTGATAGCACCTGTTGCACTAAATTAAATGTCAAGGGAAGGTCTGGATACCATCAAAACCAAGAGTGAAATGCAATGTGACACTAATAACCATAAACACATAATCCATTTAATTATCCCATGACCCTTCCTTCAAGAAATGCTGGAATAGTTAGAAAATGCAGTACTTTAACAACTAGCCCAAAGAATATATATAAGTGCCAAAATATTTAATAGATGGCTTTAGCTTTGTTCAGTTTGTAATAGTATTTGGCAAGTATAAGCAATAAAACAATGAACTAGATCCTTGTCTTTATTATTCATCTGCTGCTGGTTAAGCAGGAAATTCATAATTATATCTGGTAGCTGTGTCCAAATCCCTATCTAGGATAGTGTTCTATTTTAGCAGATCTTTTAGACAAATAGACACTGCAGAAGTGTATTAATCTCCAGCAAAAGCAGCTGATCTGAGTGACTGAAAGGTAGAAGTGAAGTGTAGTGTGATACTGTAGAGTGATGGGCTTAGTGGGATTTGAAATACCTCAGTATACTGTTTGTTATGAACATGCATTATTATTTCAGCAAAGAATAAGCTGCTCTTTCAACAAAGAATAAGCTGCATCCCATGATAAAATATCAAAAGAAACCTCAATGATGTGAATAGAGGAAAGCTCGCTCTATTGATATACATAAATTTAGGCAATTTTTTGGCACTTCTCAAGAGCACCGTTAAAGTTACATGCTTGAATTTCTCCGTCTCACCAAACATTCTCTGAACTGAAGTAATTTGTTCACCAACAGTATTGATATTCTGAGGGTTTTTTACAATAAAAATCTGGGCTCCAGACTCAAGCAAAAGCAGTTGATTTAAACACCTCTCTAAGAGCATGACAAGAGACACAGACAGAGAGACACTACAGCATTTTCCCATGTGTCAGATGAGCTTTCTCTTATTTTAGTCAAATTGTGTCTGGATTAGAAGGGTATCTTCTTAAAACAGCACATCTCTTTGGTCACAAATGCATTTCTGAGCTTCTAAAACAAAGTGATTTAAATAGCAAGTTAGCAGAAAGGATTTCAGCAAGTCAGCACCCACCTCCTTCCCTGAGTACATTGCCCTAAGGTGTGTATTTTTTAAAGAAGGTAAAACTAAAAGGCATCTTGTACCCACTAAAAGGTGCTAAATGCAGTAGCCCAGTAGGTGGGAGGCTGCCAGTTCCCTGTTCCCAGGTCCCCACAGACATGCATTTGCAGACACACCCTCACAGCCACAACCACCCACATCACATGTACATATACATATACATATACATATACATATACATATACATATACATATACATATACTTATACATATACATATACATATACATATACATATACATTTACATGCATGGAGATCAGCACTGACATGAAACACAGCATTCACTCAACCACAAACAGCACAAATGACCTCATCCTATTCTGCTCTCAGGCTGGTCAAAATGAAGCCTCTTAGTGGAAAATATACACATGAATGGGTCCCTCCAGCAACTGCATCCCCTGATGGCATTTGGGTGTGCAAATTCTAGAGCCCACATCCCAGTCCAGCTCCTGGTACTCAGACCTCCTCTCTGACAAAGTTATTAGAACATGAAACTTCCTTAGCATATGTGTGGATGGACCTTTTATAACAACCTAACAATACTTTGTTCCTGGCATTTTTTTCCTGTCTGCCCTGGGCATCCTGCTACTGGCCCTGGGCTGATAAAGCATTACACATTGCAGAGCTGTGTGGTTGCCTCTTAACTAAATAAATCAGTGGTGAGTGTCTTCCCACCTCTAGGATCTTCATAGGTTTAAACTGATCCTAGGGTCAGTCCTGTAATGAATAAATCTAGACAGTCTAACTGAAGGCAAAAAGTAAATTCACCAGCTATTAGTTCTTTAAACTGCCTCTTTAAACTGACTCAAAGTCTTCTGAGTAAGGCCTAATAACCCTCTCATTATTTCTTTTTTTTAGCTGTTCTTGAAGAAAATCCTTTGATTTAGTACTAATCAGCCAAGTAGTACAATATTACACAGTTTAAAGCAAGGCGCATAAAGCATCTCCAAGCTCATTATTGCCCTCTTTCCCCAATAAACATTGCCTTCTTGAAGTCAGATTGTGACAGAATAAAAGAGCATTCAGGTTTCTAAATACAGAATACCTTGGGTTTCGGGTTGTTTTTGTTTTTTTTTTGTTGTGGTTGTTTTTTGTGTGTGTGTGTTTGTTGTTGTTGGGTTTGGGTGGGGTTTTCTTGTGGGTTTTTTGTTGTTGTTGTTGTTTGGTTGTTGTTTGTTTTTATTATTATTGTCCTATTTTTAAGAAACTATGAAATTCAAAAAGTACTGCACTTTATTCATATCCAAGCCAAGTGAGTTATCCCTTTGTCAGTGATGGGGTTTTAATCATCTAATTAGGCCAACTTTCCTGTAAGGAATAATCTTTATACCTGCTGTAAGTATAACCAGAGTTCGTATAAAATTTATAAGAAAAAATTATTTTCCATGTCTCTCTCCTTTGCATTTATTTAGAGCCATTAGCCATTGAAGTTTATTTATCTTTATCTACTTCAGCTCTTGTTTCTCGAAGAGTTCCTCAGAGAAAATCTGCCAATGGAGGACTAAACATTTATTTGGAAAATAGCAGCAGGATAGAATTGCAGTCTCCACAACAAGTCTTAAAGTTCCAATCCAAGACTGACCAGATGTATTAGAAAGAAGACATGCCTTTAGGGAAGGAGTAGCAGCAACACCACAGGAGTTCTCCTCCTTATGTTAAGCTAGTCCACAAGGTAACAGTAGTCATATACTCCAAATATCAGATACAGTCTCACAGCAGCCTCACTCTAACCTGCAGACAGTATCACCACTGCTAATAGAATGCATTTTTACAGAATTGACACCAATTTTTTTCCCCATTATTAAGGCACAAGCATGAAGCTGACCCAACAAACTTTGTGAAAAGCTTTTGGGAAAAGATAATTAATTATTCCTTACTTGAAACTTTATGTGAGTGATTCCAGAATCATAGGAGTATTTGAATTGGAGGGGACTGGTGGGGTTAATCTGATTCAAACCTCAGGTCAAATCAAGGCCAAGTTTTAATTTTCCTTCTGGAGAGATAATTTGATTTTCTATCTTGTTAATGCCATTTATGACTAGCAATGAAATATGCGTTGTGCTATCAAATACTTTAATCAGAGCTACTGTATAATCGCTCAATATAAAAAGGGAATTGTTTTCAGCAGGCGAAGAGGAATTTTATTCCATGGTAAGAATCTGGACTTTTGGAAAGCAAATTTTCAGATCTTTAAAGAGTTACTCAGAGGACTCTCTGGGAAACTGTTCTCAGGGACAAGGGAGCAGAAGTTAGCTGGCAGATCTTTAAGGACTCCTTCCATAGAACACAACAGCTAGAGATGTGCAGGCACAAGAAATGGGGCAAAGAAGGCAAGACACTGGTATGGGCAGATGAGGCCTGCTGCTCGAACTGAAGAGCAAGAAATAAAAGCACAGGCAGCAGTGAAAGCAAGAATATGTATTTGGGGAGGAGTGTAGGGATACAGTCTGTTTGTGTAGGGATGAAGAGAGCAAGGCCAAGGCACAACTGGAGCTGAATTTGGCAAAGGTAGTGAAACAAACCAAGAAGGGCTTCTAAAGTAATGTTGTCCAGAAAAGGACGGTCAAAGGAGGCATATTCCCTATTATAAAGGAGGCTGGCAAATTGGTAGCTGCAGATGAGAAGGCTCAAAGTCTTCTGAGTTGAGTACTCAAGTTTTTTGCCTCATTCTTTAAGAGCAGCCTCTCTTCCCACACCTCTTTAGTGAGTGGACTGCAAGATGAAGATTGGGAGAACAAAGTGCTTAACTGCTGCAGCAGTAAAACAGACAGGACTCAGTTTCCTCATGCAGGAAAGCCGACTCTTTATTCACAAAGCTCATATTTACAAGAAAAATCAGAAGGCACTGTGTTAGACCTAATTGGCTAACAATACACTGACACTGTTTATTGGCCGGTAAATGGCCAGGGTGCACATCTATCAAATCTCTCTGGTTTTGTTTAGTTTACATATTTTGTTCACTGATTTCCATGGGACAGATTTCATGTTACAGGTGTAAACAGTTCTCTTACCAGAATAGTTTGTTGTACTAACTGCTTTCATTCCTTTGATTTCTCACATGGGAAGTCACAAGCTGACTGCTAGCTTAGCTAGAGTAGCAGGGCCTAAAACATATTTTATAAGGTCTTTATTTCATAATATCTCTGCTTGTATGCAACACTTAACTCTGAAGGAGAATCACAGAATTATTCAGGTTGCAAAAGGCTTCTGAGATCATCTATTTAGGTCCTTGGACTGATCACCACCTTCTCAACTTGATGATGCCATTAGTTGCCATTTAGTCCTGTCATTTCTTGAACACTTCCAGTGATGATGACTCACCACCAATCTGGGCAGTTCATTCCAGTGTTGAACAACCTTTTCCATGAAGAAATTCATCCTGTTGTCCAGCCTGAATCTCCTCTAATGCAGCTTGAAGCTATGTCCTCTTGTCTTGTTACTAGTTGGCTGGGAAAACAGACTGACCCACACCTTGCTACAACCTTCTGTCAGGTAGTTGTAGAGAGTGATAAGATCACCCCTGAGCCTGCTTTTGTCCAAGCTGAGCAACCCCAGCTCCCTCAGACATTCCTCATAGGACTTGCCCTTTAGACCCTTCACCCTTCAGCTTTGGTGCCCATCTCTGGACATTCTCCAGCACTTCAATGTCTTTCTTGTAGTGAGGGGCCCAGAACTGGATGCTGGATTTGAGATGAGACCTCACCAGTGCTGAGTACAGGAGGCAAATTACTGCCCTGAACCTGTGGCCTGATGCTGGCCACACTATTGCTGATACAGGCCAGGATGCCATCGGCTTTCTTGGCCACCTGGGCACACTGATGGCTCATGTTCAACTGGCTGTTGACCAGTACCTCCAGGGCCTTTTTTGCTGGCTGCCTTTCCAGCCACTCTGCTCCCAGCCTGTAGCACTGCATGGGATTGTTGTGACCCAAAGGTAGGACCTGGCAATTTTGTCTTGTGGTACCTCGTACAACTGGCCTCAGTCCAGTAATCCAGCCTGTCCATATCCCTCTGTAGAGCCTTCCTACTTTCTGGCAGATCCACACCCCTGTCCAACATCATGTTGTCTGCAAATGTACTGAAGGTGCGCTCAATCTCCCTATCCAGATCATCAACAGACAGACAACAAGACTGGCCCCAATACTGGCCCCAAATCCCAGGAGCCCTGGGAACCTCACTAGTGATCAGCTGCCAGCTGGATGCAACTCCATTCACCATCACTATCTGGGCTTGGCCACTCAGCCGGTATTTACCCCAGTGAACAACACTGGGGTAAATCTGTCCGAGCCATGGGCTGACAGTTTTTCCAGAGAATCCTGTGAGAGACAATGTCAAGGGCTTTGCAGAAGTCCAGGTAAGCAACATCCACAGCCTTTCTCCTATCCTCTAGGTGGGTCACCTGGTCATAAAAGGAGATGGGGTTAGTCAAGCAGAACCTGACTTTTATGAACCCATGCTGGCTGGGTCTGATCCCTTGGTTCAGACCTTCATGTGCTGTGTGACATCACTCAGGAGGATCTGTTACACAACCTTGCCTGTCACCAAGGTCAAGCTGACAGACTGACAGGCTCCTCAGATCCTCATCCCAGCTTGTCTTGTGGATGGGTGTTACATTAACCAAACTCCGGTCATCTGGGACCTCCCACATCAGCCAGGACCAACAATAAATTATAATAAAACTAAAATGTAAAGTAAATTAAAGACAAGCCTTTCTGAGTTCACAAAATCTAAATTTCTCAAAATTTTTCTGTTCAGGGGGACTTGTTGATCAGAAATGAGAATCCAGAATATTTATCCATCAGAAACATTTAAAATTTTTAATTTAGCCTTTGAAATAGATTTGTATGAATTAAGTTTTGTAGTTACGTTAAGTTAATTATTTAAATAATAAGCATACAATAGTGCTGCAGTGACAACTTGACAAAAATATCCCTGAGCATATTCTAAGTCATGTTGACATACTCCTCTGTGAACAGACAGATCTGTCCGCAGGCTGTCTGGGTTGGCTACTTAAAAGTATACTCCAAATCCAAACACTAAATCAATATTGGGTTATAAACTGAAGCCCACCCCTTGTGCCTCAGTAACAGACACAGTGAGAGAGTGTCCTGTCTGAAAAGTTAAATGACTGTGAGACACACAATGAGGTGTTGCACAGATGTTGCATATTTTTATGAAGATTCATACATTATCTGAGAAGTTGTCCCAAATGCTAAGAGTGAGAAGAGTTAATATAAATTATCTCATCATGACCCAGGAATACCTGTTTCTGCTGAAACTTCCTTAAAATTTAAGACTTTTTTAATTACTAAGAAAGAACATATTTGAAAGTGAGTTCAGATTGCAAACAAAACTGCATATTGGGAAAATACTATCAATTTCATAAGTTCAGTATGAAATGTGTCTCCCTGAGGTCATAATAAGATTAAATTAGTATACTTGATCAAAGATGCCTAAGTTTTTACAAATAACCAAAATTATTTGATCTCTGCTTATTCTGGAATAAGCAGAATAATTTTATAAAAATCCTAAGATAAAATAATCACTTTTAAAATGTTATGGAAATATCAAAATCTTCAAGTAGCACTGATTATTTAGATAATAGACATCTAAGTCAAAGCTACAAGAAAAAATAGAATATTTTATTTTTTTCTCATTGGGATTTTTCTGGCTCTTTGACAGTACCCTTCCCCATCATCCAGATCATTAACAAAGATATTGAACAAGAATAAACCCTGTATTGAGTCCTGTGGTATACTGCTATTTCTTGGCCTCCATCTAGACTTTGTACACTGATCTCTACCCCGTGAACCCATCTGTTAAACAGTTCACAGTCCATCTCACTCTTTGTCTGCTCATCCTGATCATATTTCATCATTCTTCTTTATTAAGGTCTTATGGGAGATGGTGTCCAAAGCCTTACTGAAGTCCAGGTGAAAAATACTCACTTCTCTCCCATTATCTACCAAACCAGTGTTTTCATCATAGAAATCTACCAATTTGATTGAGCATGGCTTCTCCTTGATGAATCTATGCTGACTACTCTCAGTAAATTTATTGTCCATCATATGCCCAGAAATGTTTTTTTAGGATTAGCTTCTTCATCATAACCTCAGGAATTAAGGTTATTTTATTTACTAAAGTAATTTAGATATTTCTAAAGGTATGTTTATTTTATGTAGAAAAGGTGTGTGTGTGTAGTTTTTTGAATACTTTGTTTTTATCTAAATATCATTATCATATATTTTCTTCACAAATAGCCATGTAATTCATAAAAATATGTATCATTTTTATACATTATATATGTGAATGGAACCCCACTCCTCTCACAGAGTTTTCTTTATGCACAACTGCTGAAAAAAACCCCAATCATTGGAGAATTATTTATGGTACAAAGTAGAAAAATAAGTGGTTGCATATCAGACTTGGCTAAAACAGAATGCATGTGAGGGTGAATATAAATAAGATCCTTATCTTTCTTGAAGTATCTTGGAGGGAGAATGTGAAACATCTGAAATTGCAGGGATTTGTCTGACAGGGTTTATTATCTGCATCTCTAATGTGCCAGACAGAAAATGCATACAGGAAGCCCTCCACTGTCCAGCCGGTCCCTAAGACACTATACACAGCATCCATCGCGTCCTTTGCTGGCAACTCGAATTAATCTTATCTGCTGCTTCCTCACACCTCTGCTATGGCCAGTGTCAAAAACAGCACCTGTGGTAAGTGTCTCCAGTTGTCATCTCTACACAAAATCATCATGGCAAGGGCAGAGGGGAAAGCTGCAGGCTGCATGAATTTTTCAGCCCCTCTAAAACACTTAAACACTTGCAATTGTGTCAGTTCATGAATAGGTCATACCTGTGTGTCCCTGGACTGTTGCCACAGGCACTGCTGCGAGAAATACTGTGACAGGTGGATAATCAGACCTTGAACCCTGTCCATGGGCTCACTCTAAACGGAGTGTAGAGGTAGTCCTTCTCCTGTCTTTAGGGCCCTCAGGCATTAGTGACTCAAAGGAATCTGTTTTAAGAACTGCAGCTTATGAGGGTGGAAAGTCATCCCTGGTTTATGTTTTTATAAAGTTACCTTTACAGCTTAACTCTTTGAAAGAGTGTGAAAGTCTGGGCTAAGCAGTTGGAGACCAGTCCTTAAGGTCAGAAAGGAAAAAAAAATCAGCAAATCCATCATAAATCATTCTGTACAATAAAGCTTCTTTTGAACAAGGCTCTGATCAGGAAAGATGAGAAAGAGAAGAAAGAACTGCATTGTATTAATATGCTCTATATCAGGATATAGCAGTAATCAGTCACAAATCAATTCCTTTGAAAAAATCATAGTTCACTAACATATCAAGCTAATAAACTGGGAAGACTTTCATTATACCTTACAGAAATATTAAATATTTCTTTCAGGAGATTTTCTAGTACTGAATCTGATCCTATGTAAAAGTACTTTCAGAGATTAAAAAAAACCCTTGAGATTACTTAATTATACTGTGTAGTAAAAATGGGTGAAGTCTTGTATTTATTCTAACCTCAGACAGAGTTGTTTGGCATAAAAGTTTCTGGCTAAAATACAGGTAAGTTCTTACCTCCACGGGGCAAGGAATCATGTTTCAAATTCACTGATGCAAAGACGGGTTCAGATAAAACCTTGCCCCCATAATAGCCACCAGGACGCAGACCAAACATGATCTTTTAAATCCATGTTCATGTAGGCATGGTAAATGTTTCTTATGAAACAGCTCCTTTCCTAAACACAACAAACTTTATTTGAACACATACATTTTATTGCTATTTCGCTACGCATCTGGTCTAGTCCTAACTCTGTTCCATTAAAGCACTGTTTCTGAATAAAATTATTGTGTGACCTTGCATCTAGAAATTGGTAAATAAAGTGGAAATTAATGGAATATACATTTTGGGATGTTTTTGAGCCCAATAGAAGCACAGCAGTTTCTAGTCCAGCTTTGCTATTAGAATCTGTGTCATTCTCTACTTGCATCAAATACTCTGTGAAATCTGTATTTTCACAGGTCTCAAAAACTGTTGTATTCAAAGTATCTCCATCTCCTTTTTTGATATTTTTGTCTCATGAACATAGGATCATAGAATACAATCACAGAATCCCACTATGGATAGAATCTTGCTTGGGTTGCAAGAGAATAGTTACCAAAGTGCCCTTCTTCAAGACAATATAGATTTCTTACCACAAAGCATGCAAACCCACTTAGTAGTGCTTAGGTTGACAATGCAATATATTTGGTTTTTTTCAGGCAGACTAATGTTGTCTCTTTGGACTTATGTGTCAATGTTTATTATGGGTTCATCCATTTTCCCCTACAAAGTAAGAGAAGTATAGTTGCACTGGCCTTTGAAACAATGATTTTCTGATTCATAGGAATAAAACCTGATAAATTGTCTCTAATGTCCATCTGCCTGTGAGTTGCTAGTTACATTTTTCAGCGAAAGGAAGAGAAAGCCGATGCAAAGATCATTGTCCTGGAGAAATCAACCAATATTTTGTTAGTTCAGTAATTCTGGCATATGCAAACCTCTCTGTTTTTGTAGTATAACTTGCTAATCTGTTGTTGGCAGTCTGTTTGAAACAGACAGATTCTTCACTAAAATTATCTGTGGATTTCCAACTCTTGAGTAATTTTTAAAATCCACGCTAGCATGCTAATAGGCAGGAAAATAAGAAGTTATAGAAGAAACTGGCCTGTTTATATTGCCTTTGTGATAGTTTCCTGACAACTTTTCTGTTTGAAAACCAGAATATTGTATCAATTCATAAGCATGTAGCAACAGAGTTTCTGAAATTAAACCTATTTCTCTCTTTTCTTACATGTCTCTAGCATTTTGTGAGAGAAACATATAAACATGGAGTATAACCTGATATTTATCCCATGTAAACAATAGATTTCTAAAATTTCCAGTGACAGGGTAAATCCATTCAAAATATAAGTTTTCACACAACTTCATGTTGGTGTCAAACATTCTTAAAACAGTCATCCAACTGTTTTCTTCATGCTGGTGTCAAACATTCTCAAAGCAGTCATGCAATTACTGTTTTCTGTCATGTAGTGGCAAAACCCCCGAATCTTTTTACATAAATCTGGTGGGATTTATCTTTGCTTTGAAATAATTGTAAGGCAATAAAAACTAAGTGTTTTATTTAACTTCTTACTAAAGTATATATGAAATATTTTAGATTTATTTCTCTATATCACAAAAAAGTACATACTTTACTAACTCCATCAGTAATTCATTTATTTACATGTCTGTCTAATTGCTAAGAATATTTGGACATCATTACTCTCTCGCTGATCCCTTTGCACTGTACATTATAACAAAGTTGTTAATAACTAATGCACTGAGTGCACTCAAGTAGCTACAATCAGATGAACTCTGATAGTGCACTGCCATCCATTGTCCAGTGAAACATTTTAGACTAAAACCACACAAAACTCCAGAGAATTATTATCAAGCCACAACTCAATATCTGTTATGGTGGTCCCAAATCCCTTGATTCTAATATATATGGTGTGACTATTTTAAAAGTTCACAGAAAGAAGGATTCAGTAGAAAAAAAGACTAGACTGAAAATAGTGAGACATGAACTCTTAACTCCTTTTACTGACCTCTTGTTTAAATCTGACAAGTCCCTTGATATATTTAACTTCCCTTTGTGAAGCAGTGAAAAGACCCTTTATTTTGAAAGCTTATATATATTTTGAAAGCTTTCTTTACCTTCCACAAAGAAACTAAGTGAAGTGCTTGCACAATCAGATGGTTTAAACTGTCTTACTCATATTATTCTGGAGAATAATGGGACAACAGTTTTGGGGGGGCGGGGGGATAAGGTCAGTGTAGTAGTTATTTGTACCACACAAAAGTACCTGTTAAAGTCACTGGTGACAGCACAGGTCAGAGTGATTAAACAAAGGAGGATTTGCAACCTGACTGGCATTCAGCTGTCTTTCCTTGCCTAATTTCTCTTTTTCTCACTGAGCATACTGCATTTCTCCTTTGAGGAGATCAATGCGAGCTCACACAGATCATTAGCCCAGATGAAAAATAGTTTGACAAGCAATGAAATACTTCCAGTGATATGACAGTGGCCTATTTGTGCATGCTGAGCCTGAAAATATACAGGCAGGACAGAAGTGGGAAGGAGAATGATTCAGCCGGTGATGCTCACAGCTTGCAGAAAGTTGTCAACTTGATCCATATAGCATGTCTGAGCTCTGTGAGTAAGCATCATGCAAGCAACGATAATCCTTCACTTAACAGTTGGATGACTCACAGAGGAGAATTTTTCAATAGATTCTTCTCTGACAGTTACTAATTTGCTTGCTGCACTTCTCTGGCACAAAGGTTTTAAGTCAACCCTGCAGCTCTTAAAGGGCACATTAAATGAACAAAAGCAGACAACTCTGCATCTATTGGCAGTGCCAGTATCACAGTATGGAATGAGTAGTTGTTGTAGCATAGCTTTGAGACCAACATATTTCCAAACTGTAATGTGTATGGAGGAGATATATAATGGTAGACATTGACTTTCAGGAGTAGATCCCAAACCACTGAAAAGGGCAGTTAGACAGTATGGTTAGACACGCCTACAGAAAACAGAATTCTTCTGTTCTCTTGGACTTATGATTTCAGAAAAAAAAAGTCTTATTTTTTTCCAGCAGAGAAAGTTGATTCTGAGATTGAAAGATTGAAAGGAACTCAATTTTGAGTTGTTTTATAGAAATGTTCTACTCTGATTAAAGAGAAGGTTTTCCTACAATATACTACATATGCATGTTTGAAATAGCTGGGGATATTGTTTATGCTCTATTATCTATAAAAGAGTTTCTGATATGTAGGTTCACATTAAAGCATCAGACTTTACTAATATCTACAAAATGTTTCAAAAGAGAAATACTTTTTGAACCTGATTTTATCTATATGGTCAATGAAGGCACATTAATTTATCCATGAATACAGAGAAAAATCTGAAGGCAGAGCCATTGATCACCTATATGGAGCAAGCTGAAAAATATTTTGTTTCTAGGACAAATTTTTTGTAAAAAGGCTATAGTGGGAAACTGGTAAGACAAACCAGTTCCAGAAATAGCATCAGCCAGAGTCTGCTTTATAGTATTGCAATAATGGTGAAATAGGAGGGATGTAGCAGGTGTTTAAGCACACAGTCTACAATAGTTTTAGTAGGGGCATCTTCATAGTTTACTTTTTGTATCTGTCTCAGATACTGTTTCCATATTTCACTGAGCTCTTACAAATTGTGACTCACTATTGTTCTATATGGCCCTCAATAACAAATATAGGATATGATGACGTCTAACCGATCCCTTATCTATGGAAGTTACATATGCTGCCTCAGAAACCAATGGAGAAAAATGGGCTCTGCCAGGAGACAAATTTTCCTTTAATAGCACAAAATGAGACCCCTTCTACGGGGGGTTCTTGCTACTACTAGCAGCTTCAGTATATTAAAAGTACATAGAAATTAGATGCAGCAAATCAGACCTCCACTGCATGACTATTGAGCCCATTGCACTCTGCCTTCCAAAAACTCCCAAACCAGTTTCATTTAATTCTGTTCAGCTTGTTGCCCTAAGCTGAACAGAAACATACTTAATAATATCAGTATTATGACCAAATACAGGATGTTGGGATGCCTGCTGAACTGGGTAGTCTTGTTGAGAAACCAGATCTAAAACTGTTGCTTTACTGCTTCTATCATCCCTGATTACCTCTTTTTTTTTTTTTTTTTTTCCTCACTGAGCATTCAGAAAACAAACAGTAAGAGTTCAAAAACAAGCAATGGCCATTTCAGGAACTCATGATGTTTTCCATTCTGCTTTTACTGCCTATAGTTAGAAGGACTCTCCCCAGTCATTAAAGAATGTAAGAGTTCAGTTTCAAGAAAAAATGTGGAGGAACTCGACTAGCAATTCCTTTCTTTTCAACAATTTTTCGTTTTCATGTACATGTCTTCATTTCAGTCCATGTGATAATTTTTACAGTTCTTGTTCTATTTTCCACCTTTTAATTTTTAGATGTATTATTTAACATAGTACTACATCAAATGTTTTACTCAGGCTCTTACACTGTCCTATAGCATGTCTGTGAGTGTTGGCTTCTTCTTGGGGCTGGGATAGCACCTGAGGAGGGAGACTTCCTGGGATGAACTTCCCTCACCCCAACCCTCCAACTCTCTGGGTGTTTTACTGCTGGACATCCATGAGTGATCCTTTGACTCTGAGGCTGAACCCATCTCCTGGGTACCCATGGGTGAGAATCTCATGTGTGTTTGTACAGTATGTCATCATTCTGGTCTGTGCAGTAACAATATCTCCCCAGTGGGTACCAAACCTATCACCTGTCAGAAGTCTCTGGCATGTCATCATCACCTTTGCTGTTTGTTGGTTTTGGTTTTGTTTGCAAATTGAAGTTTGTCTGAGGTTTTGGTCTGCATCTTGGTTCCATGCCCCTCACTGACAGTTTACCATGGGATCACAGCCTCCCTCAGGCACATCCACTTGCTTTGGCATGAAATCCCTTCCAGGCTGCAGGTGGGTCACTGTTCCCCCATGGTCCTCCACGGATGGAAGAGGCCCAGCTGCCTCACTTTGGTCTGCTCCATGGGCTGCAGGGGAACCTCCCCTCTGGCACCAGGAGCACCTTCTCCCCTTCTTCCTCGCTGATCTGGGTGTGTGCAGGGATGTTTCTTTCACATATTCTCATTCCTCTCTCCAGCAGCAGCTGTGGAGTTTAGGTGGGGTTTATTACCACCTCTTAAATTTGTTATCCCAGAGGTGCTATCACTGTTGCTGGGCTTGGCCTCTGCCAGTGGTGGATCCAGCTTGAAGTAAGCTTGCATTAGCTCTGCGGGACATGGGGGAAGCTTCTGGCAGCTTCTCACAGAAGCCAACCCTGTATCTCCCTAGATACCATGAGGGAATTTTCATGTCAGATCAGTACAAACTGAAATTTATTTTTCAGGGGGCACAAAAATTTACTTTTCTTTTTGCTTAATGTTGTTGTTCTTTTAAAACTGAGCACTGATTAGTATTTTCAGTTTCTTAAGCTTTATTTAATCCTTAATCACTTGGCTTACTATAGAATGATAAAGTCATTCAGGATAGGAAAATAAAAAAAATACTGAGGCTCATGAAAGGAATAATATATTTATCATCCAAATGACAGCAAGAGCTATATTTTTTGTCTCTTGTATTAGTCAGCTTGGCTCATTGCTGCTTCATGAGAACATGTATTGCAGATAAAACTACAGCATACAATCAGATACAAGGCTTCAGACAGCTATATCTGCTTAGAAATTAATTCAGATTAATGTGGTGATAATTGTAGGAGCTCAGTTACATGGTTTTGCTAATTAAGGATGGAGGGAAATGCTGTAGAAGAGACAGTACATTTGTTAACAAGAATACACTAGTGACTTGGCTGTTCCCATTGACCTCTGAAAAGGTTAAAATGCTAGAGCTTTTGGTGGTAAATATGTCAAAAGGGTTATTCTTTATCTTGTCTAGAAGAAAGAAACTATATTTAATCTCACTTATAAATATGAGGAAAAAAGTAATTGATTATTCTGTATATTTCCTAAAATTAATCATAATTTTTATGCATGGTAATCCTTGTTCTTGTATTTGTTATCTAGTTTAAGAAAATAAAAAACATAAACTCACATTCTTGTGTGATTCCACCTTATGGGTCTCTTCATAATTTTTGAGCCCTCCTAAAACAATATGTACAAATTTAACAGAGAAGGAGTAGTCTTGAGCCTACATTCAATATTGTGTCAGGTATATAATTTGCATATATCAATTACAACTGCTGCACATAATGAAGAGATTTCTATCAAAGATAAATACAAATGTAATATAAACATAAAATATATAATAAATTAGAATTCCTTTTTTTAAAATTTGAATTAAGGTCATAATTTGCCTAAAATTGATTTAAGTAGCATATCCTTGAACTCCCTGTCTTGTCCACACGATCAAGTTACCATCTTTCCTTTTTAAAGCTCAGTTAAATCTTATTAGATTAAGCTAACACAAGACTCCAAGTCACTAATGATTCTGAGCACTATCTTATAAGCAGAGTAAGCCTTAAAGTAATGATTATTTGACTCTGAAAGTAGCTCAGTTGTTTAGAGCATTGTACTAATAATATCAAGGTGGTTGGTTAAATCCCAGTACATTCACTAAACAGTTCACTTAACATCCCAGGCCATTCACTTAACAGTTGGCCGTGATGATCCTTGTGGGTCTCTTTTAACTGAGAATATTCTGTGATTCTGACTAGCATGACCTTGATCTGGCTACTATGACTATTCCATCTGACCAGTCTTTAGAATGGATACTTTGACCAGTCTTTAGAATGGAAATTTCTAGAACCATGTTCTGGCTGTGTAATGTCCCTATTGGTCTTGTGATCAAACATTTTCTTTTACTGAAGAACTTTGCAGTTTTTATTGGTCTATTAAAATCAATAGATTTGGCTCCACATCATTATTTTGATGAATAATGATGAAACAATCATAGAGTCTTAGAGCCATTCTGTCTATCAAATAAATTTGTTCATGTTTGCAGATCTCTTTAATAATGACCACGGCCTTTCAGAAGCAATATACTGGAAAAAAGGAAACACTGTCCATACGACTTCCTAAGTATTATCGTCCTATAAAAATGTTGGAAATTTGACTTGGAAGAATGCAAGACATGAATGAATGTTATATTTGTATAGTTATTCTGAAGTGGAAGGATGGTAAAATTAGGATAGTAAAGCAGACAATCAGAAGATGCCATTTCTTTGCACAGATTACCAGCCATACAAGAAATGGGACTATTTGGACCTAATTTTCCAGTGTATAAAATAGGGATTTCAGTTTCATTCAAAAGGTTATTTAAAATATCAACTCTCTGTGAACTTTAAAGCATTTTCTTGATGAGTGTTATATAAGTTTACAGAAGACATTATCTAAAAATTAAGATAATTCAGACATCTGACATTTCAGAACGGGTGTTTGCATTCAGAAGCAAATGTTAGGTTATCTATGAAGTAAAAAAAACATTTTAGAGCAAAAGGAAAAATGAGCCAGTGTGGGCAAAAGAAGACCTTATTTTCCAAGGTAAAAACCACAGCAAGATAGCAGCAAAAGTAAATTCTACAAGAAAAAAGGAACAACATTTTTTATGATAAAGATGATTCCACTGCTAGTACAGAAAATTTCAGTCACTCTACTGAAATGAGTCTCATTTTACTTCAGAGTTTTGATTTGTTTTAAAGTAGAACAGTTCACACTTTGATAAAAAAATACCAGTCAAAATACTTCTTCTTGCCATGACTGACTACAGTGCATGCTATCCATTTTATCAAAGCCAGCACAAAAACTGTATCCTTATCCTGTACAATAGAAAACAATTTTTAAAAGAGCACTGAACTTTCTTGTCATATATGACTTGCTCCTAGCAAACCACTAATTCAGTCCCAGGCTCCACAGAACTCTAATCTTATGTTCTGGCCTCTATCTTATATTGTAATTCCTCTTAGACACATTGAGAAAACTTCTACAGTACTCATGTAACTAAATGAGTTTACAATTGATTATCATCTTCAATGATTTTTTCATAGTACCATAATGTCACTGCTACTTAAATATGGTGAAAGTTATATATTTACCAAATATAATTTTCTGATTATATTTTTAAAACTTCAAAAGTTTCATGGTAGTAATCTTCTTAACCTCCTTTTATCAGGAAGACATCACCTGTGCAGATGAAAAGACCACATACCGTTCAGAGTAGAAATGACACAACTTTTCTGCTGTCTGCAGAAAAGGTCCAAGCAACAACCTCTGGCTTGTGAATGATAGTAGTAATAAAAAAGGCTGGATATGCTTACCTAAACTAAAATTTTATTTCTAATTAATGCCCTTTATCAAGATTTCAGGCATATAGAGACTGAAAAGGAGCTGTTCTGAATAGTCCCCCTTATGGATCTGTTTCTAGATATCCTTTTCTAGGTATTAAAATTCTCCTTTCAAGTAAACTCAAAAAAACATACTACACCAGCAGGCCACAGATAGATTTAAAACATTCTTCATAGCCCTTAGCTATGAAGTCCATAGCTTAGAGAAGAAAGAGCTCATAGTTCTTACTACAGAAAATAATGTCTTTGTATTCAGAGCATATAGTTCAGCTTGTCATTATATCATTAACTTCTAGAAGACAGCACAGACAAGGAAAAGGTCATTCATTAACACAATATTATCTCATCTCATTTTGTTCAAGTATTGAGCGCATCAATGATAAACAAGTTAAACTCACAGCCATTGGTCCTCTAGGCCTATAAGCAGTGTACTTTCTTATACTTGGCATTTTACAAAAGGAAATATTTGCATTTCTAATCATTCTCAGAAATACAGTATTTCAGTTATGAAGTTATAATTTCTTGTTTATGCATGCTAATTATGTAAATATTATGTAATCTGATGTATAACTGCAAATTAAATAATTGCTTCAGAACTGGTTGCCACAATAGATCCACTGAAGCAAAGATCTTGAAATTATAAATTAAATTATTAGATATCTTTGGAGTAGCTTTAAAAACCCTATTTGTTTATGGAAATTGAAAAGAAATTATGCTCAAGCAGCAGGACAGAAAATGAAACAAAATGAAAGGCAGGCAAGAACACCTAGCAGCAATAGAGTTTCTTTTACTATCAGGCTTATATTTTGTATTCTGCAACTGCTAAAAAACTACCATGCTCTAGTGGGATCCAATTAAAATTTAATAACTGGAAATATGTTCAATTACTTATATTTACTTTTGCCTGGGTCTACATGATATTTGGGAGCAAAACCTGGAAGGTAATATTGCACAGGTTAAAAACACTGCACGGTGTGATAACTTGACTTTTAAATTCTGAGTTTGGTAAGGGACTTTTTAAAAAAGCTCAGAATTTCTCAGAGTGACTAATGATGTTTAATAGCTTATTTTCTTAGTTTTACTAATATCTTGATCTCTTGCTTATATCAAGATCTTGGCTAATATCAGGATCTGCTTGAAAAAGGGCAATCCAGAAGATAATGTCAGGGAATTTAGGATAATTCTTTTCTCATCAGATAACTTACTAAGCACAATACCAGAACATATGCTGTACATAATTTTTACTTTTCTTTAAATAGGAATGCTCAAATATGTGGACTACCAAGGGGCAAATTACTAGCTAAAATCATGTGTCTTCCACTATAACTTTAGTCTAATCCTCATGTATGTTTTCAGTCTGTCACGAGAATGCCACATATTCTTCAGTACATGTAATAAACCTCAAAAAGGAAAAAAAAAATATAGGCTGAGGTATCCATAAAGACATATTTTTTAAAAGTTTGTGCATTTTTATTGAGGTATAGAGATTGCTTATTTCTACAGGATTATTTTCATTATATAGCTCAAGCTGCTATTTTCCCAGCCTTTGTATATTCTAAACAAATTTTTTCCTCACAGCATTTAGTTTTCTTGATACAATCTGAAGGGAAGTAATTTGTCCAATTCTACTTTTCTTGGCTGAGCAGCACTACCTGTTTTTACTGATGTATAACAGAATAGTTCACAAGCTGAAAGTCTCATCTGTTCAAGAGGACAGAAAATAAGTTTTTCACTGCCCATTTTTCTACAGTTGTCATTTGTATTTAATTTTCTTGTGTCCTCTGTAAATTTGTTCCTTTGGTCAATTTTTCATCCTACTTTTCCTTTCAGCCTTTGTTATGTTCCTTCCCTTTGTAAATTCCTACTGATGTTTTTCTTTTGCTATGGTATTATTTAACTTGACATAAAAGCATGATCATGTGGATTTGGTGCTTCCAGTCCTTCAAATCTTGAGCTGTTGTCCTGAATCTTTTTGTTATATAAGTGAAACGTGGTTTAGGCTTCTTTTCCAACTCAGCAAAACTTTGGTTCCTCTGTGTGTCACTCTGTAAGAAAAAAGAGCATCTGCATGAACTAAAATTTTTATCATGCAACGTGTGATGAGTGTGTCCCTGTTTGCTTCCCTGTATCTTTTTAGGAAACAATTTAGCAGTCATTGGCAGTGGTTTTCTAGCTGTCTAATCACTTTTTATTATTGTCCTAATTATTTTGTCCACCAGAGAATGATATCTTGAGGAAGCTGATCAGGAATTTGACTGGGATTTACCTGAAAAATTCCTTGAGTAATATTTCCTCAGCATCTGCTCTTCTGACTCTCAGGTATTTGCCCCTGTGGCCTGAGCAGAGCTTATCATCCTCCCTGAAATTCATCTAGTGTGCACCCACCTCAGAACGTCATATTCTAGTCTCACCAGGATCTTGAATTCATGAGTGCAGTAATCCATTTGGTTTCTGAGCCTTATGTTGGTCCAACCCGGCTTGCTCTGGACTCTAGGCCAAACGGACTTGCATAGACGAAGTAAAAGACGAGAAGTGCTCTTTTGCCACTTGGGAACGAGTATCCCTTTTATTAGCTTGAGACAGGACACTTCTGGTGGCAGCGACCACCCAGGCAGCAAAGAGGGCGTCCCCC
>JAYDZK010000113.1:76701817-76720301 GCA_034509185.1 Euphonia xanthogaster
AATTCTTAAAGCATATAAGGAAACATAGGTTTACTGTCTCTGATTCTGAGATACTGAAGTCCAGCAAGGAGTTCAGACATCGAAAGAAGTCTCTCTACCACAAGACTCAGCACAACGTTGAGACAAATTAGCTATTTTTCAAAAAAAGCCGCCAAACTGAAACTTTTTACACTTCTATACTATCATGCGTGCCTGCTTCCAGAACCTGACCTAAGCTGCTGGAAACTAGCTGCAATATTACTGTAAACAATGCTGCAAATGTAGGACATTGGAATTCTTCCCTTCCATTGAAAACCACAAGTGGAGTCGCGTCACTTGTCTTCAAAATTCTGTATTTCCTTGCAAACTGGTAAACTAATGATAAATAAAGTGTTCTGTTCATACAGTTTAAATCTAATAATGTTCAAAATGAACAAAAAACACTAATTCAGGTATGGTCTGCAATAATACAGCAGAGAGAAGATGAACCAGACTGGCCTACAAAATAAAGTGAAGCAGAATTTGGGAATTTGCAACACCTTATGATGTAATATTTAAAGAAAAAAAAGAAATAAAATATAACCTACCCAAACTCAATCAGCGATGCACAGACAGAGAAAAAGAACTAATTACTACTAATATTTCTTTCATTCTCAGACAAGAAGTTAAATGATCCTCTTGAATGCACGGAAGATTGTTGGAAAAGACAGCAGCCTTCTTCTTTACAACATATTCCTCAGAACTCCAGGAGAAAAATCATTAGAGTTATGAGGATCTTTCTCTCTGTAAAACTCCCAGAGCATAGCCATTATATTCCTTTAGAGATCCTCACTGCCCTGGGCAAGTCTAAAGACAGTCTAAAGCCCCAGTACATCAGCCAGACACTTTACTTATTTAGCATGGCTACTGCAGCAAGGACATCATCTACATTGGCTTTCTAGTCAAAATATATGCAAGGCACAACAAAGAATATTGCCAAAACATTGAGCCCAGCTTGGTCAAGTCGCAGCGCCATGTAGTGGTGAGATCACGACATGGCAGGGCACTGAGCCATATGTGGCTGGTCAAGCCGCAGCACCATCTAGTGGCGAGACCACCTCATTTCAGGGCACTAGGCCAGATTTGGTTGGTCAAGCTGCAGCGCCATCTGGTGGCGAGACCACCACATTGCAGGGAAGTTAGCCAGATTTGGATTGTCAAGCCACAGCGCTACTTTGTGGTGAGACCACTACACTGCAGGGCACTAGGCCAGCTTTTGTTGGTCAAGCCGCAGCGCCATCCTAGTGGCAAAGACCACCACATTGCAGGGCACTTGGCCAGATTTGGTTGGTCAAACTGCAGCGCCATGTTGTGGCGAGACCACCACAATGCAGCGCTCTAAGCTAGATTTAGAAGGTCAAGCCCACCGCCACCTTGTGGTAGGACTGTAACATTGCAACAATTTTTTCCAACTAAATACAAAAAGTAATCCAGGTCAAAGAGAACGACTTCAGTACAGCAAGCAGACCTTTCAGGCGGCGCAGTCGTGTCCAGGGTGTTTACTTCCTGGTTACGACCCAGGCAGAGAAGAGGCGTGTTTGGGGCGCGCCTGTGTCTCGGCGCACTATCGCCTCTCTGGTCCCAAGGCGGCAGACATATATTCAGCCACAACAGATAGCCCAAATACAAACTGTAGAGCCTCAGCCTCAACCTAGATCACAAATGTTGCAGACAGTCGCAATGTCGAAACAAGCCAGGCACACGACAGCAGCACCTTGTGGCGAGACAACCACATTGCAGGGAACTAGGCCAGATTTCATTGGTCAAGCCGCAGCACCACCCTTTTGCAGGACTGTAACATTGCAGCAAGTTTTTCCAACAACATACAAAAAGAAATCCAGGAAAAAGACAACGACTCCAGCACAGCAAGTGGAGCTTTCAGGCGGACAGGTCGGGTGCGGGGTTCTCACTTCTTGGTGACGACACAGGCAAAAAAGAGGTGTGTTCAAGGCACGCCTATGTCCTGGCGCACTACCGCCTCTCCGGTCCCCATGCGGTAGACACGTATCCAACCACAACAGCTGCAGCAATCCGTTCAGTTTCTGAGCCTTGTATTAGTCTGACCCGGCTTGCTCTGGACTCTAGGCCAAACGGACTTGAATGAACGAAGTAAAAGACGAGAAGCACACTTTACCACGTGGGGATGAGTATCCCTTTTATTAGCTTGAGACAGGACACTTCTGGTGGCAGCGACCACCCAGGCAGCAAAGAGGGCGTCCCCCACCTGCCCTAGGGTTTTATACCCCAGGTGAGGGGGGCGGGGAAAGAGTACCACAGCCAACGGGGTAACATTGGGGAGGGGCAAGGGGAGGGACCACCCATGGGACAGACCACCAGGGCATACAGAAACCAGGGAGTTATGTGAGGGAGAAACCATGTGAGGGGAGGGAATATGTGATCCAGTAACATATTTTCAACACCCAGTGCTAACAACTAAATAACTATTTAGTGCAACATAACACATGAGTACCTGCTTCTTTTGTTATCTGAGAGGACTTTGTTCAAAATGTCAGCTTCATATCATTAACTGTACTTTAGAAGATTCAGATATTGACCTTCACTTATTTATTCTTAACATTACTTTGAGTGGAGAGGAGGCATAATCAATCACTTAGAAATGGCAATGTTAGTTACATGAAAATTTGAAAGAAGCAGGTAGTAGCTGATCATATATTTAATATCCTTATTCACAGTTATCGATTCAATTTAACTGTTATATAAAAAAGCCCAGGTCAAAACAGTCTAAGATGTAAATATATACTACATTAAGAGAAATTCAGATATGTTACTATCAATAATTAAGCTTACATTTTCCTTCACCACATATCTTACATTGCAATAAAGATTTTGTGTCAAATTCTCACATTTTCTTTTTAAGAATTTTCCATTCAAAGTTGCATATTTCCCTAGTTATATTTAATCTCTATTCTTGGAGAATGAGTACCTTTTTTTTCCCTTATAAAAATTAGATCATCCTGATGATAACAGTTCTTTCATGTTAAAGTGGTTTGGTTGCTTCTTTGTTTTGAACATTAAGTTATTAAATTTAATTCTGTGAATGAAATTTTCTTTGTTACTGCTCATAGAAAACAAGTGCTAAAGTTTGCAAATATTCAGAAAAAATTCTCTGGCATGCCTAATGATCTAAGTAACATCACCATAGGAAAATTTTAATTACTATATTCTTAGGAATTAGATCATAATCAATTTTGTAATTAATTCAGATTTTTAATATATGTTAGATTTTTATCAAAATTTTATCAAGAAATTAGATTTTGTATGTGTTTTAGAAAATTTGTCTGAAGAAAGATTCAGAAGAAAATGAAAGACTGGAAAATTGAATTGTATTCACTCCCTTTTCCTCAGCTGATAGTAGGGACTTGAAACCAATGTTCAATAAGCAGTGTCTCCAATATGGAGATCAGTATAAGAACTTCTATCTTGTATTAATCAAGCTAGTTAAAATTTATGCTGTTTATAGACTTTGTTTATGCATTTTTATAGCCTTTCTGTTCAAATTTATAAGGTACTACAGACAAAAACCCAAACCTCTCTTGAGAAATTGTGACAGCAAGAATACATTTCTGTCATATCACTCTTTTAGCAACTAATTTTCTTTAAAGAAGTATTCCTAAAGGGCATAGAACTCTCAAGAAAAAGTATGCACTCCACCCCAGATGAAACTACGTCTCAATAAATATAATTTAACATCACAGACAACCCAATGCTTGCTAATTGTTGTAGAACTGCCAGCCTGAGAATGAGTGCATGCTTCAGTATGTGCTGTACTGACACTCTGAAGAATTGTTCAATGAGATGGTAGGAAATACTTCAGATACAGTTTGTTTGCATCTGCCAGATTCACATTATTATAATAAATGAATTTCCTAGTTCAACAGACCTTTCTGTTATTTCCCAGGGACAGGTTTTAACAGTCATGTAAAAACTCTACCTGTTATCAGTGCTTTCTGTAAATTCTTTATTAGTAATTGACATATTAAGCCATCTTTTATTTCTTCAGTATACGAATATAAATGTTCATCTCATCATAATAATTCAAGCTGAACAGCACTTACAAATTATGCACATTTAAAATAAAATTTATCATGCACTACTGAAGAGTTTAATCTAGGAATCTCATTTGTTTTACAAGCTTCACAACCACAGTCCACACGGGATTATAGTTGTTTCAAAAAATATTTGAAATTGCACTGGCATTTTCAGAAAAAAATTTGTGGGCAGAAGAAGTTCAGAAGACTTTTTTATTCTAAGAGGAAGTTTTTTTTTAAATTTACTGGTCTGTGTAAAGTGTTCACACAGTACATAATATTATAAATGAAGTGGTTTGAAAACAGACAAACCCAAGAATGAGTTATGTTTTTATCCTGAAATTACAAGCTCTTTGCTAGGATTAGTTACAGTACATGTAACCTACAGATAGAGTAACTCTGAGCTTATTAACACTAATATTCATTTGCCGTCTAATTCCTGACACAGAATCTTAACAGGATAATTATGTTCTTCTTCACTTGTTCCTCAAAGCTGAATAATATCTTTAAGGAGAAGAAATTGTGGTTTTCATTCCACCCCAGAAAGCACTAAACTGTCACAATATTGGAATAAAATATATGCATTGTCTGATTAAGAAACAATTAATTTGGTGCCATGGAGCAGCACAATTAATAGAACACAGTACTACAGCACTTCCTTCCCCTTCCTCCTCCCATATGAGCAATTAAAAGACTGAAAAAGTAGGTATAATGTAGAAATCAAAATGGCTGTATTCGCTATGATTTTGAAGTGAGGACAGATCATGTTCTTTCAGAGGAATGCAATAACCAGGAAAATATAAGATTCCTCCCTTTTCATCAGTGACTTCATAAGCATCTGTAGGGCACAGGAGCTGCAATTGCCAGTACTGATACTACACAGCAAAGTCCTAAACTGAGCTGAGCCATAATCTCAGATCAAATATAATATAGTAACGTGAGAGGTTCTGAAAGGAAGGTAACTGATTGTTCTATATCTAGGTTTCATCTTTTGCGTATCACTGCACTGCTGTTGTCCACTTTTTATACTGCTCACTGGGAACAGCCAGAGAATTTGAGCCTCCCACCCACTGCTCTATCTACCTCACTTTGGTTGTATGTGAGCATAAGGAAAGAAAGGGAGTAGCTCTTCACAGTATCAAATTTACGAAGGCTCAGTACTCTACTTGCAAGGTCATGAGAGATTAATAATTTTTTAAGCATAACTCTGTGGTTAAACAGAGAAGTATTCTTGATTTTCTTTTGTTCTTCACATTTAGCAATTCTTGGTTAATATGCCTTGACACTCAATTCCTCCTTTCCTTCCCCCCTACTCTGTCCCCATCCATTTTACTTTACTGTTCTTCAAAATATATTTTTTTGCCCAACAGAGTGCAACTTGAGCTTGCTATTGGCTCTTGGCGCACATTTCACTTGATGCTAGATCTTAGCTACACAGCTGACTAAACTGTATGCTTTTGCAATCAATGCAAAGCTGCATGACAGATTACAGTCCTAAACTGAATAATGCTTATAATTATTTTTATTTAAAGTCTACTAAATAAAATGGACTAAAGAAAGAGCACAGTGAACAACACCGAGGTCCAATTAATCTCAAATGTGGGGTTTTTTTTTAATTTAAAGAAAACAATTGAGACAGTTGCCACTCCTTATAACTGCAGTGTACCTGTGGCACTGCTTAGTCATAGACTGCATTAGAAGCCACTTCTCTGAAACAGCCTGAAGTTGTGAAGTTTTAGGAGCAATACGAAGCCTTTGAGAAAGCAGGAGAAATCTTCCCCTTAGGAGGAGCAGGCAGCAGAATGGATCAGGGAAGCACAAAACAAGTTTCATACCAAGAATTGGATTTAAAAGCCTTCAGTTGCATTAAAGTGTAGCAAGGTACATCAGCCTTGTGAAGTCTTTGTAGTGAAATGGGAAGGATTCTGCCATTGTTCAACTCATCAACCTCTGCTTCTTTATCCATATAGTAATCCTTTTTGTACAAGGCTTTATAACCAAGAGTCATGGTTTGACACTGGCAAAATGCCAGGTACCCATGAAAGCTGCTCGCTCACCCTCCTCTGCCATAGCTGGGCAGAGGCGAGAAAAATTTAATGAAGGGTTCATGAGCTGAGATAACAACTGTGAGAAAACACTTCAAGGCCAAAACAGGCTCAACTTAGAAGCACTTAACACTTAAAGTGAATTTATTACTAACAAAATCAGAGGAGGAAAATGAGAAGTAAAATAAGCCCTTAAGACCACCTTTTTACTCCCAAACCCTCCCTCCTTCCCACCCACAGCACAGGGAGAGAGGATGTGGGGGTTTTGGTCAGTTCATCACCCAAGGTTTTCTTTCCCTGCCTAGGGAGAGGAGTCCTTCCCCTGCTGCACCATGGGGTCTCTCCCATGGGAGACAGTTCTCAGTGAACTTCTCTGATATGGTTCCAATCTCACAAGCAGCAATCATGCCACAATTGCTGCAACTTGAGTCCCTCCCACAGGCACACAGTCCTCCTAAAACTGCTGTGGTGTGTGTCACTCTTCCACAGGGTGCAGTCCTCCAAGGACTGCTGCTACAGCCTCTCTCTCCACTGGGTGTCCCACTGGATCACAGCCTCCTCCAGGCATCCACCCACTCCAGCACGGGCACCTCCCCATGGGCTGTGCGTGGATCTCTGCATCCCCCAGGGATCCCCACGGACTGAAGGTGGATCTCTACATCCTCTATGGATCCCCATGGGCTGCAGGGGCACAGCTGTTCCACCATGGTCTCACCACAGCCTGCAGAGGAACCTCAGCTCTGGCACCTCAGGCACCTCCTCCCCCTACTTCTCCGCTGACCTTGGTGTCTCCATGTGATTTCCGTCACATGTTCTCATCTCTTTCTCTTCCCTGGCTAGAGACACATGTTTTATAAGTACCTTCTTAAATTTGTTATCACAGAGGTATTACCATCATCTCTAGCTGTCCCAGCCTTGGCCAGCAGCATGTCCATCTTCAGGGCCATCAGGGATTGGCTCTGCTGGACATGCTGGAAACTTCCAGCAGCTTCTCACAGAAGCTACCTCCTTGGCCCCCTGCTACGAAAAACCAGGCTATGCAAAACCAACACACCAAGTCTGATTAATTAGTAGATATGCTACGCAGCCTATGGGCAACTGTAAGGGGTTTTTTGTCTACAAAACATACTTTATCTACGTATGTTTATCTAAAAAACGTATTAGCTACATCTCAATTGCAACAGAAAAGTGCCACTGAACTTTTATAAGATGACATGTTGACGCCCCTTATTACAACAGAAAAGAAATATTTTTGAATCACTGAAACTTCTCCCTTTCCATCCCTGAACTACACTAGATCCAACTAGGCTAGAGTAAAACATAAACTATGCAACCAAGTATTTTTCACACACAGAAAAAGAAACAAAGTTACCAGTGGGAATGATCCGAGAAAGGATGAAAATGATCATGTAAAAATAACTCCACTCAAAATCAGGCAAGGAATAGTGGGATCTCTTTTGAGACTTGCCATTCATGTGCAGAATTTGGGAACAGTCTGCCTTTGGGTCCTCTTACACTCTGGCAGCATTTTCTCATTCTTCCCTCAAGTTCATTCATCTCTTAACACATCTTTCTTACTTTTTATGTGTTGATACAACTGCAGTCCCTTAATATAGTAGTAGGTAGTATACACAATTATCATAAGAAATGTTAATTTGTTTAGTTTTAGAACTTTTATGGAAATTAAATTTTACTAGCTACTGAAAATGGGAGTGAAAAAGAAGAATTGCACAAAGACAAAAAAAAAAAAAAGAAGAAAGATAAACAAATTGAAACAGAGGAAAATTTTATTTTATTTTCATATAAAATCACTTACTAAGGCATGGTTTGCTAAGATTATTTTTGGCTTGCTGATCTATTATATGCAGACTGCCACAACTTATCTATGGTGAAAGTAATGCTTTTATTGGCAAATAGGTGCATTATTGGACAGTTCTACAAAGAATGAGGTAAGAAAGATATTTACAGGTTTTGCAGTCCCTCTTTTCCCAAAACTTGAAATTTTGCTTGGTTGGTTGGTTTGTTTTCTTTGGTGGGTTTTTTGGTTAATTTTACAAAATCTGTTCTGGCAGAAGTCAAATGTAATGTGGAATGTGCAACAACAATGAAAATTTGGGAGGAAACTGTGAGTTTACTTAAATATTGATGCAAGGTGACCCCCAGCCGGGGAATATTGTGCAATGACTCCATGATTCAGGAGGCTGAACATATGCCTTATCATCGGTGTCCAATTAACAAATCCCTCTTCAGTAAACAATCTCCATAACACATTCCACATGTGCCAATCAGCAGGAGCAGCAAATACAGATAAGAATTGTATTCTCTTCTCTCTGAGCTTTCTCACTGCCTTCCCCAGGAAAAATCCTGGGAGAGAGAATTATGTCTATCTCTGTTCAAAGAGTATGTGAATATCACACTTAAATATCTTTTCAATGTCTAAAATACGAAAATAAGCATATTAAAAAAAAGGGAACATATCTGCAGAATGAGCAGTTTTGTCTTCCTCTGAATTTTTAACAGTGCATGCAACAACCAATAAATGAACCAATAACCTACAGCTTAGATAAACAAAAAATAATCCTTTATTTGTAATAGTCTTTTATATCTCCCTATAAGAAAAGACTATTCATGTTCACTGGCACTTAATTACAGCTTATCTGACTACATGAACTGATATTTATGAGATACAGAATGGAAATTACTTTAGTACAGTTATGCTATTTGCATTGCTGACAAAATTTCATGCCCATTACAAGTTTCTCTCAAGTCATATAAATATTTTGGCAACACAATGAATTTTCTGGGGTCTCATAAAGGGATTAGTTTATGAACATTCCTAAATTAATAAACAACAGTAATTTATTATTAATAGAAAACAAACCCCAAACTATTCCTTAATTTTTAATAGAACAGAAAATCTATTTACACACTACAATTGCTCTGCTGATTGAAAAGCTGTAAATTCAAAGTCTGTGTAAATATCTTCTTTCTCAGTCATCAGAAAATATTCCCTCTTTTCCCACAAGAATGGATACATTTCTTTTAGATATCACAGCTTGAAAATATGCAGTTTTTGTTTGTAAGTTTCTCTTACAATAATAAACAATGTTTCACTTTTAGACATTCTTACTTTTTTTTATAGTATTTTTGTAGATGTCTAAATTTCCTGTTTACCACTAGAATATTATCAAAGGCATTTAATTTATTACGTAGTTCAATATCAGTAATTTTTTTCATAAAGAAGCGTGAATAGAAGTTACTTACCAAAGGTCTTCTCCCTGAGATATTTCAAAAAAAAGAAGTGTCACACAGAAACAGATTTGTGAAGCCGGGAATTTCAGTTTGCCATCATCTTCTATTCCTATTTTCCCAAGGCACTTTTTCTTTAGAAACACAAACTTGGAGTTTTACTCATAGGAAGGACTCAATCATTATTAATTTTTGATTGTTTTTTTGTGGTCATAGCCACAGTCTTTAATGCAATTTTCAGGATAACAATGTTTATTGTGAACAAAATTAATACCTGAAAAAAGACAGATTAAATTTATTCACTATTTGTTACAGATAAGAGAGCAAACAATAATTGGAAATCTTTTCTCTTAATCCATTTTAAAAAGGGAAAGGTGATCTGTACCAGAACACAAGCTAACCATGAATATTATTTAGGAGAACATACATAGTATTTTAGAGATAATCAGTAATTTCCTGGTGTTTCAGCAATATCCTTACAAATTCATAAAGACGAGAATTATCACTCCAAAATATTGAGCAAAAAGAACCTAGTTAGATGACTTACTTTTCAGCTTTGAGATCTGTGATAAATTTAGATTTTAAGAGCCTTGATTTTGGTAGGTAGCAAGGCTTTTTCTCATATTTCCTTATAGAACAATTCTTTGATAAAAATGAAGCTTCATAAAAATAATTACCTTTAAGCATGAATCATTAATTGGCCCAATAACAGGAAACCTCATGAAGTCAAATACAGAGACATTCTTATTTAACTTCATCCAATGTAATACTCAAGGAAGGTATTCCTATGTACTTTAATACAACCTTAGGAAAAACTGGAGTTAAATGGCTTTGGTGGTAACAGTGGTAACTGCCAAAATGGCACTAACATTGGTAACAAACCTGCCCAAAGCACAGATGTACATGAAAAATAGTCTACTATCAGAGGTACTGTGAAACAAAATGAGGAAAAAATAAAACACTGTACAGATTATCTCACATCTGTCTGTCCTAGGGTAGCTTTTTGCTTGAGACTATGGTTACCAGTCACTCCAGAACCTTAGAGACATGCATAGAGTTGGACCTTAGAATTATATGCTATTTTTTTTTTTTGAGAATTTAATTTCATTCACCTTCTCACTAGCAGAGGAGAGGAATTTAACTGGGGATGCAAAAAAAACTCCACACCTTGGGTTTTTATACAGTTGAGGCAGTGTCCTGGTTTGGGACAAATTTGGCAGGAAACTTCTGAAGTGGTCTCCTCTAAAAAGCAAATTCAAGCGGCCCCTTCCCCAACTGGTTTGGGAAAGATTTCCCTGTTTATTTAACAAGCAAAGTATTCGCAAGCATGAGAAAAAGTGAATAACATTAAACACCAAAACCTCTCACTGTTCTGAAGAGATGGCAAATTCAGGAAGTCCTTCTGTGGGTGTGGCTTAGACTCATGCTCTCTGGGGCTTGGACCCAGCATGCCAGGCCCAGACTGCGGCTTGGGGGTCCCCAGGAGATTCTCCCGAAGTCCTGGCCCAGAAAAAGAAGGCAAAAAACCCCTTCTTGCCATAGCTAATGAGGAAAACCAGTGAAAAAAAGCAAAGAAAAACTCCCTCTCTCTCTCTCTCTCTCTCTCTCTGCAAAAGGCTGAGAATTCCGTGAGAGCACCGGGAGCCTTGTCTCTGTCTCACTGGTAGAGTGAGCAGCACAGGCCATGAGAAGGAACGCGGGGCAGCAAGTGCAGGTTCTGCAGACAAACTCTGCACTTCTTCTCTCCCCCTTGGCTCTCGGAACCAGTCATAAAAGCACAGAACTCAATATCCCGCATAAGCAGAACAGAAAACTGGGGATACCAGCATCATAAAAGTCCCCCTAGGACAGGCTGGCAGCAGTCAGGAAATTCAGGAAGTTTTCTGACAATGCTTTTCTTGAACCATTGCCTTGGCCATTCTACAAAGGAAGTAATATTTCCTTCTTTTTTTTTTTTTTTTCTTTTGTTAAACATAAAGCTTAATGCACTGAATGATGTTTTATTAATGAAACCAGTAAGAGAGAAGGCATGTGGAATGTGCCTGAGATGGTTTTCCAAGGGAACTGTCTTCTTATGGTTTCCTGACTTGCCTCAGTTTTCAGTGTTAATATTTAATCAGTGAGAGAAACCCTTCTACTGTCATTATACCTTTGAAATATGTGGTGGGATATGATTCTAGCATCTTTGCTTTAAATGATAGAAGCAATATTTTATAATAGCTAGTACTGGTCCCTGAGAGTTGCAAGGATGAGTTCTGGTGCTGGATTTCCTATAGATTGCCCCACTGATATTGGAGAGAGTAATCATGGTACAGAAGTTTTCTTGTCTTTAAGCTATGAACAATAATATCCTCCATTCCTCATATTCAGTAATTTTTAATAAACAGATGTGAAATATGATATAGGGCAGGATTGAACATGTTTGAAGTACATTTGAGATTATAAACTGTTTGAGATCTGGGTAAGTGGAAGAAATTTAAAACCAGATAAACATAATTGATCTGTGACTGCTTTGTAGTCCTTTTTTCAGGCAAAATCTGTAGTAAATTATTGGATTGCATTAGGTAGGATGCAGCTCAATGGTGAAAGACCATGAATGTTTAATCAACTGTAAGTTATGATTAAACAATTTTCTTGTGCTGACAACACACAAAGTGCTTGGACACGTGCAGTCATTCTTACTATCTAATTATAATTTGACTTTGACCATAGAAATCTTACTTGCTTCACCATAAAATACTAAGATCTATCACAACAATCTGTGTTATAGCCTGAAAATTTATCAGGAATTTAAGATACAAGCTACCACTAGAAAATACAAAAACCCCACCAATGACAAATTATTTCAATTATTTAATCACAGAAGATGTGGTTAGTGGTGGAGCAAAGAAACGTTATGGAATACTTTACAACATATTTAGAGGAAGATAAGCCGACATCATGGAAGAAAATTGTTTTGAAAGAAAACTTCACAGATACAAAGTAGGAGGAATAAATTGCTCAGGTTTTTCAGCAGAATATAATCAATATTGATATCACTTAAATGTCAACACCCTGCTGTTCTACATAGAAGGGATTTGGATAATAAGAGAGAACTGAAAAGTAATAAAATTTGCTGGTGTTTCAAAGATTACTTGACATCTGAAGAGAAAACAATTGTGAAGAATTAGTAGTTTCTATGAGCACCATTCAGGAAAGTATTAATGCATTGGTGGCAAAAAAAAATGTAAAATAGAGAAGACAAAAAAATTAATCTCCTTCTCCTTGAAGAATACTGTGAAGTATAGCTCTCTAAACTGAAAAGATACCAGACTTCTTCTGAGACATTTTGAAACTGGCCTATTCAAACCTGCTTTCAGAATCTTTAGAGAACATTGTTAAGGGGCACAGTAATTTTTTGAGAGAATTTCCATGATCTATAAATTAGAAAGCCTTTGCATACCTTCCAGAATTTTGGTGTTAACTGTGGAATCAGTGGATTAGCCCTAATGAGGACAGGTGGAAGGATCTGCTAAGACACTGAAAGCAATCACAGCACCACAAAGGGTACAATGGAAGCAACTTGGCAGTAAAACTGACAGTGAAATTTAGTGCCAAGAAGTACAGTCATTTAGCTGACTGCAGAGAGTTATGTAGCAAAAACTGAAAGCCTGGAGAAATACCTCAGGTCCAATCAGCCATAAATTTTGTGATTTGAACTCTACTCTCATCTTCAATCCATGTATCTTTCCTTTTTACCTGATAAGCAGAATGAAACATCAGACATTCTGGCATGCTACAAATCAATTTCTATTACTCTATTGATCAAGATAATTTATCTTTGTCGTACTTCAAGCCATTCAATCTCAGTGACGTAGTTTAGTCCTAATTTTTATTTTTCTCTGCAGCAAGTGGTTTTGTTTTGAAATTATATCCAAAATTCCCATGTTTAATCAAATATGCATTACAATTCTAACAATTAGAAAAGAATAGTATGACTCACTACCAATAAAATAGTCATTCCCGTATATTCACTCTATTGTTTACCATGGGATTGATATTTGCTTTGTATAAATGGTTTCTGCAATATTGACTCAATTTATGTCAATCTACATTTTTTCACATCCTTGAACAGCTTGCTTTTTTATTTTTTCTGAACTCTAGAAGTGCTGTCAGGCTTATTTACTTTCCATTGAAAGCACCATCTCTCTATAACAAAATTCAGAAAGGATAAAACAAAAGCTTATTTAAATGCTTCTGTGAACATAACCAAATAATACGTATTTGAAATTTTAAATATCTCTCATTTCAAATATATCACTATTTCTTTCCTAGGCAACTGAAACTGAGGACTTGCTTCTAAGGGTGCAGGTACACACAGCCTGTTGAAAGCATTATTCACCTGTTAATTAATATTTTTTATCATAAGAAAATGAAAAGTTAAACATTTAGTCCTTCCATTTCAAAATCCCACTTTCGACTGCTTAGTGGAAAAGAGCAAAAACCTTACAGATGTCTCTAGTCATCCCTCAAAGGACGTCCAACAGCGAAGAGCAGTGGTAGTTCTGAAGAATGGTGATAAATTTATCTTGATAAGAGATCAAGGAGGGATGAAAATCCTGCCTTTTACTCAAGAGCAGCATTATTTCTGATGTTTTGGCACATACCCCATATTAATATATTCATGCTGGGAACTGCAGATGCTTCCTTTAGTAGAAAAACCAGAACAGGAGAAGTACTGAAAACAGAAAAATATTCCTGCCTACACACAGTTCAGGGCAACTGATCTTTCATTTCTGAGACTGGAAAATCTGAAATTGAACACTATTAGGTTGCCTTCCAAATTTGAGCATTACCAAAGTTTCTTATCTTCAATCTTCACTACAAACAGAGCAGCAGCCAACACAGCACAACTTAAGGCCACTTATTCACGAGTTTTATTTATTAAGTAAAAATTTCCCCAATGCAGACATGCATGCTCTGATTTACACAGAGAATGAACATCTAATAAAGGAGGTTATTAAGAAAATATTTTAGTGCAAATATTTTTTAATACAAAACAAAGATACAGGATCCTAAATTAGTCCAGAAAGCCATCTTATCATACTGAAAAATTAAAACTGATATCCATATAGTTTTAAATGACTGTTTTTATGTTTCAAAATGCCTTTGTTGTCTATTCTAGTTAGGCTCTATAGATTACACCTCTACATCTGTAAAACATTGTTAAGGAGAATATATTTTCAGTGCACGTATTACAGAAAACTTTATTTTGTCTGCATATAGTTAATACCCACTCAGTGATGACAAAACAAAATCAAAGATGTTTTTCTAAATTATCAGATACATTGATTTGTACTCTCATATATTTATAAGAGACTTCAAGCACTCCTTTAACATCAAAATTAATTGCCTTAGAGCATTTTCAGGGTAAAAAACAGGTTTGGCAGGGAGTAATACTAATTATTTTAAGATAAACCTGCCTTTCATGTTTTTGAGATTACTCCAATCAATGTCCTCAGGCCCCTTTTCAACAAAGGAGCTACAAGAGACATGCCAAGGATGGAGGCAACATGCCAAGCCTGAGGCAGCTCCTTCCCTACCCTAGGCTATCAAGCTGCAGTCATTCATTCAAAAGGCTGAAGGAGAAACAGGAAACTTCACCCTTTTTTTCTCATAAATGTATAAACCACTACCAACTAAAAAGTTTTGATCAGTTAAATAACTGGCAACAATAATTCAAACCAAAATATAACAAACTCTTATCCCAAATTAAATTCAGAAACCGTTTCCATGTTAGATATTGTTTTTTTTTTTTCTTATATTCTACAGGCTTTCATCCATAGAACAAGATATGACTTGAGATATGGCTTTCAGTGGAAGACTAGGAGGGCATGGACTACCTTTTCAGGTAAGAAAGTGTCTCTTCTCTTTTTGTTCACTTAATAAATACTGAGCAGGATCTATAGCCAGGGTATTAAAATCTCCAGCTGAATGCTCTCCTCTGATGGAGTTTGAAGTAACAGTGCCGCCTCCCAGAAAAATGCACTACCTGCCAGGGTATCATTAAACCTTCATATTGATATATTCAATCAGGAAATATTACTTGGAACAAGATCTGGAACTCAGGCATATCATGTACCTGCTAAGAGTGTTAACTATCCAGAAAACAGATTTTAGGAGATTTCAATGTCATCCTAAAGCAACCTGTTTCTAGAGAAAGGTTTGGCAGGACAGACTCATTCAATCTGACTTAATTCACCCATGGTTCTGACATAGTGCTTTTCCTCCAGACCCTTCACATCATTTTGATGGATTTATTTTAGTTTACCTGAAACTGGCTCTCCTTTCTCTGATCCACATTCTCATTGCAGAAACCACTTGGAACAAGACTCTTATCAGCTTTTGGTTTCATCATGGATTGATCCCAAAATATGATTTTAATTTTTTTCCTTTTTTTTTACAGTGAGAACAATCACTCACCAGAGCAACCTCTCCAGGAACTTGATACAGTCCCTGTCACTGAAAATTTTCACAGTTGAATTGCTGAATAGCCTGGACATCCAGGCTGTCATTCTCATAAAAGTTTGGACTGGATGATCTTTAGGCTTATATTCCAGCTTGGATTGTCATACATGTTTCTATGATTCCAAGTTCAGAGGTGCTGCTCCTGGATGGCAAGATGGGATCTGACCCAGGCTCTACCAGATTTTACGTGACTGCTGTGTTAGTCCTAAAACCATTCTTCTCTATAGTTGGTAATTCCAAGTCAGCACTTAACAGAGCTCCCATTTTCAGAATATTCTACATCGTGGTAGCCATTATACTGAGTATGTGCATTAGATAGATTAGGAACATGCAGATGTCTTCATATTCTGGAGTCTTGCCTTAAACACTAAACTAATTAATATAAGCATAATGGTATCTCTTTAATAATATTGTAAGCATTTTCTTTAAAAAATTAAATAAATTTCAGTTGCAGTGAGAAGGATGAATACATATTCCTAATGATTAGCCAAACAAGTTTTAGAATACACTGCAGAGCATAAATAATTTAGTAGATTACTTGCTTCTGTCTTTGCAACCTAACCCTGAAGGAATTTTCCCCAGTAGACATTCCATTATACAGGAACAGTAGTATAAAATTTCTTTGTTTATATGTCTTTAAAGCATTCATATTAAGCATAAATTCTCACAAATTCATCACTGTACCGTGCATTTATTAAAAAAAAATTAGAAGATACAGGTATCAATAAAAATCATGATATGTGGACTTCAACTGTAATAAATCTGTCCAGACAAAACACTGAAATTACATATGGTCTAAAAAAATCACTGAACAATAAGTCTGACTTGTAAAACTTTGGAATTGTCTTACCTGAGGTCTTATGCTATAAACAATTTTATATTCAAAAGTCTGCAAAGGAAAAAAAAAAAAGGAATTAAAAAAAAAACTGAATATGTCATTATAGTTCAGCTGCTTGCCATAATTTTAAAAAAGAAGGCAAGGCCTGTTCACTGTGTCCAGAGTCAGTCAACAAAAAATCATTGGAATTATTCTGGACTTGCATATCTGTAAGATAAATAAAATTCACACCAAAATAATTAATTACTGCAGACTGTAGCAAATTGTCAAAAATAAATCTGCAGAAATAATGTATCAATCCCTTGAATATACACAATCATCTGGTTTCATTAAATACTTCACCAAGAAGGCAATGTGAATTTTCAAGCTAATTCAAGCTTTTAAAAATGATTGTTCAGTTTTTTAAAAGATTTTAAGACTGCTTTTTCTGAGTAAGATGCTTTTATTTGTATGAATTGTCCATTTCATGCAATGCATGTTAGTCTCATACTTCTGAGATCAGCAAATAGTTCAAATAATGTTACATTCTCCTGATGAGGATAATCTTGGCAAAAGACAAAGCATTCTACAATGCCATAAAATGTAGTTCTAAAACTGTCTTTGTGGCAAGAGTAATTTTCCTGTTTTTCTTCAGCAGACTCCTATGAAGTGTAGGCTGTTTGGGGGAGCCAGTGACAGAAGTATTCTCCACATCCATTCCATATTTCTCTAGCCTTGTTTGATTGTTATTCTCAGCCTCATCTGATATGTGATACCATTCCACCACCATTTTATCTGCTCATCTGCTGATTGCTTTCCTGACACTTCGCACTCCAGTAACACTAGCTTTGATTGTTATCCAATCTTTTGCTAAAATAGAAAAAGAGTTTCAGTGTTGTATTTCAGATGTGTATATTGAATGTCAATTACACACCAACTGTTCAAGTATCTACCCACTAGCAGTTCCAAACATTGGCTATTGCAGATGAACAGGTATTAAAAGGAAAATACATAAAGATGATTATTTGAGCATAGTCTGTTTATCAAGCATGAGAACTGTACATGAAATAAATCTGCACTTTTGATAGAGTTTTTTAATATGGATTCTCTATCGAGGGGTTTTAAAAGCAATATGAAGACAAAGAAAGAAATCTGAACATTGCATATATTCTAAGTGAGGAAAAAAATTCTCTTAATCACATGGTGTTCTAGTGATGATTTAAATCAGTTATTTGCCTAGCTTACTGAGAATGAAAACATCCAGAAGCTCACAGAGATGAAGGATTGCTTTAAAAGTGTGAATAAGTATGAATAAACCAGAAGTTCCTCAATGTGGAACAGATTCAACTCACTGCCTGTGGCAGGGTAGATATGAGCACTGTGCAGACAGTGCTGGCTACAGTTTTGACACTCTGTTTACCACACAGGAACTGTGTGTTGCTGGGCTGAAATCACTGTCAGAATGTGCAGCTGGATGAATTTCCCTTATCTATTGACACATGTGGAGCTGTACTGTCTCTTGGGTTGGATTTCTTGCTGAAATGCTCAATAAGTACTTGAAAAGAAAGATCCATGCTACCTGTCCAACACTGCTTAACCCTGTAATGAAGATAAACAGAATGCTCAAAACATGGATTTTAATTTCAATGAAAAAAACAAGACAAAACAAAACAAAACGAAACAAAAAAACACAATAAAAAAAAAAACAAAACAACAACAAAAAAAACAAAAAACAAAAAAAAAAAAAAAACAAAAAAAAAAAAAAAAAACCCAAACCAACAAATTGCCTTTGTCCCTCC
>JAYDZK010000113.1:76720401-76779986 GCA_034509185.1 Euphonia xanthogaster
AAAAGGCAGGGTTTGGGTTAGAGGGAACATCCTTAGAGACCTGACTGGAGGTGAAACGTTTCCCTATCTTTCTGGCTTTCTTTGCTTCACCATATCCAAAGCAATAATTAAAAGTTAATGTTTTTCAGCAGTCAAAGAAATTCAGGGATACTCTCTGAGTTGGAACTCTGTGTATGGTGCTCAAGTTTGCTTTGTGCTACAATCAATACCCCTGGCATGCCTGACCTAGTCTGTAAAATATGCAACCATTACCTGGCTGACTGGGTTTGGTTTTCAAACCAAAACCTGCCAGTTTTATCTGGAGCTCTTTTGAAAACGGTATTTTTTTCTTTTGTAGAGTACCAAGTGAAATGTTTCACCTCTCCTCAATGCTGAGTAACATAAACTGTTAAAGGATCTTGCACAGGACAAGGGTGAATGACCTCTCCTACACCCTGTGAAATAATGTGCTGAGACAATGTCCTTAACTGAGAATTACCTTCAACAAAACAAACATCTATCTCCCACTCATTTCTGTGAATGGAACACAATAGTGGTCCAAATTAGGAAACAGAAACAGGAAGCCAAATGTCAGGAAATCTCAGCCTAGATAAGATCTATCAAATAACTAATTTTTTAAATTACACAAGTGTTGATAAAACCATTGTTGCTATTGTTGTTGTTGTTATTTTCCTTATTTCTTTAGTAAATCAATGAAAATCAAGAGCTGTGTCTGAGAGTAATGACTCCTGAAAAGCAGAGCTTATTTATCGTGAAGCAGAGGTCTCACCTGTTACAGCTTTCTAAAACAACTCAAAATATTCCAAGACAAATGCATCAGAATATATCCTTAAAAAAAAACCAACAAAAAAAAAAAAAAAAAAAAAAAAAAAAACAAAAAAAAAAAAAAAAAAAAACAAAAAAAAAACAAAAAAAAAACCCACAAAAACAAAAACAAAACCACCAAAACCAGAACCAAACCAACAAATTGCCTTTGTCCCTAATAAATGTGAAATGCTGACATCATAAACTCTGACAAGTTGCCCATAGATTTATTTTTTTCTTTGAAGTTTCAGGCAGAAATTGAAATTTTAGTGCAATGTCATGAAGACATGGAAAAGTTTACTGAGAGCAGTTTTCTGAAATAATGAGGTCAAAAATGACAGATGGAGCTTAATAAGTCATCATATTTCAGGAAAATGCAAATTATGAGTGCTATCAAGACAATTAAGATCTTGCAGAAATTAATGCAACAATTAATTTTTTCCAGAATGTTTGATCTTTCTTGTGAAAATCTACTACCTGTCCAATTATAAAACTCTAAAATTTTTTTCATTTTGTCCTCAGAACAGAATGACAGAATGTTTGTTTCCAATTGAAAACAAAATCACTTGCCTTTATGTTAAAAATCTCTATATTAATAAATTAAACACTATCCAAAGTACTGCCTCTGGTACAATTTGTAATCAGAGTCCTTTTTTCTAATTATTTCAAAATATGTTGTTTCAGAACAACATCTGAGTAAGGCAATCTGTGATAATTAGAACAAGTTAAAAGTTTTCCCACAAGATTTGTATGGAAAATACTATTTCTAGCAAGCTTTTTTCTACTGAGAAAATATTGAGTAAGATTTCTGTATTTTAACTTATCCAAAATTAACATGTTATTTCAGGCCATAATGTTCATTAAGAACATTAATTAACACTTATTTCCTTTTGCAGTTCAGTTCAGGTCCTGATGACTCATTTTCCCCAGAGGGATTCCTATGTGTGCCTCAGAAATTTTGTTCAAACTGGGATTTCTAGCAGATAAAGAGAACAGGGATATATGACACCTTGAATGGTATTTTTTAAAGCAAACAAGCAGTACAAGAGAGATAAAGTTAACCTGAATGCCATATTGTCTTCATAACCCCTTCTTCCCCTCTACAATGGGGAAAGAATTAGGAATAAAAAGCAAATAAAATATTTTAGCAATCTAAAATTAGATTTTAATGTAATCTATTTTATAAACAGTTATTTTTTTTCCTTAGAGATAATACAGAAAAAAATCATTGCTTATCTTCTCCCTGTTCTAATTTTGTATGAAAATTTACTTTTAGAAACAGAAATACGAGGGACTATTATAAAAGAAAGTAAACTTCAAAATTTTTATTCCACTCAGGGGGTAGAAAACTGAAATATAAAACTACTCTGTAAAGTAGTAGTCTCCAGATAAGGATGGAAGGAAGTCTCCAGATAAGAGATCAAACCTTTTCCATCAAGGCCAAAGAAATACCATTTTATCCTTTATTAAATTTATTTTACATTATCCATGGAAAGATTATATGTTGGGTTTGCATGGCCAGGTTTTGATAGCAGACTGTCCTCCTGCAACTCATCAATGACTGTGGGGATGCAGAGATCCACCTGCAGGCAATGGAGGAAACCCACTCTAAAGCAGGTGGATGCCTGAGAGGAGACTGTGACCCTGTGGGAGGCCCAGGTTGGAAGAGGCTCCTGGCAAGACCTGCAGACCCAGGGACAGAGGAGCCCAGGCTGGACCAGGTTTCCTGGTAGGACTTAGGACCCTCTGGGGGACTCATGGTGTAGCAGGCTGTCCTTGAAGGACTGTACACTATGGAAGAGTGAACCTCATTGCAGGAATTCGCAGAGAACTGTTGCTCATGGGATGGAATCACACTGGAGAAGTTCATAGAGAACTATCTCCTGTGGGAGAGATCCTGCACTGAAGAAGGAGGAAGACCCTTCTCCCTCAGCAGCAGCAGGAACAATTACCATAACCACACCCATCCCCTGTCTCCCTGGGCCACTGCAGGGGAAGAGGTAGTGTTGGGAAGGAGGTGAGGGAAGGAGGACATTTTCAATATTTATTTAACTTTTCATCATCCTGCTCTGCTTTTGACATAAAATGTGTGAATTTCTTCAGCCTAATTTTAAAGTATTCTTGTGGAACAATGTATCTTCTCTGACCATTTGTTAAATTATCTCTAGTCTTTTAAAAGAATGGAGATTAAACAGGTCTCAGTCTTGTAATACATGGTTTTAAGGTATCTTCATGAATACCCAATATAATGTCTTCTATCTGACAATTTCAAATTTATTATAACAAGAGGAGTACATTACCAGTATTTCAATTTAACCCCAGGTGGAAACTAAAAACCACACAGCCAATCACTCACCTTTCCCTAATGGGGTGTGAGAGAAAATTAGAAAAGTGAGCAAACTGATGGGTTGGGATATAGATCATTTAATAGGCAAAGCAAAAGCCATGTACACAAGCAAAGCAAAAGAAAGAATTAATTCACTACTTCCCATGTCCAGTCATCCCCAGGAAAGCAATGCTCCATCACACATAACAGCAACTTGGGAAGGCAAATGCCATCAAAATGTCCCTTTCTTTCTTCCTCCCTTATAGATTTTTGTGCAGAGCATGACATCATATGGTATTGAACATCCCTTTGGTCAGTTGGGTCAGCTGTCCCAGCTGTGTCCCCTCCCAACAGATGGTGGACTCACAGCCTTCTCACTGTCAGGGCAGTATGAGGAGTAGAAAAGCCTTGACTCCATATGCCCTGCTCAACAATAGTGTTTTATCAACACTGTTGCCAGCACAAATACAAAACATGGCCCCATTCTACCTTCTGTGAAGGAAATTACCACAGTCAAACACAGCACAACCAGAAACACAGATATCAGCAAAAAAGGATTATTCCATCTTGGGTTTGTACAGAGTGTAAAGTCATGAATCCAAGCTCATGCTGAGGATACTAGAGATTTACTAGTCATCAACTGCTTGTAGTGGAAATACTTCCTTCATCTTTTATAACTGGCTGTCATTTCAGTTGTTTGATTCAGCCATGTCTTGAATTTGACTTTCACAAATTTAGCAGAATGAAACATTTAAAAGCTTCATAAACAGAGTTTTTGTTAAACTGAGAAACAGATGGAAGCCAGCAAGCAATAAGTGTCAATACATCAACAAATGATAGGCTGTCTCTTAAGACATTCCCACTGGGCTCAAATTCATTACCTTTACTTACACTGAATAATTATACAGATTTAATTTCACCAAAGGCTACATACAAAGTAGGATATTAAATGCCACTAATGAATGTAGAATCAGGCCCACTGACAGAAACAGGAGTGTAATCACTGCTCTATGTTAGATTTGCTGAAACAGGCCAAATACTACTGTTTTAAACATACAGTCTCAGGTTATACATTTGAACCTTACTTGCAGCCATTTTCTAAATCTTACTTGCATCCTGACTATTCAGCTCATTTACTTTGTGAATTATGCATGTTGCTTAAATCCACTTAAAACTGTGAAATCGTTGTGACATGATGAAGTAAGGGGAACATATGTGAGCATAATATCTATAATAGATTTTCCACATCTGTCTTTTATTAACAAAGCACAAATGTCATTATACGTGCAAAGTCTACCTGGTTAGATGACTCATTTAAGATGTCCTTGGCTTTGATTCATCAACAATAATCAACAATAATATAATCTGTTTGCAAGATTTTGTAATAGAAGTTTTCTTGAGGAAAGTATAAAATATATTTGAGTTTTTTACAAATGATAGATTCTTGGGTTAGCTGTGCACAAACTAATATGTTTGTAATGATCCAGGCTCTACCAAGAATACAGAAACATCACCCAAGCATGAAAAGAAGGAATAACAAACGGCAAAGCTTAACTGCAGTTGAATTTGGCAGTGGAAGGGAAGGACAGGGAGGGCCTTTATTGTCATTTTGCCAGTCAAAGACAGACTGAAATAGTATGTTCCTATACTTAGAGAACTTTATTTGACAACAGACACAGAAATAGAAAAGGTCCTTGCTAGCTTCTTTGTCTCTGTCTTTGGTGATAAATCTGCCCTCAAGTCTTCCAGATCTCGGCCTCAAGGCAGTGTGGCATAGGGGAAACAACCCACTGCAGAAAAATTAAATAAAGGCCACTTAAGCTAACTGGAGTTCTACAAGCCCATGAAATCAGCTTGAGGGTGAGAAGATACCCAGGATGGTTAGAGATGCTGGATGATATCATTGTGAGGTCTTCATTAAAAGCAGAGTTCCCTTAGGGTTGGGAAATATGAATTATGTCTACATTCAAGAAAATCAAGAAGGATCTGAGCAACAATTGGTAGTTGTCCTGACCTTATTTCTAGAGAAAATAATACATCAACTTTTCTTGGAAACAATGCACAAAGATAAGCAGGACAAGAAGGTGATAGAGAACAGTCAGTGTGGACCCTTGCCCAAATGAGAAGTCGAAGTCCCAAATCTGTGGCCTGCTCTATCCTAACCCAAGCCCCACTTTTTTTCCCTCTGGTTATGAGTATTGTTTTCTCTTAATAAATATCCTTTTCTTTTTCCTCTAAAAGCCAGTATGTGCTAAATTTATAAGCTGATGCTGCTATCTCTAAAGTCTACATAGTCCAGTTTATACCATTGTAGCTAAATGGTTTTGGTTTTTATGGTGATAGAGCTTTGTTTACACTTCAAAAGGGAAAATATAATTTGATTTTCAGGGTTTGAAATTATTTATGCGGCATTATCTGGCTTCTGTAATCAAAACTGAAGAACTTATACTCTATGCACAGTGATCTAAGATTCCATTTATAAGCCTAATATAACATATAATAAAATATTGAACTATCAATCAAGAAATTGAGACACTGATGACTAAATTATACAAAACGTGAAAGATTCATGACAACTGCTGAGGTTGAAATTTCAGGGTACTGTAAATATCAGAGAATTCAGCCTACTTTGATGTAAGTTCATAAATTCAGTTTACAAACATGGAGTCATGCAGAAAGGAGAAATATAAATACCAAGAGTAAAACATTTCTCCCCTCAGAAACGTGATTTTTCTATTTCAAATTTTAACCAAGAATGCATTCCAAGACATAAATGCTGAAATAAACAGCACACAACTAAAAATATATTTGAATAGAAGATATTTTCCATTGTAATTAATAAATTTAAAAATACCCATAATGTTACACACTCTGAACATCAGCTTTGCTTTCTGGTACATTATGGACAAATCAGAAGCCAAATCATACTTGACACCCATTTTTTAAAAACTGTATTTCAAAGAAATTCTGACTGGTAGAACTAACTTGCCTTTAATTAAATTATAAACATTGCTAATAGCTATTGCTTTCCATGGACTGAAACATTAAAAATAGTTCTTTATGTAGCAGAATAATGAGGAATACTGCACTATTTCAGTGCATAATAATATGACTTCATAATAATATGGTCACTGATTCTTCATTTTTTATACCTTTCCTCTGAAAATTTGATCTGTGGGGCAAGTGCTGTTTTTTCCTATGTTTTGGCACAGAGAGGCTTGGCATTGAAGCAGAACTTCTACATGGTTCTGTAAGACAGTGAATGATTAACAGTTACTGAACCTAACAGAAAATAATAACTGAACCATAAAAATCTTTTCTGGAAGTTCTGTTATGGAGCCGAGCGGGATTTAGGGGCTGGCATTGACATTCAGTGGGGTCATCATATTAAGTGGTCAACAAATTTAGCTTGACTTCTGCCATGCAGAAAACTATGAGAATTGATATTACCCTTCTCTTCTATGCCCATCTGATCATGGGCAATCACTTTGTAATGGAAAAATATTAATTAGATAAATCTCAGACTCTTTTGTTTAATTCTTTCTTTAGTGTGTCAACCACAAATTCTCAAATTGCAAAACATCAGAAAAATGTTAAATAAGCATAAGAGAATTGTCCCTTAAAATGATAGATTGCCTTCTATGTTAGGCCTGCCTTAAGGTAATTTGCTTCAGTGATGTTGTGCTTGATCTGTTTTGACATTAACAACTTTCAGCAGTGGAAGTGGAGGCTGAGGCTATGAGCAGCAGAGAGCCATATGGTGTCACCATTTTTTTTAAGCAGAACTCTGCACTGAGCTACATAAGCTGCTCTGTGTAAAACGTTGACACACTTTGTATACAGTATGAGCTGAATATATTTTCCAGCATGTTATCAATGGTTCTCAGCACAAATCAATAATGATACGTTTAAAACAGTTAATAAAATTATTTTGATTACCATATTTTGTATCAGTTTATGCTTTATTTGCCTCTTTATTGGTATTTGGCCCTTTATTACCTCATTTTCTCAAAGAAAATTAACATTAGAAATCTATCAGGGTTTAAGTTTGTTTTCTCTGAATTAAAAATATATTAACAGGTATATTCTTAAGTGAAAAGGGAATGTTACATGCTATGCCCCTGTAAAGTAACGCAGAATCAGAATAAAGGAATAAATCCTTATTCTTTTACTGTAGGTTTTTATTTGACAGTTCTCCAATAACAAAGACTTCCTACCTGACCTGTTATACCATGCCCTCCTGTTATGAAAGGCAAATAAGGAACTGCATCCCCAAGGTTAAATGAAAGCAATTTCTAATACCATATCATATTTATTAGATTTATTATATAAAGTGATGGTTATCCCTATCCCAAATAATATTAATATTTTATGATGTCTAATAGAACATGAAAAGTTCTGCACTATTAGTGAGAAATTTTTATACATTTAATGTATAAAAATATTTTTCAATTTAAATTACTCATGCACAATGCTTGAGTAGACCAAGTCGTGTCACCACTAATAAATGTGCAACATGATTTCAATGACAAAATTTTAATATTGTTATAAAAATTAATTGGATTATGCAACTTGCCATTCACAGCTGGCAAATGTCTACTTGTTCAGAAACCAGACAAATATAAGACTAATATAATTAGTATTATATTATTAATATAATACTAATATAGTACTTTTGATTATTTACTTGGAAAATATTTAGTCATTTCTGATGGCATTGCTCTGAAAGTAAAAGACCGTGCAGATGTTCCCTTTTAAGCAAAATACTAAATATTTAATTCCTTGATTTTCTCAAACCTGTATTTTCACACACTGACATAATAAATTAGTTTCAAGACATAGACAGAATGAAAAATATGAAACTTTTTGAAACAAGAATACCTGTCAGCTTTTCATAGGGGAATACAGGTGCTCTTGTGATAACAAAACAAGATTTAGGATATATTTCAGATTGGCTGCTCTTCCAGAGGTATCATACACTTATTGTGTTACATTCCTAGAAAATTGCCCTGCCTACATTTATGAAAAAATGTGATACTGAATGTAAAATAAAAATATATTTTCTGTAGTATATTTGGCACACATGAAAACATAATGCAAAGCCATGCTACAATTTCAACTCCATGCTGTGAAAAGAAATAAAACCCTAGCCAATTAATTATTTCACCACGTTGTCCAATCATGATGGAAAATTTCCTGGTTACTAATTAATGGAAAAGAATTTTTCCCCTGGAGTTTATTGATACAATACTTTATTTTGGTTTCTCAATATAATTCTTACACATGCAAAGTTATGTAGTACAGTGGCATTTCTCACTAACACATACAATGAGACAATCATATTCATCAGGTATGGTATGTAACAAGCTTTTTGCTTCCTCTTGCAGCTTGATAGGAGCAACTTTATAATCAGCTACATAAACATATAGTTATGTTCTATTATCTGCAATTGTGTTGTAAGAACCTTCTTACATCTCGTTGCTAACATGATAAAATATCTGTGTTAAACTACACCTAGAGAGAAAAAAATACCACTTTAACTATAACCTGAGTTTTGCTTTAAACATGCTCTTTTTTTATTACCAGAAAAGAGAATCAAATATTTTTAGAGGTGCTTTATTCTAGGTTTTAACTTAATCAAATACTTGGGTTAAATAAAATAAGCATATCCATATGACTTCTTCAATGGATGCTGAGAAATTCTCAAGTTCTTTCACTGACTACAGGTCAAAGATAGTGATGGCATTCCTGAGATATAAAACTAAAACTGCAAGACACAGGAAGAAGTAGGGGAAACTAATAATCAATGTTGTCAGAAATCCTACAACTTTAAAACTCCCTAGTTAACACATGTCGAATATTCACCTCTGGAAGAAAAACAGAGGATAAAAGATGAAGCATAATGCAAAAAATATGTGCAAAATATAAAAGGCAACAGCAGCAACCTTGAATACAACATCACAGTTTTAAGATTTAATAACCTGACTCAAAAGCAGTGAATAACTGTGAGATTTATACTTTTCAAATTATTAACTTTTTAAATACAAACAATGACATGTCATTTTTTGATAGAACCCCTAAACATAATTGCAAACATGAAAGTATTGTACAAAAATGCCATGTCATTTCCTTAAAGAAAGAATGCCTTAAAATCAAAATCTTTCAGAATAAACAAGAAGTGTCAATATAAAAGATGATGAAGAGCCTTGAGGGGAAGCTGCATGAGGTCACTTGGTCTGTTGAGCCTGGAGAAGAGCAGACTGAGGGGAGTCCTCATTGCAGTTACTACTTCCTCAAAAGGGGAAGAGGAGAGACAGACACTGATGTCTTCCCTGTGATGACCAGGGACAGGACCCAGGAGAATGGCCTGAAGTTGTGTCAGGGAGGTTTAGGTTGGGTATTGGAAAAAGGTTCTTCACCCAGGTGGTGGTTGGGAATTGGAACGGGCCCCACAGGGAAGTGGTTACACCACCAGCCTGTCAGAGTTTAAGTGTTTGGGCAATGCTCTTGAGCACATGGTGTGGCTTTTGGGGATGATCCTGTGAAGGGCCAGGGGTTAGTTTTGATGATCCTTGTGAATTTCTGCTTACTCTGCATATTCTATGAGTCTGTGATATTTGAAGGATGCACTGTGAAGTTAATTTTGTTAAACCATGGTAAGGCTCACTTATTTATTTATCTAAACTGTGGAAGAAAAATCTCAGATATGCCATTTTAGGAAAAAAGACCAGTTAACAGGGGTCCAAAGAAAGACCAATTTTTCCAGTTATATTAAAGCTCCATGCCTGAAAAACATTTAAGAGCACATACATACCTCCCTACTGATACGTGGGTCTACCGAAGGTGCAACCAGTGAAGCACACAAAACAAAAGGTGTGCTATAAACCTCATAGAAAGAATTGCAAGTAAAAAAAAATTCTTTAGGATAAATGTCTTTTAACCATAGCCATACCTTAAGGAAATATGTTTTAGATTATTCACATTCACATCCTCATATTTCCTGGTACTTTTTTCCAAAGAGCACTCTGCTGCAATATAAGGAATTCTCAAAGTGAGATTCATATGCTGTTCCCTAAACATGTGAACTGTACTTTTATTTATCTCTCTTCAAACATAATTTGAACTATCCCACAGGGTTTCTAATACATATCTACATAAACAATGGTTAGAGCTGTGAAAATAGCAAAGCTCAAAATAGATTTTACATTTTCCAGCTATCTGAAGTTTCATTATCCATTTAAAACTACCTTCCAAATCTCCTTTTACAGTCAAGAAAAAGACATGATTTCTCAAGGACATTTGATGTCCAGGAAAAGTAGAAAAATTCTCTGCCTGAAGTTGACATTTCTTCTCACCTAAATAAAGACCTAGACATTTCAATAACTAGTGACTAAATTTTAGAATTTTTGCCAAAATTTTAAGTGATATGAATGGTAGGCCTAGAAGGTGATGTCAGAGGCTTGGTTTTTGTTTAATAACTAGAAAGAAATGGATCCTGAATTCATCTTCTCTCTGCTTCACAATAGAGTCTATCTGTGGAATAATCATAGTTCACACATATTAATTTTTAAAATACATTATAGTTATACCTAATGCTCGGCATGTGATTCTTAAACTGGCAAAAGAAACTCATCTTCCACACTTTCGCATTGCAGAATAGTGTCTGTTAAGATTTTAACTCAGTTAAAGAGAGAGATCCTGGTAAAATTTTGTGGACCCAAAATCGGAAAATTACATTCTAGCATAGTATATTACTAAAAATTTGTATATTACTAAAAATTAAATTTTAAATATCTTCAGTTGTTTGGTTCCCAAAAAATGGACTACAGATTGAAATACAACACTAGAAGAAGGTGCTATAGCAAATGACAGCTGCTGGCAGTGGTATGGTATTACATTATTTTACAAAATTTTTTTAGTCTGTCAATTTATTTCTGCATGAACACAAGGCATTAATCAACCATGTTTGAGTCACTAATTCCATATTCTTAGAGATCCATAGCAAATTTCAACATATATCTCATATCATCAAATTGCACCAATATTGCCATTTGCATTCTGAATAGCAAATTTCGATTTTTCTTGCCTTTCTGCTTCTTGAACTGGAAAACATATTTAGGTAACAGATACTGAAATACATACTGAAATGCGTGTTATGTTTTATTTAACATTTTAACTTAAATACAAGTCTCACAAAAAGGCCACAGTAATTATTTTCATCTTCATTAGTAATGACATACATTTAAACATTTTTCTCATGAAGCATGTTTTTCATTAACTATATTTTTTGCATAAGAAGACTAACATCTGCTCTTTTCTCCTGCAATTTACATAGTTGCATGGCAACTGAGACATGACTGTCCCTCAGTGACTATGCTTGGTAAAGTATTCAAAAATTATCTCATGCCAAAAATTGACTGAAACATTAGCCTTCTGTCACATACAACTGCTATGCAACTACACACACAGTTACAACACCTAACAGTGACCTATGGAAAATTCTTCTTTTAAGACATCTCTTCTTTTAGAAGCAGCCAGACCACTAGTCTAAATCTTCGACTAACAAAAAAGTGTGAATTTTGTCTCTTTATTTCAGAAATAATGCATTGAGGTCCTTACTTTTTCTACCATAGAAAATATTTTCCTATATAGCTGAAAACACAGAGCCCTGCAACTAGTTACTCGATCATGTTCAGTGCATCCGCTGAATAGCACATAGTCAAAACAGATTTCTGTTTTTTGAAACAGAAGCTGATCCCTATGTTCTGTTAGGTTTTGGAGCCCAGCCGAGTCAGGAGTTGTAACATGGCTTACTCCACTCTGCAGAGTGTGAATATTTACTTGCTCACAGTACATTTATGTCATAAAGACCTCTGTAGGCAGTTTCAGGATGAAAAATGGATGAATAATTAATCAAAACATTGGAAAAATGGGACAGGAGTTTTTTGGTTTTTTTAAGTAAAGGGTGTTAACAGTAGCATCTCAGATCACCAAGGGAATCTGTGCAACTCAGCATAATTTCAAAAGGAGTGAATCATATGACAAATTTTGTTATTGATGCTAAGCTACTAAAGGTAAATCAGGATCAAGAGAAGAATTTCATTTTTTTTAATTACAGAATAAATTAATTTTAAATAAATGTCAGATGCTGTCCATTGGATATGTTACATATAAAAAGGTGGTCTTTTGGCTGACAGCTCAGATGAAAACTTAGAACTATAATAGACAGATATAAAATATTGTCTCACTATTCAGAAGCTATCAAAAATAATCATTTTAAATCCAGAAGCTGTTGAGAAAGAAGAAGGAAACAAGGGGATTTATGACACACTATGAATCCATGGTTCAGTAGCATTCTGAATACAGTACTGTTATGGGTACTGATCCCCTCCGTCTGAGAAAGGATTCAAAGGAATTTTTGAAGATGTACAGAGAAGGGATTACAAGAGCGACTAGAAATGGCTTCTGTGCACTGAACAGTAGAAATGGAAGAACAGATGACTAAAGGAGATATGAAAGAGGTCTTCATGGTCATGAGGGGCAGTGAAAAAGTAGAAATCCATTTTTCATTGTCAGTTCCAAAAATAGAATTAAATGATATCATATGAAACTAATGGATGGCAGTTGCAAACAAAAGTCTTCACATGATGGATAAGTAATCTGGAAAACAGCCAAAGGGGACAGAAGACAATAAATTCTTGTAAGGGTTGCAAAAGCAATTTGATTTTTTTCTTTTTTTCAAGGATTTATTCACTGAGGGCTACTGAGTACAAGGATACGTACTCTGGTGTGTTTGGAACACTTATTGTGGTGAGCAAAACAGAATCAGCTTGGGGAAAATTATTTTAGTTTATCACCAATTAGAAATTGAGTTGGGTGGTCATATGCAGCTAGACAAAGCTCTCCCCTTCTTCCCAGGCTTGACTTTATCCCTTTTCTTTTGACTCCTCTACCTTCTTTCCCAGAAGCAAAGCAGGGTGATCAGGAATGTGGACTGTGGTCACTCTGTAAGAGCTCCTCTCTGACATTCCTTCCTCCTCACGGTTTTCTCTGCTCCAGCATGGGATCTTCTCACATCCTACAATTCTCCCTGAACCTCTGCAGGCTGGGCTACAGTCGCTCAGTAAAGGACTGGTCCAGCTGAGTCCCAACAGGCTGCACTTCCTTTAATTTTCAAAATGTTTCAAGCGTATCTTTCAAGTGGTAAACTGCAAAGGACCATACTCTCTTCTCCAGCAGCTGACATTCTCTGTTTTGTAAGACCAACTGCTTAATCAGCCAACCTAGATAGTAAGGCTACACTAAATTATTCATAAAGTACTTCAACCAGGATCTAGAACACAAGTCAGAAAAATTCTGAAAGTTTTTCCTACAAAACCAGAAACCATGAGGGATTTTTGCCACCCCTCCATTTTGGTTCCTGTATGGTTACAGTTTTTACTTTCTTCCACGTTAATGAAAAATTATGTCTTATTCCTCTACATAGAAATGTCTATAAACTCAGTTAAAAAGACTGAAAATTATATGAGACTCAATGATAATATTGAAATAACATTAGTACATATTTTTCAGTTTGAGGATGGGGGGCCTAAAATATCTTCTTTTAGGTTGTGACTTTTGCAGAACCGCAGGGATAAAAACAGAAATACTTTCTAATCTTTGGTAAGATTAGGAGAAATATAGAAATGCCTATATGAGCAGAAAACCCACCAAAATTAATTATGAAGCATTTTTTAAAAGTTTTACTTAATTCCCAGTACAAATGCAAAGCTGAATGGCCCATAGAGATTCTGAGTTTCTTTCAGTAGCCTTCTCGAGTTACATGCTCATTATTAGTACAGGAATAGAATGGAGTGGTAGGAAAAAAAAACATGCTTACTGAAAAGTGCATCTTGCCATAAACATGATGGTTTCAACAGGCTGGCAGGGCAACTGTAGTCCCAAGCACTACAGAATTCCATTTCAAAGCTTTTAAATGAGAGTTATCTTTTCTTCTTTGTTGATCTTTGCATCTACACACAGTCCACAAACAGTGCTGTGGTCAGTCTCTATCTACCACACACAAAATATTTAGAGAAGAAGGAAAGGAGAAACACAGCTGACACAGTATGTTTCCTCCTTTGTGATACCACCGTAGCCATGGACCATACCAGTGTTGGGCAGAACATTAATAATTGATCCTGTGTTTTTAGTAAGATCAGCTTAGATATGAGGTTCATGTTCCCATGCTGAAGAACTCTACCATCTTTTAAGTACATGTGGATTAATCTCATCAGTTGCTCATTCAGGATTTGATTGAACAGCCGCACACTTTTCCATCAGCTAGAGGAGGAATCCTTTGACTGGGTTTTGACCTGAAATCTGAGCCAAATCTCTTTGTTCACTTATCTGAAGTTGATTAATTTCATTATTGATTGCTGCAGTTTTTTTTAACACAGCTACAATGTCATAGGTTAATTCTACTTGCTGTAGTCTTGATGCCATATCTCCTAAATTATTGACTTTGTGGATGCTACTTTTTCATTTAGTTTATTTACAGTAATAAATCTTCAACTTGGTTTAAAAATAAACAACACAGCACTGCTTAAGTGATTTAAATGTCACTCCAAGGGAAAACACTTACAAACTGCAACAAACCTTTCCCCCAAAGTAATGTTACTTTCTAGTATGCTTAGTACCCCATTTGCTTCAGAGGTTATAGTCTGCTTTATGAAAAAAAAATTTCTTGATATTTACATGACTGTTGTAATAGAAAAGACTAGTTAAGTTCTCCAAAGTTTTCCCAAAGACCTCCAACTTGATCATACTCTGCTTTGTCTGAGTATTTATTGAAATTCATGAGAATCCCATGGCTGGAATCTTTCTGCTCTCAATGTGTCCTGTCATGAAGCTTCTTCTACTCAAGACCCATGTCGTGGGGGCAGGGAAATATGCCACTTGGAGCTGATGTCACTATGCGAGACAATCCTGCACTAAAGAATGCTGGATTCTGAACTTCTGTAATTTGCTATTTTTATTTCTACCAAAATGACAATGAGTGAGTATTTAATCACCCAGTGCTTGATGTAAAGATTATGGATCTTTGTTAGGCCACAAAACTAACTATTCCTTATTTTTAAATTGTTCCTGAAGAAAAAATGTTGCCAGCAAAGGGAAGCTATGCTGCTTCTTGTGCTTTTAGATAACAGAATGATGCATATATGTCCTGAATATCATTGCATTTAAATTCCATTCTGATTTCTTTACATTCAAAAAAGTCATGTCTCTACACATAGCTTAAGAAGAAAATTATGTAAAGACTTCCCATTGTCATATTAGTCAAGAGTCACCACAAAGAGCAGTTAATCATCATCTTTGACAGGTCCACAATGAATATGTACAAATGCCTACTTTCAGAAAGAATCATCTTGATGTAGAATTTCATTACACACAGTAATGAGCTGCAAAGTTGCAAAAATTTATACATAGATATTTTACCTAACACATTGATTTCACAAACTATCTATAAAGGTCTTTGCTGGAGGTATATTTAAAGTCACATTGTAGAACAATCTAACATAGACTGTCACTTTTAAAAGTTTAAGAAATTACATAGGACTTTATTTGTTTTCATTAAATGTTTGCATATTAGTGAAAGAGTTCACATGCAATTGAATCAAAAACATAGATTTCATTTTCAGATTTGTCTACTTGGCCTAAAAGGGTCAAGGATCAGACAAAATAAAAGATCACAGAAAGTATACAGTATAAACATTTAAGAATAATTAACCAGACGTGCTTCTCAGGGCAGCAGGCTTCTCCAGCAGCAAGCCCAAGGGCCCAGAGCTGGGCTGGATCACAGATGGTCTTGGAGCCCAGGCAGTCAAACCAAGGATCCTCAGCAATGTCTTAGGAGTCCTGGCCAGGGAGGAGCAAATATGTTTTCAGTAAAGAGTTTCTAGCACAGCCTTTTCATGCTGAGACCGGTAGTTTTCCGCTAGGCAACATCTTTTCCCCCAGAGTTCCTATTAAAAAAGTTGGACATAAAAGCAATCATTTTCAAAAAGCATGGGATTTTTGAAGATATACTGGAAAAAAATAAGGGCTGTGATTCATCCTATGGAGTTGTGGATCCAATTTTTTTAAGGATTTGTATAAGTGTTGAAAAATCTGATCACACTTAGAATGGCACTGAGAAGAAATGACTTAATGCTGACTGTAAAGAGAATGACCACTATAGAAGGAAAAAAAGAAAACCTATACCGCTGTGCAAGTCATATGAGATAAATAATTAAAGAAACTGATTTTCTTTGAGAAGTATTCTGAAAGAAGTTAAGTCATATTTATTATGTGTTCTGGTTTAGAGCAGAAAGTTACTAAGTTATATAGCAGTTGGACAGGCACTATTCAGGGCATTGGCAGACCAGATAAAGTAGGATGAATGTTCTCTTCAAGCTGCTATTTTACCTGCCCCATTAAAAATTAATACAGATTGTCTCAGATGAATAATCCCATAAATGTTTACTGCATTTGTGTTCTCAAATGGGAGAGTTCCTTCACTCATTTTCTAAGCATATCTATTTTGTACTTTCCAAAGGCCTCTTTTGTCTCTAGAAAGGTCATCCATTTGGCTATACCAAAGCTGTAAATGTAAATTCTACCATGATAATACAAAATTAGGGTGACTTTTTCAGATATATCATCATGTAAGTATACAGTAGTAAAAAAAATGCTGTTCTAATATTTTACGTACTTTTATGAGTCTGTTTGTCCAAAAATTTTAGTTGAGAAAATATAATGTCACCTGCCTTCCAGACCTCTCATTTCCATCAGTTTCAGGAGAGGCTTCAAATTGTTTTTTGTGGTTTTTTAGAGCTCTAAACTTGCTATGAACTCTTATCTTCTTAAATGCCTTGAAATCCATTTAACAGCAGATCTGACCTTCTTGGCAGATTTCAGAGAGAAATTTTTAGGTATTGGAATGAGAAAGTGTGGAGTGGGGAACATTGCACCCATTACACCTGAGGTCTTCTGCAGGGCATAAAAATCTCTGAATATTATTCTTTCCTAAACAATATTTTAGAGGAACAGAATAAAACTAAATGCACCATAAAGTTCATTGATGGCTTTTTTAATAAATGACACATGGTAGGGTAACATCTGAAAGGAACAGGTCCAGTATCCACAACACCCAGTTTTAACATCTCATTTAAATAGCTGGTGTTTCCAGGGTGGTTTTTCCATGCTCTTGAGGGCGCTGGTTTCTGGCCCTGTCTGTCCTGGGCCCAGGGCATCACTCCAACCTGTTCATGATCCAGATCCCATGTCCTCTCAGCCCTTGGAATAAAAGTACTGTCTGTGATACCTCTCAGGGCACTGAGGTGGTTCCTTGGGGCTCTCCTGGGTGGGTGACAGCAGGGCCTGGCAGCCAGGATCTGTCCCATGCCCAGCCAGGAGTGGCCCCAGCCCTGGCAGAAGAAAACATAGGCCTTTGTACTGCCCTGATGACTCAGAGATCAGGACCTGTCTGTCTTTAATATTTTGGCAAGTGTTAGTGTTATTTTAACTGGTCTAATGGAAATTCTATCTTTATTTTAAATAGACTGTTAATATGCTAATTTGCTTAGTGTATATTGCTCACTCCCCATACCAGCAGGGTTCCAGTTTTGTCCTCAACAGGGTTCTGAATTTTTCATATGCAATTGATTTTCTTTGGTGCTCTAATTTTAAATTTAATGTAAATACACTACTGTATCTGAACATAAGTGAATGCAAAGGCTGATATCCAGCCAGCCTACTATTATCTAAATGCCATTCAACTTCAGACACCTCACATGGGAGTCATCTTAAAGTACATGTCTAAATGCACATATAGTTAAAAAATTCTGGGTTTGTTAGGGATTAAAACAAAATACATTTTATAAACCATCTATCTGGCTTTTAGAAGACTTCTGAACACAATACAATTAGCATTCACTAGAACTGTATCTCCCAAAAAATACTTGAGGTATCAGTCAGGTAAGGTACTGCAAAACTGTTGTTTATTCCACTATCCATAATTCATAATTCAGTGCAAGAATTTTACTGCAATTTCTGTCTGTTCAAGCTAACATATAAGAACATAAATTTTTCAGGAGTAAGCAATTAAAATTTTCAGCACCTTCCTCCTCCACTTGACAAATTATTTTGGTAAGAAAGAAGCCTGCAAAATTTAGTCAGCCCTAGAGTGACATCTACAGCTCAGAAATATGTGCGAGAGAAGCAAAATTTACGTCCACTCATGCAGCTTTAACTAGGAAACAGAAGTGTACTAATGATGACTGATCTATGAATTTAAGATATGAAAAAGGAATACATTTTACCACAAAGTATCCTGATGGCAAGGCCTACACAGAAATACTTCAGCCCACCTGTCAATTCAACTCTTTTACCAGTAGGTTCCCAAATCTACTATTTCCTAACAAGACTAGGAAGTTTTAATCTAGGAATAGGAACAGAATATCAATTAAGCATACCTGTGAAATTATCAGATCTGGAGAACAGAGTCATCTGATGACTAATCTTTTTGGACAGCAAAAATAATAGAAATGATAGCCTGAGCAGGAATGCAAAAAATTCATTGCAATTATTGTAAGACAAAAAATCTTTACATCATCCTTGTAGATAAAATTCCATCACATGGTGATTGTAAAGTCCGCAATACTTGCTTCAATGATAATTAGCAGAATAAAGAATTTTAAAGCCAGAAAACAAAGTTTAATTTTTTTTTGTCTAAATATATTATGCCATTTAAAAGCTACTTTATGGGATAGATGTGTTTTCAACTCATCAAAATTAGCAAATACTAAGAAATTAGGAAAAAGGTTAGCAGGCATTTCTGAAAGAGGAAAGTATTTAATATTGGCTTTAATACAGAGAGTAAACAAAATAATTCCACCCTGGTGATCAGGTCAATATTATCATTGACTAATTTGATCTGATGGTGTTTCTGGAACTGTATATATGACATTTTAACCCTGAAGATTTCATCAAAGGAATAAAATTTAGTCATATGAAATGGATTAGTATGCTAAAAGTAAGAAGAGCTGGGAAGTTCATTAGCAGATAAGAGGTGCTGGTTGTAAGACAATTCATTATCTCTTCAGGCACAATAATCAATGATAATTAATTTGGAAATCTGTGTCTATTGTAGGTCAACCAGCTTTGAAATGTGATTCTCAAATTATGATTTTTGCTAATATTGGGTTGTGAACAGTCAGTGCAGTAATTTACTTACAGAAGATTGATAATTCCTTTGCATGTTATTGTAACAGCTGTAGAAAAAATTACCATGGCCTATTAAAACACTTCTGTAAGAAAAAAAAATCCATAAATTTTCCTTTTGGAAGTTCCTTTGGCTTGCTTTTTATGCTTTCAATTTTGTTAGTCTTTCAGTATCTAGAAAAGTAAAAATCTGACTTTTGTGTACCAATGATATTGTCCATGTGCGAGGATTTGCAGAAGGATACGGGTAGGAAGAATTAATTTTAAAGGTGACAGAAAAGATAGGAGGAAGAACAGGGGAAGCACCACAGTAACTAAAACATTTGTAATAGACTTACTCTCCTTGTCAGAGAAGAGCAGATGGTTTTATAAGATTTAAATATTGTGGACATGACAAGTCTATTCTTACAGAACATAAGCCAGACATAAGCCACTGTGAGTGTAGGTGAGATGAAAACACTAATTCATGATGACTACTTTGTGTCATTTTAACAACTTAGCCTTAAATGTCTATGCATCTCTTATAATTCACTCATTTAGATGCACTCTAGCTCAAATTAGGTAGGCTGCTGCATCTATCATCTTTAAAATCAATCAAAAAATCTGAATGGAAGACAATATTTTTTTTCCATGCTGATGCAGGCAATGGGAATAAATTGAAATGCATAAAATTCTATTTAAACATCAGAAAAATAATTTTAACTGTGATGGTGATGAAACACCAGCCCAGTGAGGTTGTGGAGTCTCTGCCCTTGAAGATACTCAGAACCCAACCAGACACAGTCCTGCACAACTTGCTCTAGGTGATCCCATTTTCAGCAGAGGTCCCTTCCAACATGACTCTATGACTCTGTGATATAAAACACTTTTATTGGACAGGGTAACATTTTTGTCAAATTAACATTTCCAGAAATTATTATCTATATTTATTTACTACTCAGGTTTAGGAAGGTTACATTAAAAATAGTCTTTCCAATAACAAAGCCAACTATATGTGTCTTCCAGCAACTGCATTTTTTATAAGATGTTAATTTAGATGTTTAACTGGATACATAGATATATGAAATTACTTTTGAAACTGTCATTTTTAATCCTGTTGGTGTTCATGCTCCCAGAAGAGTGGTGTGAACATGTACCAGATTTATTTTAATAGGATCTGTTTCGCACAGATGAAAAAAGATATTTTTGATGTATTGCTCAGTACTATTCCTGCAAGACACAAAGTCTCTGGAGTAAATGAGAGGTACTCCAGAGAAGCTGAAACCCACTTTACAAAGCTAAATGTTTGGAAATAGTATCTTCCTATAAAAAGCACATACAGTCATGCATTTCTGATAACCCAAGATGTTTCCTATGTCTCTGTAGAGGAAACTGAATTAAATAGATACTACTGAATTTAACATGAAATCATACGGGACTAGGGCAGCACTACATTTTGGTGGAGAAAATTAGCTTTAAAAAAAGCTACAGAGAAAACACACAGGAAACCTTGTAATGAAAGGTGTGTAGAGAAAATCCTTTTATTTTCTTTGGATTATTCTAGTTGGTTTTGTTGTGGGCTTTTTGAATTTTTTTTTTTTAGCTTAAACTTTTTTTTTAAAGATTGCAATTATGATTTGTCTTGAAAGCTATGAAAATACCAACTCATGACAAACAAGAATATCTTTTAGATAGAATGAAACTACAAAACCATGTAGTTAACAATTTATTTGATTTATAGACAATATATTTTACCTAGAGAAATTTTTTTTATGGTTGTAGTGAGGTAAGCATATTAAATCTCAGATTATGCTGTGTTATGAGCAAGTAATGTCGGTTTTGCAGCAATTATAATTGGTCTGTTAATTTATAATGTGACAATTCATTCCCACAAATATCACTTGCCTTGGAGAACTAATGTTGATTAACACTGGAATTAAATATTTCATTAAAAATAATAATTTATACTTCAGTGACACTGAAAAGCATCTATTGTCTTCTTCCCTTGTATTATATATAAAGCATTTTTGTGCATTATGAAAAAAAAAGGTCTGTTTTTTTCTGGTAATTTATGTTTCCTTACTCTTTTTAGGTCATAGTGAAAAACTGAAATATATAGCAGGCATAGATACTTTTTGAATCAGTCCTATCAAAGACTAAGCAGCTATAAAGTCTTTGGTCAAAAAAAGATACACACTCATTCTAAAGATTGCAGTTCTCTTCATCAATAAGACAGCAAACTGATGGTTAAAACTTTTCAGGACATTCTCCTAGATTACTTTGGCTCAGTATAAGGAAAACAAGAAAGGGGTAAACAGCAACAAAGTGTTGAATATTTCATGTTCCTACAAGAATCTGGATCAAGTATAAAAGTTTTACACCAACTTTGATTGTCTTGTGTACTATAGAGTGAGAGTTAAAAAACTGTAACTATACCTTGTCCGGTCAGCTTGATAACTTCCTACTATGAAATTAATCATTCAATGGGACAAGAGCAGTAGAAGTTAATTTTTTTTATTTTAATAAAAAATTTGACACCATCCCCAGCTGCTATTGGAAGATCCTTGTAGCCTGTGGCAACTATTTTCAAGGCACCTTGATTTCAGGTAGGACTCCCACTCTGGTTCCATTACTCACCACTCTCACCATACTGCTCATCAGACTCAAGCCATCAGTATGGGCAAAGACAATTCTAAGACTTGCCAGACCATGGCAGGGGGATTAAGCCCAGTTTAGCACTCACCACACAACCAAGGATAATAGCAAGCTGCAGCAAATGCCCAAGAGGGCCTGGTGAGCAGGCAGACAGAATACGGATTTCATGAGGAAACGTTGCACAACTGACTTGAGTCACTCTGGAGAAGAAAGGTCAATAAGGCTGTATCGTGCTCTGTTCAGCTGTCCTTCAACATCCTCCAGAAGACATAGCCTGGCTCTTCTCACTGCTTCACACCAAAGTCACAAGAAGCCAGAAAAGATGCTCAGGTGACATATGCAACCAGTGGAACACAAAAGAACAGCTGGGCCTCCTGGTGACCTCATGACAAAAGACAGGAAAAAGCCCAAGGGCCACAAAGGTTTCTTTCTCCTCAGCTGTTGCTGGAAAGATCTGCTCTTGGAATGCCCAGGTGCATGCATCTGGTAGCAGAGTGGGAATGAGCAAAGAAGCCTGAAATCTTTCCTCTCTTGAAAGGAGATTCAACTCAGAGATCACTAGATGCTGTTATAGCAGGGGAATACCCATGTTGGTAAGATTAAAAATTTGGCATCTCTTCTGAGCTATTAACTAGAAGTAAGCCCTGCTAGTATAAATTTGCAAAGACATTGCATAGTAAAACATGTCAACTGTAAATCTATAATTTTAAGATTGTAGTGAATGTCATCTACTAGAGCAGCAGCTTCTTCCACTGCCATGAAAAAGATAGTTCTAAGCATTTTTATGGATATGATCAAGATAGTTTTGCCCCATTTTTCATAAATCACGTAAGATTATGATCTCATTTGTACTAAGAAGGCAGATCTCTCAAACACAGTACAGATGAAATACTGTATACAGAAGTTTCACTTTAAATGAAAGTTACATTCCAATACCACATTAAATACACCTAAATTCAGCTCCACAAAGTAGTAAACAATTTAAGTCAGCCACCTTAGATACCCATAGCAGTCCATTCCAAACAAATTTCAGCATTTGTTAGGACAATCAGCTGAGTATTTCCCCTGCTTCTTATTTGCATCAAACAGTATTGTTGCCAGAAAAAGAAGCAGTGTCCTGTTATCCCATGTGTGTCAAACAGAGAGACTAGCACAGTTGTGTTGATGTGTTAGTCTCTTTTAACTGGACACATCTTCAGCAGCACTGATTTATACAAAGCATTTGTGTTGAGCTTTTGAATATTATTCTGCATCTGTTATGGCAGCCATACAAAAAGTCAAATAAGTCTTTGTTTGATTCCAAACAACTTCTATTGAAAGATATATAAGCTTTGTCTGCACAAAGACTTACACTGTTAGAAACAAACAGGAGCACAAGTGAATGTTATTTCTATTTTTATGCAAAATATGTGCCTTCAGCCAGTCATTGTACACAATAGCCACAAGATGGTAGTCTTGTCTTGAAATGTTATATGCTGACTCGTTTTTCTATATAAGGTTGTTGTCTTTGTCATATCAGGGATTTTGAGTTCCTACCCTATTTTTGAAATAACTTCTCAGGTACAAGTAAAATTAAAGCAAATAGGGTCTAAATCTCAGCTCAGTTTTCAGCATGAAAGCACGATATGTTTTTAGGAAAATTAAGAAAGTTCCTATATGTGTAGAAACTTTTGGAAATTCAGAAAATTAGTGCAGCTAAGAAATAACACTTGTATTTTAGTGGGGTAATGCTCTTTACTTATAGGTAATTCATTATTGTAATTTTGGCCTAGGACTGATTGTTTCTTGTGGTAAAAATAACTATGATGGATTATCTGTAATAATAAACTACTTCAGCTTCCATTGTACTAAATTATATGGAGCATCAGCAATTTTAAAAATCTGGAAGATATTTACAAAGGCTTGATACAATCAAGCATTTAATTAGAAGATTCTAATACCAGTTTTCAAGATCCATGACTAGTTCTCGCAGTTACTAGCCCTAGCTAGATAGAGCAGCTAATTTCTTCTTCACATGCTTCAACCACTAGGTGATACAGTTTTTTATAAGGAAAGGTAGAATTTAAAATACATTGTTTGAAATAAGTATACAAAGTCAATTCTTACATCTGTATACTAAACTAGCCCCCTAAAGGTACATGTGGTTTCAGGGGGAAAAAAGACAAGTAAACATTCATGAGAGTTCGATTTCCCTTCTGGCTCCTAATGCCACAAAGTTAATGTAGCTTTTTGAGCTGGAAGAAAAGCTTAGTTTCCTTGCCAAATGTGGAAGTACACTCCATGGTGAACATTTATTTCAAGCATATGGAGAAAGAATGGATGGAGTTTTCTCCCAGAATTCCTGTGACACAAATTCATTGTGATGCAGACAGATGAATCATCAGGTGCGCAGCTTTTATTGACAAGCCTTGTTTTGCAACTAATGAGGACTTCAGCAATCATTCTGTACATTGTTTGCCCTCATCTCCTTATATCATATTCTACTTTTGGTCTTACCATTGATGGTCTTGTTTCAAAAAGAACATATTTCAATTTCCTTAAGTCAAAATTTTTCATGTGTTCAGGTTTTGATAATAATCATCACAATGACTATTGCCAGATTTTTAATTTTTTTTCACAGCACACTTCAGGCATTTATAAAAGTTTTTAAATGCTTTCAAGTAATGCTGAAAAGAACATGGTTTAGGGTTCAGATAAAAATAAGAGAACCGCTGGTGGTCTACACTTAATCTATGGCATCAGAAGTGTTAGCTATGTCACAATGAGATGATATGGCTAGAAAGGATTGTCATTTCTGTGGTGTCCAAGAGCTAGCACTCTACCACTTCTAGCAAAGAAAAGACTTTTCTCAGTTCTGCTAGCTGGGAATGACTGAAAGACTCAGAAAGCTAGCACATCTTTTTGGAATTAGAAGATTTAAGTAGCTAGCTATGGGATATGGCAATGGAACTTATATCAGTTTGGTAAATTTCAAATAATTTTTTTGGGTTTCCTGGTAAGTTTATGGTTGAGTTCCCCACCCACCCATCCCAGTAGCTTTTCAGAAAAAGCCTTTTTCAGCAAATAACATATTCCAGAAGTATATTACAAGGAATTCACTTGGCAACCTTCCAGAGGTAAGTTGCTGTAAATATTTTGGAATCTATAAACAAAAGCAAGCAATTATGGAATAACTTTACACAAAAATAAGGCTATGGATAATTTCTTCAGGAAAAGATATTTTATGTGTGAATAATTACATTCTACCTGAGAAGTTAGACTTCATATGTCTTTTCTAAGAAAAAATAGCAAATGCCCTAACTAGCAGAAATAGTCTGAAGAACAATAAGCAAAATTGTTCAACACTGCCTGCAGGACCAACTTTTGGGCTGGACACTTATATTTCCACCAGAATTTGAAAAGCATTTGAAGCCCACCTGCATCTTTTAGTTTAGTTTCCATGGAAACAAATCAAATTTATTTATACACCCCAAGGTTGCATGTGTTCACAGGCATCTCAACTAAGATAAATATTTAAAAGTTTTTATGAAAAAGTTCAAAAGCATCAAATTACACTTGTTGAGAAACTATTTTTTTAAAATAAAAAGATATTATGAAGAGGAATTTTAATACTTTACTTCATCGAGGCTTTCTTGTTTTCACCACAGCATAAATAAGATGTACAGATAATTTCACGCACATACACACAAATACTCTCTAAACTTATTTGGATTATAAATCCTCTAGTTACTCACAGATGATCAGTTTAATTAAGAAAAAATAGTTTAAGATTAAGGTGATGAAGATGTATAGTTTTAAGATTATAGTGATGAAGGATGTGCATTATAGATTGCAATCCCAATTTAGGAAAAAAGCAAAATAATTACCCTAGTTGGATGACTTTTTTTTTTACACCTTGTTGTCCTTTTAAGTTACTAACCATTGGCAGAAAAATAATTTTGGGGAGAATAATTTTTTCTTTCCTTTTAGGCTTCTGTTTAAACAAAGGGGTTTTTTTGTAAAGAACCTTAATACCTTGCTAAAAAAAAGGTACAAATAATTATAGAATTCCATCATGTGCACCTTCAGTCAGTTCAACATTGATTGCTCAGAACAAATGTGAAGTTAATGGTTGTTACTCATTGATTTAAAATGTGAAGTTGACCCTGTAGCTGTGTTCCCTAAAATAGACACATTCTTGTTGCTCATTAGTTCATCCTTCCCACCTCTGCCACTATGTCTTTCCTTTTACAATATTAGATGGCTTTTGACTTAGTGGACAGACTTTTCAGAGTGATGTCTGGTTATATCTGACTGACAGAAAAGTGGACCTAATCTTTCTCTAGAAGTTCTGGATTAAAAAGCTGTACAAATATTAGAAAGCAGAAGAGGCACATCAATAGATTATGAAACAGAGCTGTTTTGTCTGTTCCATTGGTTTGTGAGAAGACAGCTAAACTAGACCACTTTATATTAGGGGTCCAAATATTTTGTTATGCTAAAGCATCATTAATTTATGAAAGCAAAATTATTCCAAAGCCTGTTCTCCCTCAGCTTCAAGTAGAACAGAGTGACCACCTCTGTTATCGTCACCTCAGAGAGCCAAGAATTTGGATTTAGCTGATTCTCACTCTTCAAGCATACTTTGATAGAACCAGGAAAATCTTTCCTACTAGTACAATCCTCTCCTGCACGAGTCTCTTGGCCCTTGCAGTTTATTCACATAGCCACTGGATGACACTGCTAACAACAACTATTTTTTAATATGTAAACATTTCACTGTTTTCTGTTTGCTGACCAGCTTTTCACTTTTTCATCAATGATCACAAAATGACATTTTTAGATTCTCTGACAAATAGGGAGTGGGGTCACCTTAGACATATACTGTGGACATCAGGTAAAAACTTTGACACATTTTCTGACAGAATTTTGCTTTTCTTACTGTTATCTGGGTAAAAAATCTGCCTGGATGATGGAGCCCAGAGTGTGGAGGGGCATGGAGTTACATCCAGTTGGTGGCCAGTCACAAGTGGCATCCCCCAGCACTGGGGCCAGCTCTGTTAAGTATCTATGTCAGTGATTTCGACAAGAGGATAAAGTGCACCTTCTGTCAGTTTGCAGATGATACCAAGCAGGGCTGAAGTGTTGATCTGCTGGAGTAGGAAGCCTCTGGATAGGTTGGATTGATGGGCCAAGGCCATTTGTAGGAGGTTCAACAAGGCAAAGTGCTGGGTCCTGCACTTGGGTCACAGCAACTCCAGGCAGCATTTACTCACTTGGGAAAAAGTACCTGGGAAGAGGCTCAATGGAAAAGGACCTAGAGTTTAGAGCATAAGTCTTAGGAGGACTGGATGAGGGAGTCAGGGTTGTTTGGCCTGAAGAAAAGAAGGCTAAGGGGAGACATTATTGCTCTGTACAACCACCTGAAAGGAGGCTGTAGACAGATGGGTATTGATCCTTCCTTCCAGATGTTCAACAATAAGACAGAGGAAACAGGCTCAAGTTGCATCAGGGGAAGTTTATATTTGATATTAGGAAAAAATTTTTCACTGGAAGGGTTGTCAAGCACTGGAAAAGGCTGCTCAGGGAAGTGGTGGGGTCACCATCACATATTTAAAAGTCGTGCAGACGCGGCACTTACAGACACTGTTCAGTGGTAGTCTTGGCAGTGCTGGATTCATGGCTGGATTTGTAAAAATCTTTTCAATGTAAATGTTTGTGTGAATGTATGATTTTATTCTAATTTTCTTTCATCTTTTCCTAACCCAGTGCTTTGCCATCTTTATTTTGTCTTCTAGACTCCTAATTATGCATTTGGTTCTGTTTAGCAAAAAAATGTCAGTTGTACATCTATTATCTCTGAATACCAGTCTAGAGTCTAAGAATTGTCATGATTAGGGACCATGGCTCATGTATGAAGAAATGCAAAAAATAATCTTCACTGGTATACCCACCTTTTGCTTTATTAAAATTTTAAATCACGCTATAGGATCTCCTTTTTTTTACTGAGATGCTTCAGAAATTCAGTAGATTTTGGCAACTAAATAGTCTCAGTCATCAAGATATTTCCCTATATGGAATTGAATAAGGTTCACTCATATTTTCATATCACAATAGAATGATTTTCAGAATTACATTATTTTATTATAACATAAATAATGCTTCTCTAGTGGAAGACTGAATACCAAATAGATATTGCTAGCTAATTTCTGATCAAATGATCAACATTCAACTAACAAAACTACTTGTGATTGCTTGTGGAATGACCAATATGTAGAAATTTCCTCAAAATTACAGTGCCATTCATGTGAAGTTATAGCCTTGTTAGCAAACACTGCTGTGATTTTGGTCCCCTCTAGAGAGTAGTCTTTAACTGTGGCATCACTTATATCACATTGAATTCTAAAAAAATCAGGAAAAAATCTTTATTATCTCAGATGTACAATATGTCAACATAGCCCAAAAAATAAAATTTCCACTTACATTCACCATGGAAAACTTTCTTCAGAACATAAAAGCTTCTAAAATTAATGTCTAATATCTAATTGCTCTTAACCTAAAGATTTAATGATGAATATGGATAAAAGACTCAAATACTCTATTTATCAAGATCTTAGTTTCCATCAGAGAAAAAAAAAACTAATTTGCATTCCTAATTTTCAAGGGGAAACTATCATAGGAAAGAAAAACCAGTGGGTTTGAGTAGTACTGGTTAGGCAGGTTATGTAACTGTTTTGTCTAGTTGTGAATTGTAGTACTGTAGCAACTGAAGAAAATCAGCAAAAGTATTTCTTACATTCTCCACCTTAGATTTTTAACCATGTCCCTTTTACAAGTTTTATATTTAGTACTACCATTTAAAATTACAGAAGAAAATATTTGCTATTGATTTATAATTTTGCATCCCTTGGAAAGTCTAGTACAAATTTTATGTAGTTCTTTTTTACAGCTTGAAATCTAATGCTAAGAACTAATAAAAATATTTACTCAGCTTTACAGAGGTATAATCAATAAACCCATAATCCATAGATGATTTCTCTATCCAACATCTTTGGGAAATTCAGAGAAAACATCAAACCTTTTTTTTTTTTTTTTCTTTTTCTGAGAAAAGAAACCCCTCTTTTGCTTTCTTTTTTTTTTAATCTGTTGTACAGATGTGGATACTCGATTACTCTTTGCCCATATAGACCAAGTTCACCATAAAAGACTAGTAGGTAGCACCTAGAGTCTGTGCATCTGGGGATTAAATCATAACAGATGTGTAGGAAATAAGAGTTGTTAATAAAAAGCATAGTTATTCAAGCTTTTATTCATGTTTAACTCTTTAAAAAATTTCTTTCCTCATGTTATCCTCAGTTAATGCTTTTGTAAAGAGCTTTTTTGTAAAGAGGGCATACTTTTTGTTACAGTGCAGAACGTACCTGGAAACAGATCACAGGGCAAGCCAAACCTTATTCTTCAAGAAGTCTCACCCAGGCATTCTTGAGTCTCTAATTACCTTTCTTATAGCAAGAGGCAGTACTGTGTCCCTTCAAAACCATGCTCAGATAATTTAATTTTTTCATTTGAGCCTTTAACTGATGAATTCATAAAACTTTTGCTGGCTGAAGATCTCTTTTATGGTAGAGCAGTTTTTCTCTTCACACATGGTAGAGCAGTTAATTCACACATTTGGCTGTGTTTGTCTCTCTCCTATATATGAGAACAAACTCTCAAAATGCGGCCACAACATTCAAGAAACCAACAAAAAGTTTTATAGAAGTAAGGTGGACTTTTTTTGCTTTGGACTTATTTGGCTTTACAGTCTGTTGCACAGACTTTTAGTGATGATGCCACTGTTTTTTCTTAGCTATTTGTATTGTATGTCACAACATTTTCTAGCTGTGTGACTAAACCCTACATAGAATAGTTCTATTCTTACTAACTTTAATGACTTTATAGAATATTGTGCCTTTTAAATTTAGTCACTTTCTTCCTACTAATTTATATCACCTTCCCTAACTTTCATTTCTTCTCTTGAACGATTTTGTTCAATTTCTGTAAAATGGGAATGCATGCTCTGAAGAGGATAAATTCACATCATTATTTTTTAACGTTCTTTGGTTGAACTTTTCTAGGAGGATTTCTTTAGGGCCCCACAACAGGAGTATTTCCTGCAAGAGAAAAAATTTACCAGAATTGTGACAAGCTCAACGTGGCAAAGGAAATGTTTCTGTTGGACTTAATAAATTCTTTCCTTGGCATTGTCTGATCTTCTTGTGGCTGAATAACTCATATTTTGAAATATATGATCTCATACTACTGCCTCGTGAGAAAATGCTAAACTCAGGCAATTTCAAAGAATGATTATACAACTGCAAGGCATCTACACAGATATATATCTTAGTGAGTTTGCTTTGGTTGCATTTCCTAAATAGGGATGGACTAATCTAATGTTAAATCTGTCCTAATTTATCTTTGTAAACTGGGAGATGACTCAGATTATTTCCAGGCCTTCAGATCTATTTGGAGGAATAACTTCCTGAAAATGTGATTTTGAATAGCTGGGTAGTCCTTTGACATATGAAGATCAATGGGAGATTTTACTCATCCAATTCATAAGGACTTTTGGCTAGAATCAATACCTACTTTACTAGTTCAGCTGTTAAAAGCAGTAATAATTTAAATGTAAGCACATCAATACCTCTCTTTCCTACAATCCTGGACATTGCTCAGGTATTCTGAGACCTATTATAAACACTGATAGATTGAATTTCTCAACTTTTATGGTTCTTGAGTTTAACACCTTGCCAAAATTGAATGGTTTTAAAACTGACCTCCTCCATATTTTCAATAAAAAATATCCCAATATGATAATTGTAAGTATTACCTATGTTCCTCCCTTAAATGGACAGTAATAGTATTCACTACTTACCAAAAATAATTTCCTTTTGTGACAGGGTAACCCACCTTGCAATAACGGTCATCAATCAATGGCAATAAGCATTTCAAAAATTTTGTTCAGATTATGAACCAGGATGGAATGAATGCCCCCATGGAACTTCCCCGAGTGGAGTATGGTATAGTAAAACACAGTATGTTTTAAAAAAACAAAACAACAAACCAAACCAAATAAATAAACCAAAGCAACCAAACCACAAGTGAATATGGTCTTGTTAGGTAAGGGAAAGCACCACATCAAAGTGCAAAGTGACTTGACCAGAAAAAGAGCAAGCTTTTCTGAAGAAAGATTTTTAGTTTCTCCAGGTTGTCCATTGCTTCTCCAGAAGCAGTCTATGGTTTTGAGCTCACATTTCCTGTGGGCCAATAGGCAGCTCAGGAATTTCAACATATAATGCTTTGAATATTTGGTTGAAATGGCTATACATAATTCAGCTATGTGAAAAAGAGAGTGGATGTTGTGTCTCCAGCTCTTTTGCTCAAAACACGTGGAATCCTTTCTTAAAAAATGGCTATTTGAGAGGACAATTTATTTAACGAAAGACAAAGGTTTGGTTAAAGAATGTGAAAAATTGCAGTTGAGGTTTGGTCTCTGTATTGAAACAAAAGTAACAAAACCATGAACAGAGTTATAGACATAAATATAAAGAAATCAATAGATAGGTAGATAGATAGATAGATAGATAGATAGATAGATAGATAGATAGACAGATAGACAGATATATAGATAGACAGATAGATAGATTTCTCTTAATTCCTCAGAAATAATAGTTCAACAATCATAAGCAGTGCTTTAAAAAGCTGAGTAGGGAATCCTTGAACAAAATCATGGAAAGAAAAGGTTTGAAAAGGAGATGTGCCTACTTTTCACGGTCTGAAAAGGAGATGCACCTACCGTCAAATGGGAGAAGGGAGAACTGGTAGACACCTCCTTACAACCACTGAACTTTTACTTCAAACACTAGTCTTTTTTGTGAAAGAGTGTTCATATTTATATTTCTTTTTGCCAGAAATAAAGGCCTGGATGTCAACAATGGGGACTGTTTGTAATATTTTAGAACAAGTGATGCCAATGAGAAATTTATATTAAATGTTTAGGCATGCAAAGGAAAAAAAAATAATGGAGCTGAACTAAATTCAAAAAGCATGGTATGGTATTCGCATGAAAAAAAAAATGATGCAAATATGTCTCTCAAAGTGTAAGCCAGCTAAAAAAGTATTTTTTTAAATTTAAAACATTTATGGTTTTGTTCTTACACTGATAATTTACATGTTTCTTCATTAAATTGTAACAGTATCCGTGCAAGAAGCATAATTAAACATCCTGCTTTTGTTTTGGTTTGGTTTTTTTCCTATAATCCAGTAAAATTCTAAAGCTTGCAGAACTTAATAGCATGAAATATGCATCACATGGGAAAGTCATAGAGTGTTTCCTATGTACATTCCATTTGAGTTTCAAGAGTAAAGACATGTATCTCAGAGGCATATCTTTACATGAGCTTATCTCATTCAAATTTGAAGCTTGTCTAATTTGTCTCAGATGTCTCAATTTCCTTTGTATGTCTCACAGGACAAGATTATGCAACATCATATTCCTATTTCAAAATATTTAAAATTAGACCTGTTGCTTGCATGTATAGCTTTTACTTTCCCTGTTAATCTTTCTTTATCTCAAACCATGAGTTTTCTCACTTCTCCAGTTCTCTGCTCCATCCCACCCAGAAGAGTGAGCAAGCAGCTTCATGGAGCTTAGTTGCCAGCTGGTGTCAAACCAAGTCAGTCTTAAAAATTACCTGTATAATTCTGTTTTGATTATTTCATGCATATTATTTTACCCTTTAACACACTTATTAAAGCCATCTATATCGAAAAGAGGACTTCTGAGGGTAGAAAATTAACCTGCTTGTTTACCAAAGCTGACCAGCTCAGATTTTTTGGAAATTAGATCCTCCAAAGTTGTCATTCCATGAGTATAGTGTCATCACATCTATGTTTCCTGGAATTTTTCTTTATTTACTTTCTTATTTCACTCACTGAAGTCACTTATCTCTGTTACTAACATGAGGCAAATGTGAAATTATTGAATCTTGAGATATATGTGAATTTGAACAAGGTGTTTGTCCTAACTCATTATATAAACAGAGCAAATGAATGGTTTTGGGCACAGGTTTATTGAAGACAGAATATGAATTCTGTATAAAAGCATCTCATCAACTTTTGTGAGGTTCAAAAAATACAGAACTTTCTGTACAAGACAATTAAAAAATATATTCTTGTAAGGAGAAATGTTACAGTATAAGAACTGTCATTCCTACTGTGGTAAAATGGAGTGACTGACTAATAATTTATTATATGGTGAACTAGAATTTTAAATTTGTTTACATAGTCATTCTCTGGGTCTTAAAACTACATATTTACATTTATCTGTTTACTTCTACTTATTTCAGTGAGACATTCTGGGAACTAGTGAAGCAGTCCCTTTCTTTTTCCCTTTCTCTGGTTTGCTCTCTGCCAACACCTCATATTCTCGACGGTGTTAGGCTATTGTGACCCTCCTCAAGACAACTTTGTAAGCAAACAAATTGCATAGAGCTCTGTGCTTTTATCAGGTATGCAACGTGACAGTTTTGTTGATGAAGCCCCAAAAGGGAAAACGGCCTGCAGGTCTTTATGCTATTTTAAAATGACAGAAACCATATAATTAGTTTAAAGAATCTAAAACATTAGCCACAGCATTGTGTAGGAGAACTTCACAAGCCTTAGTAGTATAATATTTGATGACAGTTCGATCTAGAGGATTTATAACAGATACACCTCCACATTTGAGGATTAAAAAAATAATTTCAAAACTCAAATATAATAAGTATTAACCTGGTTAAAAGACTATTTAGAGATGCAACTTTACATGTTTGAACATATAGGCCTACCTCTATATTTCTTTTCCCCATGTAGAAAAACCAAAAAATTTACTTATGTCTATTTTAAGAAGAGCAATAGAGTATCATGAATAATATAGCACAACAATGAATAGTTGAAATAAAGCTAATAACTCAAAAATGCTTTAACTACTATAAATTCAATAGAGTATACTATATATTCAATAAATGAATAGATATTCACAGTAATTTTGCAAAGTCACAACACAAATAGTAAACAGATTTGAGGAATTAAATCTCAGCTTTAACAAAAACCTGCAATTCCAAATCAAGTTTCCCAGGGCTATTGTAATTCTCTAAATATTCAGGCTCACAAAATTTTTGACGGCTCCTTGGTGTTTGAAGGAAGACATGACCTTTTACATCAAACAAAAGATTAAAACCCTAAGCCTTCAGATCTCAGGATCAGTAATCAATGCAATATGAGTGGGAACACTCTGGCAGGAGGAACGATCGATCACTCACCCCTGTGGGAGCAGGCTCCTTCCAGCTGGGGCTGCCCATTAACTCAGGTAGCAGCAGTGAGCACACAACTTGCTGCAGCAGCCAAGTGCTGTGGCCAGCAAATGACACATCACTGCTGGAAAATGTGTTCAGTGCTCAGTGTGTATGGCCACTAAGACTGCACATGAGCAAAAGCTCTTAATACCACTGCTTAAGCTCTATGTGCCCTCTGCAGTGTAAGCCTGAGTCAGCTTAGACTTCTGCTTTAGCCATCTTTCAAAAATGATGCCTGTACAAGGCTACTGAAAAAGGCAGTAGTTTAGAAAATAAGAAATTTTGTTCCAGATAAAAGAAATTTCAGTGCAATGAATGTGAAAATATTGAATATATCATTTGCTATCTGATCTTTTACACTTTGTCCAGCCAAACCAGAAATAAGATGTGGCTGAATTCACTCCCTTTTTTTCATCCTAGGAAATGGGTAGTCTCAGATATTGTGTATCTTCAGAGGTGTTATGTAACCCAAGTGGAAACATGCAAAGAGCTCCTGAAGAATGCTGGATTTCAAAAATTGCTAAACTTCATTGCTGGAGAAATTTAGACTTTACATGGACTTGAGAGCTCACAGAAATCGCAATATTAAATAATATACATATCAAATTCAGACACAGGAAATTATGTATCAAATAGTAATTCACTTTTAGCAAGGTGTGCCATGTTGACTGTGCTCTATTTAGGAGACTAAATATGCATGAGTTCATTCTCCAGTCCTGAGGCCAGCTGCCACTGAACAGCCTGTATACCTGACATTAAACTTACTTATCCTTTGAAACAGGTTCACATACTAACTTCCAGCTGGAACTTCCTAGAAATGATCACTCTAGCTTGCAGACTACTCCCACAAATGACCTGAGGGACAGGAGGCACACACGCTATTGGTTCTAACAGTTTGGTGATACAGGATGCTCCTGGTCTCTATTTAATTTAGAACAATAGATGCAGACTACCGATCCTCTATTTTCAGCATTTGAAGTATAAATATCACCCAAAAGTATGATAACACAAGACTAATTCAAATAAAAACTTTGCAAATTAGGTGAGTTACTTTTGGTTATTTTGCGTAAGTACAAAACTTGGTATAAATCTTAGGGTTAATGAAAAGCACAACATCACCTCACCAATAAATCCCACCACACTGGACTTTAAGAGTACTATATCAAAGTGAAAACAATTAGGTATCTCGTTTCTATAGTAACCTTTAAAAATTCTGGTAAAAGTGTCTTAATTATAGCTACTTTACCTCAATTAATTCTATTTTACCTGGATTGTCTGTATATGAACTTTTGCTCGAATTTCCAGATCACAATCACCACACTAGTAAGTCAAATATCCTGTCCTAAACAGAGGCTGTTCTCAGAATTTCAGACTATAAAATAACACAAAAAAACAATTGCTGACAGATACAACATAACCCTTTTAAATGAGTCTTATGATTGGCATTTAGCCATATGTGTAAGATAAAATCTGTGTAAATATTTTCTTGGCACTATCAGACAATAAAGAAAAAAAAAAGCCCAACAAAAAACAATGAAAAAAACCAAGGAAACAACCAGAAAAAAACCCAAACAACTAAACTTCCATGGGGAATGGAATTTAAAAAATATCTTCTGCTTAATTTTGCATCAAAACTTCAAAAGTAGGTGCTGTTTAAAAGGCAAAAACAACAAAAAAGAATATTTGCCAAATGTTTCATATATCTGTATTGTATATAACTGTATTTGTAGGAAAAAAATATTTTGAACAATAATTCTTGCTCAGGACTTACTTTGCTAACATTATTTAACACTGCTATTCTTAGAAGCTATCACATAGCTTTAATTTTCTTAAACTTTCAGTTCCACAGCTGTTTAATCTAAGACAGAGATGCTTCCCATCCCCTGTCTTCCTTATGCCAGTACTAGGACCCATGCAGCCAGATGGTTCAAAATGAGTCAATTTGTCCTAATTTTCCTTCTGGGTGAGATCCTGGATCTACTTTATTGTGTTTCCAAATATCCATTACAGCTAACACGAGTGGGCTGGAGAATCCAGCCAGAAGCAAGGAGGGAGAAGGAATATAAGACCAAAGTGGAAATAGGGCTAATCCTTTTATGGCAGTAGCTCATTCAGTTCTTCATTGCACTTGCCTTAGTTTAAGTAAATTTCAAGAGTATCAGCATTCTATGCTATTAAACCCTTCATCAGAGAAAATTGTTCAGCTTCTCATTAAAAATTTCCTCCCTAAGAAGGAGTAGCTGTAAAATCATAGCATCATCTGTTGCTTTACCCTTAATAGCCTTATGTATAATGTAAATTGAACTTATTTAAATCAATACAATAGCTTATTTGCAAACAAATAGTAGTTATATGAGAACCTTCAATAGCAAATATTTATGATGAAACTGAGAATTTTCCTTATGCCCAGATCTTAAATTAATGTTCATGAAAGCCTTCTCAGAGGTGTTTCCTCTGGGCTGAAAGTGTTCTGGAAACAAGAGTTATACAAAACTTATGGAGAGACAATGTCAAGTGAAGTTGAGGTAGACAATATTCCATGCTTTTCTCTTGTCTACCAAGCCAGTCTTTTCATCATAGAATTTCATCAGGTAATTCGATATTACAGCAACTAGAACTTCAGATAGACACCTGAACTTTTCCACAAGGAATAAAAATATTAATATACATATCAGGGTTCCTCAGCATAATGTGAAATGCAGGAAAGAAAAAGTATATCAAAATCCTTTTTTTTTCACTTTTTTTTCATCACACCTTGGTTTACTTGGAATATTTCCTTTCATTTGTTACTATACTTGCAAATATGCACTCCAAGTTTCCTTTTTAAATACAAGTGAAATATTTGAGGCCTGTGGGAATGTACACAAGGGAGAATGCCTTTATTTTCTGCTTTATTAAACCACCAGTAAGGCCCCATTAAAACCTTAGTCTCTCCCTGGAAAGCTCAGATGTTCCCACACTGTTAAGCAGGGATTGAAAGCTGAATCTGAAAGACATACATATAACAGGTAGAGTGTTGTGATGAACAAAAAAACTGGCCCAAGCATAATAAAATCATAATCTTTTGAAACATTAACTCCTATGAGCTCCCCCTCCCCCCAGCCTTATTTAAAGGAATATGCTTACTGATAAGTTTCAGACTTATGCTTGAAGATATTTTTGCAGTGATTGCAGGTCTTCAGGTGGCCCAGATCTTGGCTCTGAAGAGACATCCTGGTTCTTTGCAGGGTGGATAAAGAGATTACCCAGATCTCAGGCTAGCAGGCATTGGATAGTAGAGGCAATGGATATGTTAAGGAGAATTGGGAAGATAACAGAACTCAGTTTATTTTTTCAAAAATAAATAGATACTTGAACAATACTGGGAAATTATTAAAGAGACTTGAAAGACTTATAAGAACAAGAAAGCAAAAAGAAAACAATAGAGGGGAAAAAGACCTCAAGAACTGGTAGGGGAAATTTGGCCTAGGTCCAAAGGGGTGTTAAGCACCAAGCAGAACCAAGTAAATATAACAGAGTCAGACTAGGAGACAACTGAACACTGGGGGAAAGGCTGACAGAGAAAAAGGGGCATCATTTAGTGGAAACAGGATTTGCTGCATACAGGGACTAGAACAGCAGCCTAAGAGGAAAACAGTCTTTGCAAAATGAGAACAATGGAATAGTGATGGAGAAAGTAACATGGAGAGAAGATAGGCAGGCAGAAAGCCCCAGCTATATAAAAATTGAGGGTTCAGCAAATTTTATAACATCTGGCAAAACACATAACATTCACTCATGGATGCTATTTTTTTCCACACAAGGTGCTGTTAGATAGAGCTGGCAGTCACCCCATGACCAGGTTTCTTGCCTCAAAACGCTTTGTTAACATATACAATATTGTATTAAAAACATTGGTGATTTCATTTTTTTGTGCACAACTCACTCTAATGATATTTTTGCACACATCTGCCAGTGAACTACTGCTTCCTCTTGTTCCCAAGAGGGATGATTCTCATTAAACGGGCAGCTTTTATATAGTTTATTCTCTTTTTCAGTGTCATTCCTAAGTCTTATTTATCATGCACTGTTTGATTCCACTTTGAAGAAAGACTTGCTGAATTGTTGATTTCCCTGGGGCTTTTCACTGCCCCATCATTATAGCATTTGATGACTTTGCCAGATGATGTATGTCTTTACAACACCTTCTAAGTGAGGAAGCACTCTAATTTCAGTTTGAAGATAGAACCCTAAGAGCTTCTAATAATTCTGTGTGCCCATTTGGAAAGAGATTGCTGTTTACAGATCATACATTTCAAACCCTGCTTGAATAGATTCTTATATTGCAACTTCAAGCATTCAGCCATTGTCAATTAAGTCTTTAAAATCTCAAACTGATCATCCTAAATGAAGGACACCATCCAAAATGTTTAGGAAGGCTTCCTAGCATTGCTTATACTGATGGAGACACTGGAGAGATCTAAGTTTGTTTGCTTTTGTGACTTTCTGTCTTGTGGGCTATAAAATTATCTTTTGCTTTCATAAATACTCCCGCAGCTGCACAGGAACACACAGGCTGAAACCCAGAAAGTGATTGGCTAATAGCTTTCACCATGGATTTTGGTTCATAAATTTATTCAATTCATTATTTCTACCTCCTGGCTTTTTTCAAAGGAAACCAAGGTGGTTAAATATTGCCATTTAAGAAATTTTAGAATAGGATCCATATTAGGAATTATATACAGATATTTCAAAACATAGATAGATAACAAGAGAAAACAAATGCACATGTTCCAACCTAGTTAATTCTGGGAGTCTGTGATTCTGTTCCATAGGAAGTCAGTCAGCTTTTAACCTTTTTCTTCTATGAGACAAAAGGAAGAAATGAACAAATAAAAGAAGAGGGGGGAAATATTGTTCGATAAAGAAATAATCTCCTCACAACAGTAATTACATAACAGTAAGAAGATAAAGCTCAATGCATACAGCTTCCCTTCATGACTGCACAGGTCTTTAAGACATATTTATTCAATGCAAGTGTGGATATAGCTATATAACTACACAAAACTATCATGCTAAAAAAAATTCTATACAAAGCAACTGTAGCTCCAATTGTCGCTACTAGGGGTATTTTCCTACTTATGTGTTTTTCCTTTGAGTCTGAATTATGCATGTTTTCTATATTTAATTTGCTCAATTAACAAGGAAAATGCTGATGTTAAGATATTTTTGAAAATATATGCTGAACTATGCCTAGGAAAATGCACTGGTTCAGTTAAACTCTGATACTCTCATCTTCAACAAATCAGAATTTTCATTACAGCAGAATTTAAACCCTTTTTTATAATAAAACACTTTACAGCAATTTTGGATTTTCTCATTTGAACTGCTCATGGCAACAAGAAAATACATGTAGCCTACAGACTAATCATATAATAAAATCCTGCAGTGATTGTTCCTTGCCTCCCTTAACCTGATCTGGATGACATTGACAATTTGGACCTACAAGGGTCTATATTTTCATCTCTAGGTTAAGTATCAAAGCATCTTCTAAACCTGATAGTACAGGGAAAGGCTAAACTTTAAACAGTTCTGCCAGTTTCTCTTAATCCTTCCAAAATTTTCTGCCTCACTTTTTGACAAATCTTATTTCTATATCCCTTAACATGATTTTTCAAATTCATGATCTCAGCAGATCATGGAATTATTGAGAAACATGCATTTAATACTCCATTTTCATGTGTGAACATGTAAATCTGATTTCAGAAAACCTCTTGTTCCATCTATAGAGTGATTAGGTGTCTGCAGTTTTAGGTTGAAGAAAAATAATTCTTTATTTCCTGTTTTTGCAATCAGATAAATTAAAAAAATAAGTCTGTCCATTACAGAAAGAATGGTTCCATCTTTCTTTATAGACAGTATCAAAGTATAAAAACTACTATTTTCTTTTTTCCAAGTATGTCCCAAAATATTTGAACACACAGATTTTTTTGGTTTTGTTTTTGATTAAGTGCAGTAAATAGCTTTATTGCTTTTAGGAGTTTCCTTCCAAGTTCCTGAGTAGCAAGCTACATCTATGTGATTATCCTATTCCAGCCTATGAAGAATACAGTTTTGGGACCTAATTCCAATTATTTAACCCATCAACAGTAATTCTACTTAGTTTAAAGCTTTCAATTCAGATGCCTATGTTGAAAGAACTCTTGCGGGCTTTTTTTCAGTATGTCAAACACACCTAGTTTTAATTCTGTTCTCTGACTAAAATTAATGAGATACATGCTTGTATATCAAAATAACAATTGTTAATATTCACTCTTTTTTTAAATAAATATTTTCAAATTATCTCTTCTATCCTGATATTGGTTTACAATTAGCATGTTTAAATTCAAAAGGCTCCAAATAAAACCGTAAATAGATAATAAAAAATTAATTATTTTTTAAAACCCCTTTTACCAAGAACTCTTTTTAAAAACCTACTTCAGCTGCCTTCTGATTATACAAAATTTTGTTGGATGCATACTTATTTTGCAGCCTACTCTAAAATGGGGTCAGTCATATTGTCCAACCCAAACCAAGATTCAAATTAAACTAAGGGTTTTTTGCACTTTCTTCCAAAGCCAGACATATAAAGGTCTAAGTAAAGACAAAATTTTGGAAATGGTTGTCCATATCTTCATATGTCTTATCTGTAAGGTCACACATTAGTTATCTTCCTGGAATTAGACCCTACAACTACAGCAGTCATAAAAAGTTAGTGAACTGGATTTTTAGCACTGTATAGTTGACCACATTGATCACATTTCCTGCAGTGCTATTTTTACAGACAAAAATTAAATCAATATTAGGATCCAAAATAGCAAAATAGGTCTCAGTACCGCTTTTATGACACTTCTTGGAAGAAATGTAGCGTTGACTGTTGTAAGATCTTGTAAAAAACATACAGCTTTATATTTCCTGATTTTTTGGGTGGTTTTGAGGTTTTGGTTTTGGTTTTTTAGGTTTGGTTTGGTTTGGTTTGGTTTGGTTTGGTTTGGTTTGGTTTGGTTTGGTTTGGTTTATTTGTTGGTTGGTTGATTTGTTTGTTGGGTTGTTTTTTATCCCTTCCAGAAAGCAAGCTTTCCTGAAAATCCAAGAAAGAATGACTACATAGTGACCTACAGAAAACAGCTTTCCAGGAACATCTAATCTCTAGGTTGAACAGGTTTTAGGGCTATGGTATAACTTGTACAGCTCAGTGCTTGGTTTTCTAGATGAGGAGAACAGATTGAAACCTGGGAAATATCTCAGGTGCGAAACGCCAAAAACAAAGGGTCTCCAAGCCTATGGAACTCACACAAAAATTTTACTCACCTCATTAAAACCATTAAGAACTTTCCAGGCTTTAGACTGATGTAGGCAGTTTGTGTTATATCCTCCAGTCCTCTTGTCACCAGACTTGTAAAATGAGATGTATTCTGACCAGCTTTTTTTTACTATTCAAAGATGCTCACCAAAATAATTATGCAACAGATGGAGTTATATTTGTATTCAAGTAAAAGGAAAAGACATTTGGTTCAGCACTAGAAGAGGTATTAGAGGACACCAAGAATTGAGAAAGAAGCATTTATCAGAAAAAACTGCAACTGCTCATGAGTTTTGGAGGTTTTTTTGAGCTATTGTAAATACAATGCCATGTTCATTTTTTAAATTCTTAAAAACACATTAAATGAGTAAGAAATTATTTGAACTAGTAACTGAAAAAACTCTATGAGATATGTAGATTTAAAAATGAAAGGAAATTGTACTGCAAGGATGGATTTTTAAAAAGCCAAAATATTTTCAAGGCTAATAAACTAATAAAACACTAAAACTCCAAAATATTGATTTTGCTGCAGAAAGGATTTACTACAGGATTTTATTCAGATTTTAGTTTTTCCGTGTCAAAACGTATGTCATGACCCCACTGGGGATCAGGGGAAGAGTGTGACAAGTCCTCTCCCTGATGAGAAAGAAGCAGCAGAGACAACATGTGATGAACTGGCCACAGCCCCAATTCCATGTCCCCTGAGCCTCTGATGAGAGGAGATAAAGATCTCAATCCCTGTGAAGGAGGGAGCAAAGGGGGAAAGGTGTTTGAGGATTTACTTATTGTTTCTCAATACCCTACTCTGATTTGACTGATAATAAATTAAACTAATTTCCCTGAGTCAACTCTGATTCACCCATGCCAGTAATTGGGGAGTGATCCCTAACTGCCCTTATCTTGCCCCATGGACATTTTGTTATCCTTTCTTTCCCCTGCCCAGCAGCTTTGGCAGGCACGCTATATCCAGCCAGGGTCAATTCGACACCACTTTTTATTTTAGGCCTTTATTCACACCCCCTGCCCAACACCCCCCCCTCCCCCCATCAATAGTTTGTCCCACCTAAAAAAGATTACATGAACTTATTTTTGTGAAGATAATCTCATTTATAAATTAACATTGTCTTTTAATTTATACCATACATCTAGAGAAACTGCAGATACTCTGACCAAGGCAGAGATACAGACAAGAAGAGGAAATTCAGTCTTGTTAAATCAACACCATTTTTTCAGATAATGAAACCAGTAATTTGGAAGCAGCAAAGTCTGACCCATACAGAAAAATCCAAAAAACCTCATATTTTTTCTCAAATTTGAAGCTGTAAAACATATGTTTTGAAATGAGCATAGATATCTGCTGTATGCTGGAGATATCACCACAGGAACAGCTATCATTGTTGCTATCTGACATCCAGAAAGAGGTAAGACACCGCTTTAGTGGGCTTATTGTCATCTTCACATGCATTTAAGAAGGCTATGAGCAGATATGCTTTAGGACAACCAGAAGCTTCCACTTGGACAAAAATAGATTAAGTGGTTTAGAGAAAATGTCGGAGAGGGTAAACTAATATCCTAAAGAAAGAGGTATATAAAGAGAGAGATTTTAATGAGCAAGTAAAAATAGAAAACCTAAGCTAAGAAAAAAAGGTGCTTGCAAGAGTTTGCCATTTATCTTTCTACTAACATATAATGTGTTTTGTCATGAAACAGTCTTTACTCAGAGTGCTATACCTTTGCTAGGGCTGGGAAATGTGTACCCTTCAGCATATGCTTACTTCCCAAAAGTCTTTGCTAAAAATTCTTTCTATTTTTCCGGATGAGTCGGATAGTGAATTAATGATTTTAATTGACCTCCGGTGTTTCTTTTCATGTGCCAGCACTGCACCTCATTTGACCTCAGGCTTGCAGAAACTAATTAAATATGAGCACAGAGACAACTTAAAAATTCCAGAGCCAATACAGATAACTAAAGAAGACTTGCTCTACTTTTTTTTTCTCCTATTTTTTGAAGAAAGGAGTTCTATATTCTGAGCAAAAACCACACACTGCCCTAGTTAATAAGATCATCTGGGATCAATTACTGCTAAGCATAATGATTCTTTATTCCAGATGTGAGAATGAGATAGCTGCCTATCTCTGTAGAAAAAGAACACTGGCATTCACCTGAAAGATTTATCCTTGCATCATTTTCATACGCACATATTTGGAGGGGCTACTGTCCACTGTGTTTCTCCTGAAGGTGACAATCTGTGAGGCAAATGAGCTTCTACAATGAGTAGCACCCTCTAAAAAAAAGCTTTTTAAATTTTTTTCTCTATGTAGTAGACAACTGATTTCAAAGAATTATGCCTGCATGTACATGTTCTCTATTAAACACAAATTTCTGCCCAAAGAAGAATGCATTTTCAAAAGCCAGTCTAAACCTGAGTTGCTGGAGGAAATGGTTCTATATTCTTCCCTGAGCACTCTGTGTTTTCCATCCTCCTCCAGATCTTCCACTCATGCAGCTATGCAGCCATCCAGACCAAAGCTATGATATGCTAGAAACAAACAAACAGAAATACAGCAAACCAATCAAGTTTAGCTCAAGTGGGATTTTGACTGTCACACAAGCATCAGTCCCACAGTATGCAGGAAAATTAAGATTTTCAATAGCAGGAGGCTTAAGATAATTTAAGTCAATCAAGAAATTAAGTACTAAGAGGAAAATGAGGTGTTTTTCATCACCTGTACAGTGCAGGGTTTACAAACAGGCATTCTGTAGTTTTATCCTGCTGCACCGTGCATGGCAGTTTTGCAGGATATTGGGCTTTTATGGAGGTACTTTTCTCACCTGTTGCAAACTGGTGATCAGCAAAAGGACAGACTGAAGAAGCCACAAAGTCAATGTGTTACTAAACAAAATTGACACAGTTCCATCAGCTTCCATAGGAAGTCTCATCTACTGAGACATTTCTTGCATTTTTCTATGAAATATTATTTCTGAACCAAATAACCTCATCCCAACATACTACATCATAAAAGACTGCCTGGTATGATGTGAAGAACACCAACTGCTGTAGTGAATGCATACCGACACCTTCAGGACAATGTGTCTTCAATCTCAAAATATTGAGCCAGAAAATAAAAAATACTGCAACAGAGAAGCCCCCTAGAAAACAAACAAACAAAAAAACCCCAAACCCCAACCAACGAACAACAAAAAATAAAGCTGTACAGTGACACAGAAAATCTGTATAACAGCCACTTTCATTTTATCATCTTCTACTTGCAGCTTCTAGATGCGCAAAAAAATTTCATGTCTCTGGTCTAGTGTTGCAGGCTTTGCACTTTTGAGAATATACCTGAAAGCATCACTTTCCGTAATCCTCCCTATCAGATAATGGATATTGCCCTAGCTGTAAATATTTCTGCGTGTTGTACAATTGAGTGTCCATGCATGATGTCTACGTGTAGGTATCTAAGGCACTGGAAAGGCATCAGATTTGGTCCTGAATAATTTGTTTGAGATTGAACAGCACAGGCTGCCTTCACAGAATTGTCTCACTTATAATAGAGATATGTGGAGCAATGTTATCTCTTGGATTGCATCCAGTTCCCTTGAGTGAATGAGCTAAAAACAGACTAACCTACTCAAAAGCTATTTACTACAAACGCAGCAGGTTCAGGGCATCAGCATAGAAATGTTGTCGATCCCAAACAGGCTTTTATAATGCAGGTATTCCCTTGCCTGTATGGAGGTCTCTGCTTGGAAGGCTGCAATATCTTCCTTGGAGCCAGCAGGTGGAGAAATACTTCCATTTAAAAAAATATCTGTGGGGAAAGGCAAGTTCAGCAGCTATGGAGGGAAAGCGGCTGTACTTTCCAAATCTATTCCTTCCTGATCATGAAATCTATCCCAGTCAGTTTCCTAGGTAACCCTATGAAACTGAGAATGCTAGTAGAGACTGGAGGAAGTAAAAAATCAAATATTATTTTTAGTTAGCTTTCCATAAAATAAGTAAAGAAATGTCAGCTTTGATTGGATTCAGAATTTTAGTTTGGTATTATTTCCCCATGCACACAATGGGTTGTAGATGACACTGCCATTTTCACACAATGGCTTGGAATCATTTTATAAGATAATAGACTATTGCACCTGGTTTTTGGTGGTTTTTTTAAGATTCATACACTGGCCTCTTCTGGTTTTCATAGTTGAAACACAGTATTTTTATTGATCATTTATCCTGAATATAAGCATAAACACTCATACTAAGGAATATGAACATCATACTGTCACTTTCATGCATTTTAATGCGGAATTCTTCTCAGATAACAGTCAGCAGATGATACATATTAACACAGGGACAGAACAATAGATAGATAATAGAATATTCTTCTTATCTTTTCTTCTAGGAAAAAAACAAAGCAGATTGTATTGGAATAAAACTGCATTTAAAATGTACACTGAAATAATGTAAAGCAAAACCAGTCACCTTCCCCTTTCTCAAAATGAAATTTCTTGCCCTCTATTCACATCATCCACTCAGTATCTGTCTGTATTTAAAGCATGGAGACTGTAAAATGCTCTGGATGAGGAGAGACTATAAATCAAGGAAAAAACAGAGGAGCATGCTATGATTATTTTCAAATTTGCATACATCCACTCTACCTTTTCGTCACATACAAAGCATGCATGGGTCTGTAATGTAGAAAGGAAAACCGCAGCACTGCTAACAAAATTCAATTGGGTCAACACAGTAGACCAACAGATTAATAAATTTGGTCATTATATTTTAGATGTCAACTTTTCAGAGAATTTTAAGGGTACCAGCATTAATTATAATTATAATTTAAGCAATCACTTTTTGCCTATTTTTTATTGTTGCAGGCTTTCAGCTGGGGACCTACAGTAAAATTTAAGGGAGAAACCTGATTTTACTCAGCTTGGTCTTAATGTACTGATAAGTTTAACTGAATTCACAAACTAAGCATCTAATGTAACCACTCAGTGATATAATTTTTAAAGGTAGTTCATACAAGATTTTTAGGAAAGTGTTTATGCACAACTAAGAGATGTTGCATGATCAGTGTTCAGTCAAGGTATGTCTTTCAGTACCCCACAATCCTAAATACTTAACAAACATTTTCAATGAAGTAACCTTTGAAAAAGTAGGCAACCAGATTTCTATAGAGTACAGGAGAGCTTTTCAACTGGTGCTGCCTTTCAGCCTCACATAAACTGATTTCCACTTCACACCTGATTTAAAATCAGAATTCTCATTAATATGGGTATTTTTTGCATTTTAGTTGTGAGGAGTAAAATGCCCCTAACATGCAGCCCTTCCCTACTAAGCTCCAGACCAACTAGCATTAATCAGAGGTTAAACTGTCTGCCCATGATTTTTCACCATTTTTAAGGGTTTCTGTCATTCCCACAGCTTCACAGACCTGTAACCTCTCCAGTGTGCTCTGTGTCACTGTCTGCAGCAGATGCTGCTGAAAGAAGGCTGCATTTTGGATATCTGCAATCCTCAACAACCTAGGGGACCAACCATTTTACAATTTAGAAGTCCAGCTGAAACTGAAGCATTTTGTCTGGGCAGGTGAAGTCACAAATAAACATACTTAGCCTGAGCCTTGGACAGACTTGCCAAGCTGACTGCAATCTAGAAACCCAAGCTAGCCTGAAACTACAGCTGAATACATGGGCTCTCCCATGGGCTACACAGCTTACATTTGCTGTCGGTCGGGCCAGGAGGTTTACTCGGATGTACCCCCATATAGACATGCCTCAGAAGGATCAATTAAAGGCATTTATTGCATAATTGGTAGGTCTTTTCTAGGTACAATTTCTTAGCAATATTAGGTTTTAGTTGGTTAAGACATTTTAGATATTTTTTCTAAATATAGAAAAAGTGAACCTCAGCTGCTCTCTAGTTACCATAGCAACTGTAAGGTATTATGGCACTTATCTGAGTGCATATATATATATATATATATATATTTATATATATATAGCATCTTCCATGTATAAAATTAATATTTGAGTCAACTTTTATACATACTGAGAATTTTTTCCATTTTGCCTGTTTTACAGGTGACCCCTCAGTGGAGATACAGGAGTAGAAACCTGTAGAATGCTATTAGAAATATAGAATCATTTAGGTTGGAAAAGACCTTTAAGATTGAATCCAGTCATTAAACCAGCACTACCAAGCCTACCATGTCCCCAGGTGCCACATCCATCTATCTTTTAAGTATCTCCATGGAGGGTGGTACAACCACTTCTCTGACCTGCTTTTTTCAATGCTTTTCATGAATAAATCTTTCCTAATATCCAGCCTAAGCTCCCTCTGATACAACTTGAGACCGTTTCCTCCTCTTCTATCACTTGCTACTTGGGAGAAAACACCACCCTCCACATGGCTAGGAAGATGTAGAGAGCAATAAATTTCCCTCTGAGCCTCCTTTTCTCTAGGCTAAACAGCCCCAGCTCCCTCAGCTGCTTCTCATGAGCCTTGTGCCCCAAACACTTCACCTGAACCCTTCTCTGGACACACTCCAGCACCTCATTCTTTATTGTAGAGACGAGCCCAGAAGTGAACACAGGATTGAAAGCATGGCCTCACCAGTGCTGAGTACAAGAGGACAATCCCTCCCCTAATCTTAGGGTGGTAAGTGTAGCTGCATGAATTTGGAATTCATGACCAGTTGATGTAATACAGGTAAAATATGTAACTGCTGTGCTGTTGAATTAGTTACTGGAAAGGAATAAGTTGCATATAGAGTCCAAAAATAGATGGACATGAACGAACCAAAAATTAACAGTGAAGTTAAGCCCTATATCAAGCCACACAAAACAAACTTGTTCTGTGAGCCTAATTTGCAGAAACCTGGTTTTTCAGACACAACTTACCTATGCATTTCTTTGTCGTGCATTGTTTTTAGTGACATCTCACTTGAACTGCCATGATAGTGTAAGAAAGAGAGCAGAAGCCTGTTTAATTTATATGAAAGCAACCTCAAGTTATGTTTAAGCCAAACTACAAAATTAATTCTTGAGACTATTTTTGAGAGTCATACTGTGCCATGATATACAAAGTAGTGTAGTTTTAATTTATCATAGAATAATGGACTGGTTTGGCAAAGTAATGTAGTTTTAGTTTGTCATAGAATCATGGAATGGTTTGGGTTAGAAAGGACCTTAAAATATTTCTAGTTCCAAACCACCTGCCACAGGCAGGGATGCCTTCCATTAGACCATGTGGTTCAGAACTCCATCCAACCTGGCCTTGAACACTTCCATGATTGGATATCCACAGCTTCTGCAGGCAACCTCTTCTGGTGCCTCAAATCATAATAGTGAAGAATTTCTTCATTATGGACAATCTTAATCTACTCTCTTTTGTGTTTAAAACCATTACCTCTTGTCCTATCACTAAATATTCTGCTTTTCTTGATTTTAAAGTTACTAAAATAATTGTTAGGAGAATAAAGAAAAAACAAATGGGGGCATCTTCTGAACTGTTTTCTCAATTTTCTTTAATGAAACTTCTACTGTGATTAATCCAGTTCTATGAAAAAATCAAGCATTTATTAGCTCTAAATTTCAATAATGCTACTTAAGGCAATTTTACATAGAATTATATATCTCATATTTGTCCTCTTCTGGGCATCCAGTTCAAAAGAAAAACAAATCACAAAATCTCTCACTGACTGAACTGACATAATGGCTTAGATGTTTATTTCAACACTTTTAGCTACAATAAGGAACATCACTGTGCTTGAACACATGGTGCATCTTCTGAAGAAAGGTATCACATGCAGCTCAAAATGACTTCTGAGAAGACTCCCACACTCTGAGGTAAGGATTTCCATACCAGCAGCAACAGGAGCAATTCCAGCTAGCTCTGGGCTAGGCACTATAACAGGAGCGTTTCTATTGCTCATAAAATATGCACTGACTGCTTTGAAGTAACCTCGGTTACTAATGGTTCACACACTGTAATTTTAGGAGCCACTTCTTAGAGGTTGTTAAGTGCTTGCTACAGGATACATCAGCATTATGTTGGAGAAAGTTGCAGGCTCCCTTTGCCCATACTTAACTAAATGTGAATTAGCTCTGAACTGAACCAGAAGCTGAACAGACAGAAAGTATTAACTTGGGCTCTCTGCTTTGCTAACACAGTCACTCTACAATGAGCTTATGGTACGGGCAGAGCGAACACACATTTGCCTGCACCAGATATACTCATTGCAGGCAGGAATAAGCACCTCAGGAGGTCAAGTACTCTTTAGTAACTTGGGCTTTAACCTCTGTGGCTCCTAAAAAGGTATGATTAGGATAAGCGAATGTATCATGGGCTTACATTCAAAGTTTATGTGTAAAACTAGAGAAATACTCAACTACTCTTATCCCCTTAAAGAACCAGTTTGACTTTACTTCCAGCACCGGAACAGGCTCCCCAGGGAAGTCGTCACAGTATTAGCCTGGCAAAGTTCAAAAAGTATTTGGGCAATGCTCTCAGGCACCTTGGGTGTTCTGTGCAGGGCCAGAGTCGGACTTAATGATCCTGATGTGTCCCTTCCAACTCAACAATTTCTGTGATTTTGTGATATTTTCTATTTCCATGACAATTAAATTGCCAATTAAGAGAAAAACAATGCTCTGAATGCAGTGTTGGAGGCAGAACCTACACCTATGTATTATTAATAATGCAATATTATCTTACTGACAACAAAACATTATTTTATTAGTCAACATTTGCATTCTTCCAGGAAAGTCTATTCAGCTATCTACTATCAGTGGAGAAAGTCCTGACATAAAATAGCCATTTATAAATATATGAAATACAGAATACTCAACACTAATCTTAGATATTTAAATATAAGCAATGCAATAATGAAAATATCTGGTGATATGTAGAAATTTCATAATATAGGATACTCTACTTATATTTAGAAGTTTCAAATGTGATTTCAAAATAAGAATCAGATACTAAAACTGCCAAAACTGAACCCAAGTTTGCAAATACCAGTACAGATACATTATCTTAGAACTTCTTAATTTTAACAAAATTAAAATTAAAATTTTAGGGTTGATCATGGAAATAACTGGGGTGGGGGTTTTTGCCTTTTTTTTAAGTATCCATGCCATGTCCCTCATATCTTCCCCTCCAAGTCGTGTCTTCCTCCTTGATTTTTCCTCTGCTTTTGCAACATCTGTGAGGTTAGTTTTGGCTAGTTTTGGTTGTTTGCACTGCAGCTCATTTCCTCCCAGACCACTTTCTTGTAGTCACAAAATCTCCAGATCTTCCGTGGTTTTTTTTGTTTTTTTTTTTCAATTGCCTTTCATTTGATCCTATCTCATTTCCAGAGTAAGTCTTTTTATTCTGTTTCACAAGATTTCATTTCCTTTCCGGAACGGAAATTTAATTTCCTTTCGGGAAGGGAAACGAAATCTTGTGATTTGGGGATCAATTGGGCATGCTTTGGTGCATATCCCTACACTTGATGCCATGCCATGCCTTTTGATGGCTTTCACTGGCAAAGATTTTTCTGGTGTTTTTTTCTTGCTTTATTATAAGTATTCATGCCATGTCCCCCATATCTTCCCCTCCAAGTTGTGTCTTCCTCCTTGATTTGTCCCCTGTTTTTGCAACATTTGTGGGGTTAGTTTTGGCCTGTTTTGTTCCTTTGCACTGCAGCTGATGTAATCCCAGTCCATTTTCTTATAGTCACTAAATTTCCCAATTTTCTTTTTTTTTCCTTCAATTTCTTTTCCTTTGATGGTATCTCCATTCCAGAGTGTTCCTCAGTCCTTCTTTTCTGTTTCGGCCTTCAACAGGGATCAATTTTGGCAGGCTTTTGGGCATGTCGCTGCACTTGATGCCATGCCATGCCTTTTGATGGCTTTGACTTTGGCAAAGATTTTTCTGGGTTTTTTTAATTTTGTTTTTTTTTTTTTTAACATCCATGCCATGTCCCTTATATCTTCCCCTCCAAGTTGTGTCTTCCTCCTTGATTTTTTCCATTTTTGCAACATCTGTGAGGTTTGTTTTGGCTAGTTTTGGTCTTTTGCACTGCAACAGATGTAATCCTGGTCCATTTTCTTGTAGTCAAAATCTCCCTATTTTCTGGTTATTTTGGGCTTTTTTCAGTTGCATTTCATTTAATCATATTTCATTTCCAGAGTGTTTGCAAGACTTTCTGTTCTGCTTCTCAAGATTTCATTTCCCTTCCCGAAAGGAAATTTCATACTTCAGCAGATTCCTGTCTTTAGTGATTTGAAATATGATTTCTTAGAAGTTAGTTTTTGAAGGTCACCAGGCAGTTTTTGATAGCTAATGCGTCTCAAACAGTTCCTTTCTTAGGATACCTTTGTATTAAATATAGCATTCAACCCTGCAATAGAGGTGTTCTCTGATCAGAGGGGTGTTGTTTGCAGGAAGATGACTGACCCAAGGGATTTCTGTATTGGGTTAGGGGCAAAACCACTCCTTTGCAGCCTTAGCTAGAAATGCATCTTTCCACTAGCTTCTGTGTTTTGTCCCAAACTCCTCCAATTTCAGTGGGCGTGATGAAAGATGTTTTCTGTGCACCTTGTCTCACAGGATAGATTTTGTGTATAGAAATAAGTAAACATAATATTGAAGAGCCAGGCTGAAATAGAAAGAACATTCTAATTTTTGAGCTACGTGCCAAAGCAGTTATGCAAATACTTAATGGTAGGATTGAATTATTAAAGTACATCAGTCATACAATATGTGTTTTCAATATATCTTTGTGTAGGTTTCAATATATCTTTTTTTGTAGGTAAAGAATATAGGTGAATTCAGTATCAACCCTAAGAAATCCTTTCATCTTAACAGTGATTTGAGTGCTGACCAGGCACTCAAACTTGTGACACAAATATTTTATATGCATATATTAAATGTTTATCAGCTAATATAAAAACACATTACATAATATTTGCTATTATGTTTTATTATGGTACAAAAAGTTTTTAAAAGACAGGTGTTTATTACAATCATTCTATCTTCCAGATTTTATGGAAATCTGTGCATTACTTACCGCATTGTTGGGCTCTAGCCATGATAATCCACAGTAATAATACATATTCATGTATGCATATAATTGTATAAAATGAGAAAGTCCATGAGGAGATGCAGTTTCTGGTAGATAGTCTTAATGTCCACTAAAAACAGCCAGACATGCATTAGCACAGATAAAATATGTTAATAGTAGTAGACATAGTTAACTCCAATATTAAAAGAAATCAAATAAACTGCTCAGAACGCTGAAGTTAGCGGGTACATTTCACAATGGAAAAAAAATCTTGTCTCCTTGAGGACTTTCAAAACAACGGAATGATATTTGAAAGATGGTGAAATGCCAAAAAATTTATCATCTTTCTTGACAAGATATGCATACATGTCTTAAAGAACAAAACTTCTGCTGTGACTAATTTCACTCTTTGTTGGAAAACAAGCACAACTTCTCATTACAGTTTTCAAGTGAAATTTTGAATATCAAGCTGAGCTTGACTAAATTAGTGCCTGTGTTGAAACAGCATTGTCTTACCTACTGTGTTAAAATGTTGGTTGTGGTGCATAGCAAGAAGCTGCCAAATTATTTAGAGCACAAAATTGGAAGTTTGTTGAAATACGGAGCAAGATAGGTACCCAGTACCATAGTCATCACAATTTCAGGAGTATTATTAAACTTAACTAAACTCTGTCATGATCATTCACCTCTCTGTTGAAAGAGTAACATCAAGCAAAACTAATAAAATCAAAAAAGAACAAACATCCATTTTGGTTTGAACTAAATGGTTCAGAAGTCAATCACTTTTTAATGAGGGAGAAAAGGACAAGCAGAAAAAGAGTGATGAATTTCAATTAACCTGTTCTAATTCTGTCAAAATAACTAAGATCTGTAATGATAATTAATTCATCTTCAAATGTATCTGTGTTCATAAGCCGTATCTGTGTTTTTTCTACAATTGCACATGATCTTGTTTGTGTATTTTTTAAATTATTCACTTTTTTTGGTCTGGTTTTTAAACTGAGTTAAATTCAGCTATACATTGAATGACAGACTTTAATTATGTTTAGGTTTAAAACCATGAAAATGATAAAAAAATCTTTCTTGTATTCCAATTTTTCTTAAATCAGAAGAGTTATTAATCTGCTGTGACAGCTTTCATAATTTCAGGATGACATCTTAAAAGGATACAATCACACAAACAAAATACAAACACAAGTTTTGTAAACCTATACATTTTTTAGAGAAATTACTAATAGAGTGGAATAAGAAATATTGCTTAAAAGCTAAGAGCCTTTTCAGGAGAAATGACTGAAGACTGGCTTCTCCCTCTGAAAAATACACAAAAGATCATTTCTGTTCAGCAGATAGGTTGTGGTATGCCATGAGGCCTGAACTCAGAAGTGGCTTTTAGAATTTTTTAAAAAGCAAGGGTACTCATTAATTTGGAAAGAAACCTGCTCAACAATTCTTGAAGATGGCCAGACATTTCTTCTGCAGGTGTCTGTACAATGTAACCAACATTACACTGAGAAATCTGATGAGTGGAAACTAAAGACATGACCTGATCACCTCAGGAAAGGGTCTTTTAGTGGTGAGCAAAATTAATGTCCTTCTGGTTTAGATCAAGTTCAAATTCAGGTCTTGTGTTGAGCCTAGAACAGAAAAATTGCTAAATACATTTACTAGGTTTTACAATGGTCATTCCCTTTCCTTTGCAAGTGAGTTAAATATTAAGTGAGTCTCTGAAATGGAGAAGGTTTTTATGCCAGGTACTGTACTTGAGATTCTTTCATATTTTGAGAGCAAGCTCTCCTCAGGTGTAGTGCAAAGTCAGAGCCCTACCACTAAGCTGCCTTCAGAGCTAGGTAGGCTCAGAGACTGAGGTGCACTGGTGCCATACTGAGAGGAGGAACTGTGTCATCAGGGTCTTCCACAGCACAAAAAAAATGTGAGGGTTCAACATACAGATCCAGTGGAGAAGAATGTGCAGGAAAGGGTTTTATTTATTTTTCTAGAGCTTCAAAAGAGTCACTGAAGTGCTGAAGAGCCAGTGGAGTGCACTGACTGTTTTTTCTAAGAAATAATTCAGACAAAACATTTGTTTCTTCAGCAGAACTAGACTCTCCAAATGAAAATTAATCTAGCAAGAAAGAATAAACAGCTTATGGTCTTCAATGTTAAGAAAATTCTTTGAAGAGGAGAAATATTTTAAAATGTAAGAAGAGACTGGCACTCTATAAGAAACACTATAGGAAGATGCAGTATACAAATGATCTCAAACCCCAAAATCTGGCCTATCAAGTCTGAAAAACTCCTTCATAGTATATCAAAAAGATGAAAAGCATATTAATGAAATTGTATTTCCTGTTAATAAGGACATATTGATTGCTTTTCAAGCTAACCTTCTGAATTCATTATTTCATGCAGATCATATATTTCCTAGAGATGTAAATTTGGGCATAAATTCATTATTATGCTCTACAGAGCAGATGTTCTTTTTAAGATCTCCATCACAAACATCTCCAGGCCTCACCAGGGAAATGGACAGTGTCAGGACCTGCGTCTCGTAGCAGCCTTGAACACGACACTGAGGGAAAATCTTTGGCATTTCCCACAGGAGCCCTGAATGATATATAAGAACAAAGCCATGCTTTCTGAAATGAAAAATGCCAACAATTCACCCTCAGAGAAAAAGTTCAGCCTGATCTCAAGCCACTCTAAAGTATCATGATGAAGTATGCTCTTGACTGTAGCTAGATGTTACTGTGAGGACAGCTGTGACAGATCCTAAAAGTAAAGTACTTTCTCAAAAATATTTTCTGAAATTGTTGTTACAATATTTTAAAAGTACAATTTCATACAGAGCAGCAAACATCCTCCAAAACCTGCTGGCATGCAGCTATACACCAGTCATGCAGAGAACTGCCAATGCCTATGCCAGTTCTAACTGGCAGGGAATTTTCATCCCAAGTCAATCCACTGGTTCATGCATAACCTGCTCTGACACCTCTCCAGAACAGCAGAACCTGATCCTCTGGGCTACAAGTGTGGTGCAAACATGCAGCATCGACAGCTAAGACCACAGGTTGCCAAGTGTGAAGGGATGTTTTGTACAACTGTGTCTAAGATAAGGAAGACTTTCAGTCAGTCTTATATTCCCCTGCTTACAGTACCTGGAGTGAAAAACAGCCAGCGCATAGCTTAACAGGTGGGAAAACCAATTAAAATATGGAAGGACCCAGTGCAGGCCATGCTCAGAAACAAATTATTCTCCTTTCTCTTCTGTGGTATTTCACTATATGTAATAGATAATAATATTTATCACTACACTTATAGGTTTTAACGCAACTTTACAGCTGGCTTCTTGTCTTCTTGTTTTGATTTTATCCATTAACAAGCCTTAGTCTACCATTCTAAAACAAGTTAAAAACTGTGACAAAAAGTGCTAATGACAATGTGGCTAAAATGAAGGGGAATGATAGCTAGGCCCTTCAAGGAGCTGCTTGATCCTGAGACTACAGTCCTCTGAACCTCCTATTCAGAAGGTGCCCATACTTATCTTGGCAGAAGCTTAATGGCTTTTAAACTGTTTAGCAATTTGCAATACTTCTGCATCAGAAGATCTAGATGGACAAAGGAATACGTCTTTTTCTTCCTTGAAGAGAGAGAATGAGTCTTCAAGAAATTCCTTCTTGGCTGTATATTAGAAAAGTCCCAAAAAACTAAAACATAGGTCTCACATTTAGCCTTTTTGTTTTCCTTTACCTTTCCCCAACGTCTTGGCCCCTAGTGAAACTGAGTATTTCTTAAAACCTCTAAACTTCCTCAGCATGATTTTCAGTTTTGTGAGAATGTTTATCTTGGAATGGAAATCAAGTAAAACGTTTAGGTAACATAAATAATAATTATTACAAAAGTTACTATTACAGGCAAAGTAAAGCCTTTTAAAATATTTCAAAATATCAAGCCCAGAGACTAAGAAAAATTCTAAATAAAATCAATAATAAAGAATAGAATTCTAGACAAAAACCGAAACTGAATATCTAAACATTGCCACTTACCTTGACTAGAACTGTGAATTTATGTTGTCTGATTTTTTTTTTTTTGTAGTCTCCTGCATATCTTTTGAAAGCCACTAAATAAATATTCATGAGTTATCAAAAAAAAAAAAAAAGTATGCTCATCATCTTTACATGCATTCTTCTCGGTTTTGCCTGATGAGCTCTCTGACAACTTGTTCTTTGTCGCTATAGAAAGCCTGATGCCTCTATGCTAGCCTGCCCTTCAATTTTCCACTTTTCATATCTTAGCTTTGATATGCACAGATCCCTTGCAGTTTTAAGAAATGAGCTCCACAGTAAACTAAAAATCCTTCTAAAATGTTTGCTTAGCCCGCAGTTTTTGAAAGGAATACATTTGATTACAGATTTTTGAAAACTGAATCTGCATCTCCAGGATACATATGCCCTCTTTTATTCTAGAGATAACTATCACAAATGAACCCCAGAGTACATATGTGATTAAAAGAAAAAAATTGTTAAATTTAGCCTTCAGTAGAGTCTGGAACAACTTTTACATAAAATAGATATCTTAGGATCTATATTTAAGTTAGATAGAGTAACTGTTGGGCATTCCAGCAGCTTACAAAAATGGACTCAAGATCTCAACTAAGAATATTAATTACTCAGGATAAAGGCTGGATTTGTTGCCCTAGGAAAAAAACTACTTTTTTTTTTTGCACAGAATGGGATAATGGCAAAATTTGCATGCAGTACTCACATGGGCATGAGAGGGACCACTGTCATGTTGAAATCATACTTTCATTTTACCTCTAACCCAACCTCACAATAATGTAAAGCCCATGGCAGAAAGTCTGGCTGCTGTGATGTGGACAGGATAGGAAGGCATAAATTCCGGAAGGAAAATGTATTTGATGAGATTAGCAATAGAGGATTTAATCTGAGTTTTAGCCCTGAAGTCAGAGGGAGCCCATGGACAGCCTTGTGCAAGATATAATCTTTCCTTAGAATGTCTCATTAAAATATAGGAATGTTTTCACTGAAGAAAAATAAGGAAAATTTCTAGGACTTAGTATCAAAACATTTAGTTTGAAATTTAAAAAAAAAGTGATTATCAAATGTCATTAGACTTCTGCTTCTACTAAAAAGACTGAGAAAGCTTCTAACTTTATCCTTAGAAATTATGAAATCTCTTCTAAGAAAACAATTTATTTTTATTAGCACAGTTTGAGTCAAGTATTGATTCAATAACCTCACGTCCACTGCATAATTGCCATAAATCCTGCAGATTTATGCTTTAAAAGTGAGTCTCTTCTGTCTCATCAAAATTGTTTTAGTTTATTTTGTGTTCAATACAGAGAGCTGATGAGGAAAATGATTACTACTTAAAAAAATCCTCATTGTGTTTCATTTTATGTTACCTTTTAAAATTGTTTACTTGAATGAAAATAAATTATATAGGTCATAACTTGTTAAAGTTATGAGGAAGGAAAATTGGAGGAGTGTTGGATTCATGTTTGATCTGGCATGTAACCTTCTAAGTTTTAAGTAGAAATTGTAATAGAAATTGTTTCAGCACATCTTGGGATAATTTTAAAATTGGCATAAATCCAAGAGTCTCATATCAGAACACTAAATTTTACTATTAAGAAATGAAAGCTTAAATCCTTTCAAGGCTATGGCATCTACTGCACAAACAAAAAGCTGACTGATTTGTAAAATCGGTTTGCAATTTACAAAAACTTTGAAATTTTTTTTAGTTAATTATCCTGGCACTGTTGTAACCATCATAGATAAAAACAGCATCTGGGTTTCTGAAATGGAATTCTTGTGTTATTGTTAATTACCAAATTTCTACCAAATTCAGACTGAAAGGTAATTATTTTCATTAAAACGTGCCTCTTATTTTTTTCTATGTAATAAGTATATCAAAGGGATCAAGAATGTATCCTTAAAAAAAATGGATTTTTTCCTAATATTTCCCTCAATCTGTTCCTAATATTTCTCTCAATCTCTGCATTAAGAGTAAATATATAAATATATTAAATAGTCTTATGTACTTGGAAATAATGTGGAAAAATATCCAGAGTGCACCACACGCTAGATATTCAGGTTCAGAGGGAAATTAAATATAAATATGAAGCATTGTAGAGATGAGTTTTTCTTGTCATGTCTACTAAATGTCAGCAGAAAAAAAAAGAGGATCTGCTCCTAAAATCCCTTAGTGACACTTAGAAGTCCTTATACTGATCTTACTGGGTGGAAGGCCACTGAATCTAGGCTCAAACTATTTGACAAAAGATGGCAAACTCTTATAAAAAGGTAATCCTTGCTCTTTGTGATGCATGTTAGATAGCCAATACAGAATTAAAATACAATATTGCAGGTTCTTAATGTAGTAATTTGGACTCTGTTTTATTTCTACATCTTGAATTGCAATTATAAAAAGCTTGAATCAAATAGAAAATAAAGGCTAGAATGTCAAACGCAAGGGGTTGTTGATGCCCTTTCTTCCAAGAATGATATATTTACTTGAAGCTGGAAAAAATATCATTCTATTACATACCATTTTATTTCAGTACAACTTTTTAAAAAGCAGTCAAACTTGATTCCCAAAAGTCTTGCAATATACTCAGAAAGTGATGATGAGAGCTCTGTTTTCTAATTTAATATTCATAAAGAAATTACTATATTATTTTAACTCTGTATCAGAATGAAACATCATTGGTATAAAATACTCTGTAAATAGCTACTATGGAATATTCCTTTGATAAAGAGAAACCCAGGTCCTGAAAGAATAATGTTAAAAAAAAGCTGTATTTAGAAAGCATCTACATATTGAATGTTACAGAAAT
>JAYDZK010000113.1:76780086-76794514 GCA_034509185.1 Euphonia xanthogaster
TATTGAATGTTACAGAAACAATGGTAGGAACACTGAGTCAGACAAATTTCTATCAATATTTCATTAGGCAATTCTGGCAAGTGATTAAGGCTAAAATCTTCAAATGTGTGAAGGAGAATTATCTGCTCATATTCTGGTATAATCAGCTGTACATTAAACTCGTAATTCTCCTGCTGTTCTTCACATGGATGATCTGCAGCTTCATTGTAGGAACAGGAATTGACTCATCTCACTGGTCTCACTCCATGAAAGTGAACTAAGCTATCCATATATGTTCTCCATAACAAAGTATTAATTAAAGTCCCTATTTAAACAGGATGTGAGCTAGAACATGATAAAATTAACATGAATATTGCAAAAGATATATTCTCTGCTTCATCTCCAACTGGGGTGTCAATTCAAAAATCACACTCTACATATTTTTATTCCATTTTCCAGAAAATGTTAGATTAATTTTAATGTTTGTGTAAATGAAGTAACCTTAACATAATAAACAAAAAAACAACCAACCAACCAAATAAAAACCAAGCAAAAATGCCCTCAACCAAACTAAAACACCAAGAACACTCTTAGAAGTGCAGTAATTAAATTTCTGTGAATTATCCTGGAAGATAAAATTAAATTAAAAAATAAATGGGAACCAAACATAATTAAGTACAATGCTAGGAAATTATGAAGTTATGAACTTGATAACTGGTTTCCTAATATCCATTTCAGCATGACATTTTTAATTAGGGTTTCTGTCCCAGGTGCTTTTATGCAAGGACAGGCCTTCTCTCACAAATACTCGTTCTCCCTTTGGGCTTTTGACAGCATTTCTGAATACTTCCCACCAAAGCATTTTTGATGTTGGAAACGTGCAGGGTGGGGATGTTGGAGGTGGGAAGGGGAAGGGGGGAAAGGGGTGTTTGTTCAGAGTAAATTTTAGAATACTAAAACTCCAAGATTTGTCAAGGGATATGCCAGACAGGAACCAAGCAGCATTTCCTCATGGGCCCAGCCAAGTGAAACAGTGTTAGGATTTAAGCATTCAACACAAGTCTGGATTGTGAACAGCCATGCTACTGCCCCAAACCCTGCTATGTCTCAGAAGTATTTTTTCATCAGAAAAAAAGTTACCTATGTACACCCACTCAAGTAAAAACACCTGTGTACAGGTACAGTTGTATACATCTCTTAGCCAAAATATGCATTCAAACGAGCCGTGTGCTGACTGTGGGGTGAGCAATCTGGATATGAAAGAGATGAAGTTTCCTGAAGTGTTTCTCAGTAATGTGACAAAGAGGATGATAATTATGATTGCATGAACCAGACCTGTGTTGAATGCAGGACTAATTTGGTCTAAGTGGCCAGGTGTTAGCAGCAGGGAGCCCTGTGGTGAGTGATGGACACAGACAGTTCCAGCAGCCCTATTGCAGGGGAATTCATTAACTATAAAATTTATGCTAAAAGAATTCAAGAAAATTGTAGGTCTTTAGGACACCTATCTCCATACATCCCCTTGCAGCTCTGCAGCATGATAAACATTTGCAATTGCAAAACAGATGCACAGTTACTGTGTTCCTTACCATTCAGTCTTGTTTTAGGAGATTCTGAATCTCCATGAGATTAGTTGTCATGTTAAACACATTAAGTTTGGTTGGTTGATTCCAAAACAGCCTGCTTTTGGCATTCCAAATGCAAGCGCACGTAGCCAGATAACCAATAAAAATGCTTACGAACACAATGTAGAAGTCAAGAGCTGTGTTTAGCCCTGCTCTTGTCTTTACTGCTTAGCAGACAGGAGGCCTAGTGATAGATTTTTCAAAGAGAAGGAAAAAAAAAAAGGTAAAATCATAACAGATAATAAAACTGTAGATGGACAGTGTTCTTTTTAGTGAATTAAGCTTATTTTCTTCTGATTCAAATTTAATTTAAATAAACAGAAGTCTTGTATTTGAGGAGTGAAAATCAAAATTCTTTGGAGGTAAAGCAAAATAAGACTTTCCAAGTCAAAGGAAAACAAATATTAATGCTTCTCATATTGTTCATTTAGAAGTTCAAATGATCTTTAAAGTACATATGCATTAAAAAAAAAATACTGTTTGTGAATTTACACCTATCAAATGACATACTCCCTATGTAGTATAAACTGTCAATATCTCAATGAAAAATTCATAAGTAAAATAATTTTGCTAGAACTTGTCTTGCAAAATGAGTTTCCTTCAAGAAGGAAAATCTTACATTTTTTTCTTCACCATCCTAATAGATACCTTCTATTGAAATCCAAGATCAAAACACATAAAGATTAAGAAAAGGCAAAGGACTTAAGTTATAAATATATGTACTTAAATGTACAACTAAGAGTAGTTGCACTGAAGTTACTGAAGTTCTTTACTGTACTTGCAGCTAAGTGTATGTAAACTGAATAAAAGATTATGGAGGAAAGAGGCTTGTGTCTTCATTTCCACCTGTAACATAAAAAATTGTAATTGCTCTACTCTTCCATTTTTCAATGTTCGCTTACCCAAAATAGATTAAGATAAAAATACAACAGGTCAATATAACTGATCTATAAATAGGATGTTTAATACCAGTTTCATTTCTTAGAGGCACAACATAGAATAAATACCTATATGTCTTAGCACATTTTAACAAACAATCTACACTAATAAAATGTAGAAATTTTTAAAATTCATTGCACTGCCCTATGTTGCAGAAGCATGACAAACTGAATGAATAAAAGTTTTTGTAGTGGATCTGTCTAGATCTTTTTATAACTAGTCCTCTCTAAAGGCATAAAGAAGAGAAAAGGTTTTCAGTTCTAAAAGTCAAGTTTTACTGGAACATAAATTAGGATAGTTATTTTCTTAAGTGGAAAACTTGCTAAATAAGAAAGGTAAAAGACAAATGGAAAATGACCATTGAGTCAAAACCAACCAACCAACCTGTCTACCTAATCCCTGTTTTCTCTTTATTTTGTTGTATTGTAAAATTGTGATTGTGAATCAAAGTAACGTTATGTGCTGTTTCACTCCAGTTCATGTAAGTTGCAGGTTTGAAGAGAGTGCTGTTGGTATGCAGGCTAGGGTAGGATGAAAGTTGCATGCTGTCACATTCAAAAATTTTAATTATAGTCACTTAGCAATGTTAGACACACAACCCCAAAAGCTACTAAACTTGACAAATCGTGACTAAAATCAGATAAGGGCTGACGTTACATGACAAACAAATCTCAGAAATAAAAAGGGAGCATGCAGCTCTGGGCAAAATAGTCAGACAGCTGATGTCCATTGAACCTTCAGCATGACTGTCTGGTTTCAGTGTCAACACAAATTTCTTTCTAGAGTATTTCATCCAACACTACAAAATTGTTTGAAGCAGAGATGGAATGTGGGACTGCTTACCCACTTGATGTTGACTAGAGGGTAATATGGGGAAAAAGCCCCTTGTTCTCATTTGAATGCCTAATGATGGATGTTTGGCGTAAGATTTCATTATCCTGCTGAGAACCATGCTTGCAATACTTCACTATTAAAAAAAAAATGTGATTGAGCTTTGTACTCAACAAAAAATTCTTCTGTTTCCCATTACAGAGACTGCATGGCATATTAAGCTAATTTCAACTTCATCTGATTATTCCTTCAGTGCTTCATAACTAACTAATATTCTCTGTCATTCACCACTTTTATAATGCCATCAAATCAGATTAGACCACAGGGAAGAATGAAGAAGACTATACATACTATGCTTGCATTTATTTTCCAAGATTCGTGCATTAGTAGCTGTTCTTATAAATTTTTTTTTTTTTTTTTTTTTGGTATCAAGGTATATTTCAAGCAATTTCATTGCTAATCTAGAAATTTTGTCTTCGCAGAATTTGTATTAAGTTGGATGAATGCAGTCTATTAATTCAACAATTTGTGATTTTGGCACTGTTCTCCTTCAAGTCAGGCCAAGTACCATAAAAAAGTTTTCACTAAAACTAATAGTGCATTTAATTAGTTCTAAGCAAGAGTTATGCAATCAATAATTGAAGTATAATGACCCTTCTAGCCTACAGTACCAGCAACATGAAATGAAATTCTGACCAAGAGATACCTGCCTGAACTTTTTTTTTGCAATTCCTAAAACAGTAAAAAAAATACTGATGTTCAGCCTAGACTGTCCAGTCTAGGCTGAATAATCTGTATGACAGATTTTTTCAAGCAAGACTTTCTGATTAGGAAATTTTTTTCCTGCAAGTTCTTTGCTAAAATGTTTATTCTCACAGTTATTTATTTTCACTTTTACTGATTCCCAAACATTTCACGACTAAATAAGTGCATCGATTGAATAATTTTTGTAGTGGACAATTTTATCAATTTGTGTAATTTTTGGTAATTCTTGAACAAATAACGATCAATATAAACAATCAAAATTCCTTGCCCTCCTGTATTACTGAGGTAATGGACTGCAGATTCTGTAACTTTTGTCACAGAGTCACACCTGTAGGGCATCAGTTGAACTTGATGCTTCTGCCACTGCCACCTCTTTACACGTACTCCAGGCACAGTCCTCAGATTTTTTCCTTCTGGCATTTCCATGACTTCTATCAAACCTTTAATAGAAGGCTTAAATTCTATTAAACCTGTACGGGCAGGGCTATTTTGCCCTGCCCTTACACCTGTGCATTTCCACGACTTTTCTGCAATTACACTTTCACATAATTTTATTTTGCTTTGAGTATTTCTACGGTGTTTTACTGTTACTAATCTTTCACTGTGAGTGAGGGTGTTTTTGTTTTGTTTTGCTTTGGCTTTTTTCTCTGCATTAAGTCCTCAGAATTCTTGGTATTAGAAATAAAACATCAAGGCTGGAACATATATGTCCTCTTTATGCTTGGTAAACAAAACCCCTGTGGAAACACAAGAAATATAAGATATTGTTTACCAGGAATGGCGTTTTGTAAAAAAGAGTTGGTGGAAGAAAGTGTCTAGTTGTAAGTCAACATAGGTACCATTTGGTCTAAAAAAGACTTGTAAGAAGGAATTCAAATCATCAGTCTAAAACCTGACATTTTAAGTGTATCCCAAATATGCCACTATTAGGTAGTCAATATAATATGCTCTCATTCTTGGTTTTCCTATTCTTCTTTAATAGTAAAGCAAATAAAGCCAGGGAGACTGACTTCACATCTTAATGTTTATTCTAACTCACAGCACACTTATCTGGCAACTAAAATCTTGTGTTTCACATTCTTGCTCCCAATGATTTCTTTAATGAAATACATCAGTTTTATCAGGTGTGAGCAAAACCATCAGAGCCCAGAGTATTGTATAATATGCACTTGATGGTTTTTTTTCACCTGCACTGACCACTCACACTTCAGTGGGAAGGACTGATGTTATTCCCAACCTTGAGGTCTCCAACATTCCACTTGGTCAGCTATAAGACTAGGTTGCTCAATTCCATAGTCTGTCAAACCTTGAAAACCTACAAGTATGAAGGCTACACAGTCTGCATGGGCAGCCTCTACCACTGTGCGACTCTTCTCGCAGTGACAATGCCATGTATCCAGCTCAAACTTTCTTCACCAATGTTTCTTGTAAATTTATCCATCACTCCACTTGTCAACCTAGGAGCATACAGAGACAAACCGTTTTCTTTCAGATTGAATGCAATCTGTCTGTCATCAATCTGAAGTCAATCTTCTCTACAGGATGGATCCTCTTGGATTTTCATTTCAGCACATGACACTTTAATCACTAGAAATCTAAACTTTCTGTTTGAGAACTCTCTAATTGCCAGTCATTCACACAACCTTGATGAAAAGGAGAATAAGAGGACGGTACAAGATGCTGGCTGTCTTTGGCTGCATCTAAATGGCATGAATGCCTAAGTCAGCAAAATTATACTGTAGTACTTTTTAATGAGTTGTACATTTGTGCAGCTCCTCAGCCCTGTTAGTAAGACTACCGCAAAACTAAGCCCCATATGAAGAAATATATCAGAAATCATACTAAACATTTACATTTCTTTTTAAAAAAATCAATTATTTTTTAACGAGGCGAGACTAAAGATAAAATAAATGATGAATTGCAGAGTCATTCAGGCTGGAGAAGCCTCAGGAGTTCTCTAATCTGACTAAAGCTCTGAGGTCAGACCAGGTTGCTCAGGGCTTTATAAAGTCTGGTCTTGAAAACCTCCAGTACAGACATTCTGCATCCTCTCTGGGAAGCCTATTCCAACACTTGTCTGTCTTCTTGTCATGCCCACTCCTCCCAGCCCTTAAACTGGATCTCCTGTCTCTTTCAATTTATATCTATTATCTCATGTGGCCCTGTCACGCACATATCTAAAGAGCCTGACTGCATCTTCTCATAACCCTCCATAAGGACTGGAAGGCTTCTATTACATTGCCTTTGCAGCTCGCCTCCCCTTTTGCTCTCTAGGCTAAGTAATCTCAGCCCCCTGATCCTTTCCTGGTGGGTCATGTGTTTCAAATAGTAAGTCACAATTCATTTCAGCAGTAGGACATAAATCTGAACAAGAATATGCAAAAGTTCAGGTCCTCTTGTTCCAGTCTATTTTAAGTTTAGTACCTTTTTTTCCACATTATGCTTCAGTTTCTTTCTGTAGCTCTCTAAATGCTCCTGCAGGCGACCACTAATCATCCACTTCCCTTAAATAGTGATAGATAATTTTTCACAGAATTTTCTAACTTGATATAAGCTTCCAATTCAATAATCACCTTGTTCATTAAAAGAATTGCAAATACATTTTACATAGCTTCCAGCTTTAGTACTGGCTTTCGTACTTCAGTTTTCAGATGCTTACCCTGAAAACACAGAGGTGCAGTTCCAAGATGGAGTTCTCATAATTTATGTTTATCTGTTCTTGTAATTAAACATTTTCAAACTAGTTTTCTAATAAGTCTAAAAAGGCATTGGGCTTACCTCTGCTGCATTTGGAGAAGGAATTTCTGGGTGAGGAACAGAAGGAAAAAACAGGGAACCCAGAGTCTTAAAATATTAAATGTTTAATTTTGCTTGGAGTGGAAAGCCAGTTTAAGAACAAATTTCCAGCCAAAGATAACATTCTCTGAAAAAGTAGAAAATTGAGATTTTAAAATACAGTCGTATGGACAGCACAAAGCATCTAGTTTGCTATATGTAATCTAAAGTGATTATTGATAGATTCACTGCATAACTGCCTTTAAAAATAAGAATATTATGTTTGAATCCAGTCTGTCTCTTCAAATGATTATGTTCTAGTAAATGACTGAAAATTGAAGTGTGCTGAAAGAAAGTTATTCTTTGCAAAGAGAGAAGTTAAATACTAAAAGAGGTTCCCAGAGAGGCTGAGGCATCTTGATCCATGAAGATTTCAAAAAAAGAAAATAAAAAATAACTAGACAAGGCTAGGAGCAGCCTACTGTGACTTTGAAATTAGTCTTGTTTGTAGTATGATGGTGAGTTGATCTTGGCTGGCTACCAGTCCTTCACTCTCTCTTTTTCACCTCCTCTCCTCAGCAGGACAGGGTAGAAAATAAGAAAAAGTTTATTGAGGTCAAGATAAAGACAGAGGAATCAGTCATCAATTCTCATCATAGACAAACCAGAGCTGATTTAAGGAAGATTATTTTGGTTACCAATTAAAATAGGGTAGTTTGGTAAACAAGGACAAAAGACTCTAAAACACCTTCCTCCACCCCAGCCTTCTTCCCAGGCACAGCTTCACTCTGTCTCTAACTCCCCTACCACCCCAAACCCCGCCCTAAGCTGGACAGGGAAATGGGGAATGAGTGACTGCGGTCAGTCCATAACAGTTCCTCTCTGCCTCTCCTTGCTCCTCACATTTTCCCCTGATCCAGCTTGGGGCCTTCCCAGGGGCTGAAAAGAACCACCTGCCCCAGCATCTCCTCCCCTTTTCACATCACCTCAAGAGAGATGAGCAGGACCTGATGGCATCCAGAGGTGCCTTCCAATCTAATGTATCCTTATCCTGCTATTCTGCAATTGGATTTAATCGCAGTTTAAAGCAGCTGCTAAAATATATGAGAGCAGACATATCTCATTATTAAAAGCTCATTTAGCTTGATTTTCTGAAAAATTTAATGTGGGTACAGTCAGTTTTGCTTTTTATCAGCTTGTGAACGGCACATCTATTTAAATTGGAACTTAGTTTAAGATAAATAATAACTTTAATTGGAACTTAGTTTAAGATAAATAATAACAGTCTCTCATGCTTTGAAAACAAATAAATCTTGCAAAGTAAAAATATTTGTTTTTTATTTCTGACTAGGAATCCTCATGGAAGATAAACTGGAAAGCTTAAGATACCTGCACCAAAGGTCCCTAAAACATTTTAAGAACTCTCTTAATTGCTTGATCCAGCTAGCTATTGACATTACTGACATTCACTGTCTGAAACATGAGAGTCATTATGAGAACACTGTAGGTGCTCCAGACATCATAGCAGGTAATAAAGGGGAATATTTCTCAATTTAAAATAAAGTATATAAAAATAAAGACATAGTCTTGCAATAATAGCTCTTTGCATTGAACAGAAAGAAGGTTAGCTGAGCTACTTTGTGCTCGCTGTTGTCAGATCACATAATCTCTAAAATCCAACTCTAAAATTCTTTATTTTTTAAAATTAAATCTTAATTTCAAAACAAACATAGAAAGTACAGCAACCAATTTCCAGAAACAAACTCTATGTCAAAATTTTCATATGGCTAGGAGTTATCTTTGGTCCTATCATTTTCTTAGCCCTATATGTCTGGTCACTCTATAAATGCATGTATTTCTGGATGCTTCTTCAAGCACGGACACTAGAATTCAGCCCTAATAGATCCTTCAGAAGCAACTGTGACTTCTGAAATGGTTGTAGGAGCTAAAGGCTGCAATATAGCATAGAGAAGATCTTGTCATGCAGAGAAATATGCTATCTTCTTATTGTGTTAGGTTTGTATGAGATGGTGTCTTTATTCCAGATAGGAGGACTACCACAATAAGCTTTTTGCCCACATCACTGGGTGAGTCCAGCCTTACCTGCTTACAAGCCACTGTTCAAACTTTTGTCAAGTGAAAAAATACCTATAAACTCAATACTAGCTTTTTTTTTTTTTTTTTAATTAAACAGTGGTATATGTACAGCAACTTTGAAAATAATCAGTCTTCACTAGAAGATCTAGAAGAGCTGCAGCATAATGATTCTTGAAGCAGTGTTTCAGTTTATCCCCACAAGCAGTTTGGATCTGGGAGGCACATAACAGGTTCCACAGGCTCAGGCTCAGTGCCACCTGTTACCATTATAGAAACACAGAGACCATAGAAGCCCTGCAACCCTTGTTATTGGGTGCTGCAGTTGTCCTAATTAGGAAACATTCCTTATTTGTGCTGGTTGGTAAAAGTATCTTTATGGTAACAAAGTTCTAGATTAAAAGAAGTGGAAGAGAGACACCTGTGGCAGATGCAATATCAGTTACAAGCATTATATTAATGCAGTGTTCTTTAACTCTTTAACCTTGCTTGATGCAAAGAGTTCCTTCTGTCTTTGGGAAAGCTTGCCCTGATTCTTTCTCAAGAACGTAGGGAACCACTCTGAAGCTCAAGCAAGCAGCAAGTTCTGCTGCAAGTGTGTGCTCAACAATTAAGAGAATTGGGCTGCTGCAATGTAGTTCTCTAAAGCTGATATTTGAAAATGTTAATTCTCTAGCATTTTCCTCTTCCTTCTCTATTTAAGACTAAATTTCCAAAAAGTTGCTAAACTAACATGCCATGAGTGTACAAAAAGCACTTATAAACTAGAAGATGCGAACAAGATCTTCCAAAATAATCTTTTTTCTCACCAAGATTCTCAGTCTTTGCTTTTCCTACACAGACAAACACTGTGGGCTTTGAATGTGCTTAGTACTCTGTTATTGCTAGCCAACTCACCATTTCTACCAAGATGTTAAACAATATTGACCATCTACAATTTCTGACAAGGTATTCCCCGATCCATTGCCATTTTAATTTGTAATACCATGCAATTAATTTTTCATTTGACTAAAAGTTCAGAAGAATATTTATTCTCTTCACACAAAAGGTCCATTTTTAAATTACTTATCAAACCCATAGATTCTCCACTGAGTTAGTTTGTGCAACGTAGTTGCTAGGCAACCAAAGTAATTTTTCCGTCTTAGCTCAGCAAAGGAAGATATAAGTTTTCCAGCCTGAACCTTGCTGAAGCTTTTCTGGTTTAATTAAGTCTCTAACGTTTGTAATGCCTTGTCATTCATATCTCCTCACATTCCTTTTTTCATTGGAGTTTCATGGAGATGGGAACAGATGTAGTTCTCAGAGCTTGTGGTTTAAGCACAAGCCAGTAACAAATTACCTGGATCCATAACTTAGGAGGGAACAATGTAAACATATAGAACTCTTCAATAGTTTTCTGTCTGATGAAACAACAATCATAATTCCGTAAAGTCAGCTTCAAAAGTCAAACATGGAACAGTTATCAGTTTTAGTGTTCACAGTGTTCAGGTTCTTCTAGATTGTTAGAATACTAAAAAACCCCATAATGGCTATTTTACCTTCCTCTCCCCCCACCCCCAGCTTATTATTTCATATTAAAATTGGACACATTCAATATTTATACATTTCTAATTGAGCGATCTCCAACAATTTATTTCATGAGATGGTGTTGCTCCAGAAGTGAAATGTTTTTATCTAGAAATGTGCCCAATGCAGTAATCATGAATATAGTTAAAAAAAAAACAAACAAGATTTAACATATTCGGTGAGTCATAAATTATATATAACATTTTCAAACTGGAAGAGGAAGATGGGCCGGATAAGCATATGGCTATATTCCATTTAAGATTAGAGCAGTTAAGAAGCAACATAGGAACTGGCAAATAATAATGGTTGTTCCCAAAATGATGAGAAGAAAATATTATAGGAAAGGTAAGACAGTATTGGCACAAAAAAAATCTTGCTTTGGTGAATAATAGCACTGTTTCAAAGGGTTTTTCTGTTCCTTTATTATTTTTCAGTAAAATGATGGATTTGCATGCTGATTCAGTGTTTTCAAGACACCCAAGTTTTGCAGTAGCTGCTATAGCGAACTGAGTTTCAAGAAGAGTCCCCAGAAAACAAGTTTTTGTTAAAATAACAGATTCCCTAACTGATGAACATTAAGTATTGGGTACAAAAGAACCCCAACAACAACAACAGAAAAAGGTGGAGTCTTTATTATCTCCACAGCAATTTTCAATTTCAGCAACTAAAGCTGGAAACAGCTCATCTTTCAGAATGACTGACAAAAAACCAAATTCCAACTAGACTCCAAATAAAATTTTCCTTCCCATTCCACTTTCCTTTTTTAAATCCAAGATTATTATATTAAAAATCCCAAAACACTGAGAGCTACAGTGATAACTAGAGCTCAGTAGGATTTAAGCAAGGTTTCACAAGAATTTCAGGTAAGGGAATAACTTAATCATTAATGTGCTACTTCTAAAGAAAGATTTTTAGCATGAAAAAGAATATACAGCTCTACTATAAAAATATTTGTCACTACTTATTTGAAGATCTTTGAAGAACTAGTTTGGTGTGTGACAAAGACAGGGGTAAAAGAAAGCAATACCTGCCAAAGGACCTAATACATCAGCTTTGGTGGCTATGAGGTCCAAAAAGTATATGTTAGAGGCAAGAGGAATCTAGGGTCATTACAAAGATAATGAACAGTGGCAGGCAGTAGTTTAGGATGCCAAATGATTCATTACCTTGATTCTGCTTCTGCTCTGTATGTAGAATAAAATAATTAGGACTCTCTACTGGGAGACAGAGCTACATGACTTTTTCCATACACGACATACAAATCCAGTCCCACTAAAATAAGAGCTCCAATATTGCTCCGAACCTTTGTCCAAAAACTAAGCCAGAAGAGACCACTATAAAAAAGGATACTGCTGGAACACAGAACTTTACTGTTCTGTCTTCTATGCCAAAATGAGTAGATGAACATCTGCTAATTTTATACTAGCAAGGCATTTTGTACCTTCTTGGGAAAAAAACCCAAATACCAGCCGAACCAACCACCAAACAAAACCAAACACAGGCAGCTTAGTCTGTGATACTGTGAGCTGCAAGAACATTAGACACTGAGCTTGCTGTTTTCCACAGCAAATGTATGAGCAAATATATGCTTTGATACTAAGATGGATGGTTTTAGTAACTTCAGGACACACATCATCATGAAAATCCTCTTAAATGTTAAGTTTTTTTTCCTGACCTACGTATGGCATGGCAAACTGCAAGTAACTATAGCAACACTGCAACCATAGAAGCTACCTTGGATTTTTCATTTTCATTATACAGCCTTGCACAGTATTGGTGTGTTGGTGTAGGATGTGTACTCCATTTCTACTCATTTTGTTGAGTCCACCTTTTCAAAACACTGAGATGCATCTTCCTTCTTTTAGCCAGCACAAATTCAGTGAAAGCTAAAGCCTGATGCAAAGAGAAGAAAAGGGAGGGTTTTAAGATCGCATTCAGACCTTCATGTTTATTCAGCCAATTGCCCTGACTTCCAGCTATGCATAAGCATGTCTTTATTTTAGCATGGGTCAGACTCATGGGATAAATAAATAGTCAGACACAATATTTGTATATCGGAAAACTTCAATAATTATTCAGTGGGTCAGATCTTACTCTAAATGACTGAAAACTGAAAGCCTGAACTACAAAAGGGAAGGAAAACTAGACTTTCATTTCGGTTTGCTATTATATGATGCCAGGTGAAAAACAGGCAGAATTTCCAAACAGCCTGTGCTGCTGTTTGCATATTGCACATTGTCCCTGTAGCTTCTAAGCTAAAATTGGTGAAGGGAGGGATTCTCACAGTGCTGGCAAAGGTACTTGGTGTGAAAAGAAGGGGAGCAGCAAAAGCAGAAACCTTTTCAGAGTAGTAGCAGCCCAGCAGAGTCCTTGATCAAAAGGACAAACCCAGGAGAGATGTGCCCAGCTGCACCCGGCTGCCTGCTAAAGCCATCAGTGTCATTCCTTGTTCCTTTGATGTCTGCAGGCAATCAAAATGCTACATGTAGTTTGGCAAAAGGAGAGCTTCTTAGTCTCCATTCCCACTCAGTTCCCCTGTGCTAGAATGACTGTAATATGGCAACAAACACTGCAAACACAAGACTTAGTAAAAGCAGCAGTTTAAAAAAATTGTAGCAGGAAAAAAAGTGGCCAGGACATTACAAGGATTTCATAATACAGACGTCTAGAAAAAGGCTGGTTTTAATTTTTTTTTTTCTTAGACACATTTCTCTTCTACAATCCCTTTAGATATTTTACTGCAATAGATCTCATAGAAAAATAACAGAAAAAATATTGCATTTAAGACAACTGAAAGTATCCAGTTACTTATCTGCCATTTTTTGGAAGGACAGCTGTCTGAAACGCCTTCTTTTTTTCCCTACTATTTGTAGTAAGAAGAGAAAACACATGTGAACAAGGAATTCATTTTACAATGTACTATACAAAAATAAAAAAAGAGGTTTTGGCGGTTGTTGGAACACATTGGGCCATTTACAACTGCAGGAAAATGTTAAACAATAAAGGGAAAGAACAAAACTCGAGAGGCACATATTTGCCTGTTTTAAGGCAGGGTATAACTAATGATTAAAAAACATCATTAAAATGTAGGCAAATTTTTTGCCATAAATAATATCACCAACAAATTAACTTTTATCTCTTCATAGGTTGGCCTACCAAATTAGCCACATTTTTTCATGAAATCATCTGTAGCAACCACAACAGTGACTTTATTTCATAATTTTATTTTTTTTTTTTTGTAAGAAGGATTTTTCCATTAATTCAGTCTCTTGGGTTTCTGGGGGAAAAAAACCACAGCAACCCAACACCATCAAAAAACAATCACACCAACAAAACTGATGCCTTAAGTTTTAGTTTTTATATTTTTCATTCCTGTACTGGATTAGTGTATAAGTCTGAACATCATATAGTGTGATAGTAAGCTCTGTTCATAGTTTGGTCAGGCAAAACAATCCTTCCAAGCCTGAGAACCACGGTCACCATCACAGCCTCAGGCCCCGAAAAGTACGGACAGATGTGAATTGGGGAGGCACAAATTGGGGGAGTGTGACTTCATTACCTGGAGCTATAATTGGACAATTAGGTCCTGATATGTAAATAGAGCAAACTCATATCTTTCGGAAAAACTTGTGACCTTCGTCCATGTTGGGTGTAGCCTCTGTAAGGCTACTGCATTGCCTAACGTGTATCTGTTAAAGGTCTTTAATAAATACCCACTTTTTATTCTCTAACTCTGTCTAGTCTCTGTTTTAGGTAGCCAGTCCAAGGCATCAAAACCAAGCACACGCAAACCAAAAAAAAAAAAAAAAAAAAAAAAAAAAAAAAAAAAAAAAAAAAAAAAAAAAAAAAAAAGG
>JAYDZK010000113.1:76794614-76805208 GCA_034509185.1 Euphonia xanthogaster
AAAACAAAAAAAAAAAAAAAAAAAAAAAAAAAAAAAAAAAAAAAAAAAAAACCAAAAAAAAACAGTGTACAATCAGCTATATAGAAATCTCTGTCTGTAAACTTGAACCTTGATAAAAATGACATCATTCTTAAGTCTAGATTACCCCTTGAAGATACTGACTCAAGTGGGGTTAGAAATATACCTAGCTGTTTTATTAAACAAAATGGAAAATTTAAGAATACAATGCCTTGAAAAAGAAAAGAAACCAAACAACTTGTATTCCTGAAATAACTAACACAGGACAGATTTTGGCAGCAAGGACATCACTTGCATTTTAAAATTTATCTGAAGCTGTTTTAAAAATAACTGGTCTGTCAACTTGAGTCAGTCATTTTAGTTTTTAAATCCTCTAATACTCTCTAGCATTTCTCTCCAAGGAATGTTTCCGGTGTGCTGTCATGTCATATTAGGGAGTTGATATAGAGGTTGTATATATTGGTGAAATCACTAAATTCGATCTTTATCCTAAGAAAGAGTGCAGCAGATATGAAGTTGGACTCAAACCCTTATGTAAATTTTAAAACACTCTAATAAATTGTTATACGATATTTTGTTGGTTTCAACACAGAATCTCGGTGGTGACAGCTTTCAGAGAGTAAAATTACCTTTTTTTGTGTCAATGTGAAAATTACCACTGTTATACTTAAATGAGACACCTTATTGAACATCTCCAAACATTACCTGAATATCTGTAGTATTCATTTTATCTCTTTTTTAAAGCCATACTAGAAGTATGGCTTTCTCAGAGGGTCCCATATCTACTCCTTAGCCTCCTTAGCTTGCATAGTATAAACTGAACAGATTCAATCATGAGGTATCTACATTTATTTCTTTGTATCATCCTACATTCCTCTGGAATTTTGAAGTCCAGGATTATTTCCTGTTCAAAATTTCTTCTCTCACCTTCCATAATATTTTGGAAAGAAGAAATATGACCTTTTCTAGATCATACACCTAGTTATCTCCTTTTTACTAGTTGAGATCTAGGTTAGGATTTCCTCCTGAAGAAAACCACCTTCTATTTCCTTCCACTTCCCAATCTACTAATTTTGTGATATTCATTTTCCCAAGTAGCAAGCTGTAGCAAGATCCAGATCTTTGCTTTTAATTGAGATTCCAGAATTTCTGGAACAGTACTATCATTCTTACAATCAGCTACAGCGCACAGTATAAAAGCTGAAGGAGATCCTTCCATTTTTTTCACTCTTTTTAAAAGATCTTTGGTCTGAAGGAAGAATTTTATTTTCTGCTGAGAGGCACTAACTATGCTTTACGCCTATTGACGCATCATTCTCACTCAGGGAGTAGGGAAGGTGGTGTCCTTTGTCTTTAGTCTTCACTGCAACCATTTTGTGTGTAGAAAAGAAGGAGTGTGCAAAGAAATGTTGAAGGTAGGACAGGAGATGTATAATTACAGCCTGCAAAGATATCTCCAATATTTTCCACTGTGACTGAATCAAGGCTAGGAATTCAGGATGTAGAAAGGCATGCTCAATCTTCTGAAACAAAGATCACGCAAACAAATGCTCCATATTAGTTAATCAATGCTTTATCTAAGCAGCTTTACACATACACACACAGAGCGTACCTAAGAAGGTGTATAGATTTACAAGGAAGAGGAAACATTGGTCATTTTAAAAAAATTATTGAGGATCAAAGTGTAGTTGTTTGTTATTTCTGTTAGTAACATTTCACAGCAAATACTGCGAAGTATAACCCTTTCTGCTAGCGCAGTAGTTTCATATGTAAAAATATTTATAAGGAACACATGCCTGATGGCTAGTAGCAATAGACTGGACTGTGAACTATATAAGCATTCTCTAATAAGCTAAGTAATCTCAAATTAAACTATTCATCTTGTTACCATTCTCAGTTTGAATGCTCTATTTGAAATCTTTACAATTTAATCATTCATTAAACGGAAGAAATTAAGCCCTGCTAGGTTCAAGAAATAAAACATTCAGGTGTGAAGTTTAAAGTAATAGGAAAGATCAATTGGCTTGCTTAGACTAAGCTATACTTGGTGTCAAATTTTTTCAACTTTTAAAAATTATTTTCAAATAAGAAGACAGCTGTGTTCACAATTACTCTCCTTGCTATATATATACATATATACATATATATATATATAGTGAGCAGAGTAATTCTCATATAACTGCTTCTGAAATGTTAATGTTTGTATTTCTACATATGCTTGCCTTTATTTTCATCTCTTAGCAAACAAAATGAGGAATAAGACACCAATTCTTCACAGACATTGAAACTTCTGTATTATGACTGTGAAAAAAAATCCTTGAGTTATAACAATGATCCTTATTGACCAACTCCTTTCCAGCTATATTATACAGTATTAACTAAGCCATGTATGTAGAAAAAAAAAAAGCAGAGCAAGCCTGCCCTTACAGCAGAACAGCGATGCTGCTATCTACAAATTCAAACTTCAGGAATTACTTACCTGAGTTGAGCCACCAGACCAACACAGGGGTGGCTAAGAAAAGCTTTGCTTGAAGTTGATAATAGTGAGATATCAGATGACAACTCTGCTGTATTATCTGCTATCCAGCAATCCAAACTAATTTCTGTGCCACTTTGCATTCTGCCCTCTATCTTCAGCTCTTTTGCAAGACAAAACATCTCTGTCAATGCACACACTAACCCCACCAGTAAACAGGTGCTCTACCTTCTTCAACAAACCATTATTTCACATTTCTTCTTCAAAATGTTTTGTTTCTTATTAAGCATCAGGACCATAGTTCCTTTATGCCCTTTCTAACAGGTCAGAGCTACCTTTGACTTTTCACTGAAAGGTTATCATGCAGAATAAGCCAAGAAAGTTCAATTACATAAGCAAAAGAAAACCTTTTAAGTTGCAGTATTTACACAGCTACATAAAAATCTACGTAACAATTTTTGCACTTATAATTGTTTTATATAACTGTATATCTCAACAAAGATAGAAATCCCATATTCAGATTCAAAGAATTTTCCGTACATATGCAAAGTCTCTCTGGAACATTAACAGCTAGCAAAGGACAAAGTGCAAAACAACTTCTAAAGCAGAAAACCCTTGGATAGCTAGTGGTATAGCCTCAAAAGGAGATTTCCTCTATTTTAAGGAGGTAACTAAGAAAAGGAACTATTTCAAACACCTTTAATTTTCATCTGATTCAGTAATTGAAATTGGAATTGATTTTCCTTTAAAATGATTGTTATACAAAGGTTATACTGCTGTAGTGAACATAAAATAAATATTTTAGGAAAATGGCTAACAAATCTTATTCTACAATCCTCAGTTCTTTACTGATGTGTCTAAACTTTTTAACTGAGTCACCTGGTCATTTCATAAGATCTACAAAATTAAAAACCCAGACTGAGGAACACACAAAACTTAACTCTTCTAGGCTCTCCAGTTTGTCTGAGCAAGAATTTTAATTTTGAAATGCAAACAAAGTCCATCTCACATCAAGTTTTGATAAACAGAAAGAACAGGGATTTAATTATATTAGGATCAGACTCTAGATCTGAGCAGCCCATATTTTCAAAGCTAGGTAAGTTTTCAAAACTATGTCATCAGACAGAAAGGTGTTGAAAAAATATGGTTTTGATAAAAATAACTTTTCATAAATGAAATTTCAAATACTGGAATTAATTGCTTGGTTTAGACTGAAAGAATTCCTTAACTTTTGGCAAACATTATTGAACATTTAAGATTTAAAAAGTGCTTTTTCCTTCCAAAGTCATCTTGGCAATTTGAATTACCTAAAAACATAAAAAGAGGTGTTGTTGGCTTCCAAACCTGAATACAAACCACATAAAAGTAACAGATGTCCTTAATTAAAAATAAAACACACCAAAACTGAAAATTCAGTTTATTTGCTACTTCTGTCAGACACTGTTACCTTTGTACTGCCAACAGTACTAGCTATCTACTAGTAATACCTACATACAGCCTGAGGAATGACCCTGGAAAGCAGTGCCATGGAAAGTGACCTGGTGCTCCGGGTCAATGGCAAGTTGAACGTGAGTCAGTCTGTCCTGGCAGCCAGGAGGGCCAATCCTGTCCTGGGGGGGCAACAGGCACAGCATCACCAGTTGGGCAAAGGAGGGGATTGTCCTGCTCTGCTCTGAGCTGGGGCAGCCTGGCTTTGAGCACTTAAGGCAGTTTTGAGTGCCACAATGTGAGAAAGATTTAAAACTATATATATATAAAAAAATAATAAAGTTATTAGAGAGGATCCAAAGCAGAGCTAAAAAGATGGTGAAGGGTCTAGAGGGGAAGCTGTAGAAGGAACAGCTGAGGTCATTTTGGTTTGTTCAGCCTACAAAAGAGAAGAATGAGGGGAGACCTCATTGCAGTTACACCTTCCTCATGAGGTGAAGAGGAGGGGCAGGCACTGATCTCTTTGTGGTGACCAGTGATAGGATCCAAGGGAGTGGCCTGATGTTGTGTCAGGGGAGATTTAGCTTGGATATTAGGAAAAGATTCTTCACCCAGGGGGTGGCTGGGCACTGGAACAGGCTCCCCAGGTTGTAAGAGTCCTCCCCAGCACCAAGCCCGACTGAGCGCAAGAAGCATTTGGGCAATGTTCTCATGCACATGGTGCGATATCTGGGGCTGTGCTGCGCAAGGCCAGGAGTTGGACTGTGAGTCCAACCCATCTTTGTGGGTCCCTTCCAACTCAGAATACTCCATGATTCTATTATTTGTTCAACCCTCAAATACATCAAAAAGAAGGAGTAAAGTGGTACACAATCTGGGAGGAGGCAAGGGAGGCGAAGTAGATACTAATAGTTCATATTCTAAATGATATTGAAGGCAGGCTTCAAACTACACAGCATTGTAGATACTCACTTGGAAATACATCAAGAGTTTTAGTCAGTGTTTGAACCACAGAACTTTATGTGATAATACATGTTGTTTGTAGTGATAACAAAAGGCTGCCTCTCTCTCTCTTTTCTGCCTCCGTGCTATGTGTCAGGACTGCAGAAGTAGTATTTTATGAACTGTAATTAAATAATGGAAACTATATTTTGAATCATGAAAAAAACCATGAGACACCTGGACTGTTTTGAAATAGTTTTACAGAAGGTGATCTAAGCAAATGGATCTGCAATTTACAACCAAAGTAGGCCTGCTGGGCTTGGCAGGCTTCCCCCTCTTTACCCTTTCCATGTTGTGAGTGATACATTGGTTTTGCTGAAGAACTCAGCACTGATCCTTCCTTTTGATCAATTGTTGAGAGTTTATTGACCTTTAAAATGAAATAACAGCAGACTTGTCTAGAACAGCCTTCACCAAGAAACAATTATATCCTGAAATCATTAAAAAAAACTAATATTAAATATGCAAATAAAATGAAAGAATGTAATAGCTTTGAAACTGTTTACAGAAAAGTATTTCAGGTAGTTTCTATTGATGATAGATAACCAAAATTCTTTTAACACAAGAATTTAGAAACTCTAACAGGAATGTGTGGATGGAATTTCTTTCCCAAATAATACAGTAACACCATTCTGAGAGGTAAAATATGATCAGAGTCTTTAAGATTTGGAACACATTCAATGAAAATAGGGTAAACAAACTGTTATGCTGCTTTTAAATATTTTTTCTTTTCTTTTGCTACTTTGAACCCCCAGCTGCTGTACATTCAGGTGTAGGCAGGAATCACTGAGTCAAGATCAGATTTCAATGCACTTTCAAATATCTCATTGGAATATACTACTTTGTCCTGCTGTTTGAAGTATGAAGTGACTTCATGTTAACTGATGTGTGACTCAACAGAAGTTTTTGTGTTACAAATTGCAGCCTTTTCTCACAGGTTTCCTCTCCGCAGAGCATGTCAAAGTTAGTTTCATCTATTTAAAAAAGTTTTTATCCTCTTTGGCTATAAATAGTAGTATTGCGTATTTTGGTCTTATGAGTGTTACAAAATTCTAAAGTGTAGCCAGTTATCTTACTTCTGTGGCCTGAATGACTGCCTGGAAAACTGGTATAAAACTTCATGTAAACATCAAGACTGAATTTCTTTAAAGCATTTTTCTTTTACACTTTCCTCATTATGAAAGGGGCCAATAAAGTACACATAAGATCAGTGGGAGACAAAGTTTCCCAATACACATTCCAATAGAAATCCAATTTCAGGAGGAAAAATGAACAGAAAGAAAGATAGGGAGACTGAAATCTGAGTAATATATACAGTTGACTTCACTAACAAACAGAAAATTAAAAAAAATAAAAGTCTGAAGGACTATGTTTTATAAAGAAATTTGTGAAACCCTCTCTATGAAGAAGAGATGTGCAACCAAGGAAACAAGTTTGGAGGCTTGGGAGGTGTGTCACTGTGAGCTGCAGGAACTGCACTGCAGCCAACACCACTGTGTGGCAGTGCCACAGCCAGTGTGACCCACTGTAGATTTTTAATAGACACAAGGGAAAATAGCAGGCATGAGGGAAATTAATTCTAGGCTTGTCTTATCAATAACATTCCTTAAGGTTTGAAGGAGTGCAGGTAGTTTGTTTTTTCATTACTTGGCATTAATAATGAAAAGAAATTCAGCTATTTTTTCCAGAAGTGTATAACATCTGTGATTACGTCTCCAATGACTTCCTTTCACAGGTTGAGCTAGATGAAGGAGGGTCTATTTTTGCTTATTTTCCCCTCTGGTGGGAACTGAGGCTGCCAAGCATAAACAAGTAAAAAATCAAAAAAGACCACCAGTGCAGGTCAGCTGAAAAAATATCAAATCTGAAACATATCCCAAAAGAAAGCTTTATTTTCCTTTCCATCGTAACAGAATTCTTCTGAAATTCTGTTTCATTTGCTGTGACATTTTTAACATCAGAACTTTAGACATTTTTTGAAAAATATTTCAAGCAGTTGTGATTTTGCTTCCAATTCAGTATAAAAAGATTCAGTTTGATGCATAAAGTATTCAGGGAATGGTTCAGTATTCAATAATTTAGCTCTGTAGTAAGTCACTGATTATCTAGGAATGTAAATATTATCCATTGCTTAACACAAAAACAAAACTGCATAGTAGCTCTTAAAAGTGGCTCATAAAACTGAAGTTGAACTAAAGCTGGTCAAAGCTGTTAAGGAAAATAGGAGCAATAAGCAGAAGCACAAGGAAGACATTGACCAGTTACTAAACAAGGCAGAGATACTAGTTATTAATAAGGTGACAAGGCAGAAGTTTCTGGTATTTTCTGCTGCCTTTAGTGGCATAGATGGAGTCTACAAGATGAAGTAGGTGATTCAGCACATGTCAACCCACCAGTAGTGGAAGAAGGGGCGATCTTCAGCTTCTTTCAAGGTTTTAGCCCGCATAAATCTGTGGGTCCAGAGGGAATACACCCCAGTGAGTTAGAGAAGTGGCTGACACTGTTGCAGACCCACTGACTGTAATATTGGAACAGTGTTGAAGTCCAGGGAATGTCCTTGATGAATGGAAGAGGGTGACTATGAACTTCTGCTGCTGGGTCAGAACAGAAGGCTAGAAGAGCCCGGCGCAGGCTGGGGTCCGTGTGGCTGGGGAGAAGCCTTGCTGTAAGGCACCCGTGGGTCTTGGTAGACAAAAATTGCTCATAAGTCAGCGCAGTTCTGCTGCATCAACAAAGGCAAATTGAATCTTGGGCTGCATTCCCAGACGCATTGCTAGCACTGGGAGACATGAAGTCATCTCCATCTATTCAGTGCTTTTCAGGCTGCATCTGGAATATTATGTCCAGTTATGTTCCATTTTAAAGAATGATGTGGACAGACTAGAGATAGTCCAAAGGAGGGCCACCAAGATGACCAATGGGCTAGAGAACATCTCTGTGAGGAAAGAGTGAAGGAGTTAGGTCTTATCTCCTTGAAGAAGAAAAGGCTTGGTGGTGTTTTTCATGGTGTTCAGGTATTTAAAGGGCAGCTACAAAGAGGATAGAGACCCTCTCTTTGCAGTGAGCCACATGGAGAAGAGAAGGGATTGTACAGGCCAGGAAAAGTTTCATCTCAACATAAGAAAGAAATTTTTACAGAAAGAATAATCATCTACAGAAACAACCTCCTTAGAGGTATGACAGAGCCCCCCAGGCTGAAGGTTTTCAAGATACAATTAGACAGCACAATAGATAATCTCATCTTCTATGAAATCTGGAATTATTTTCAATAAGAAAACTACAAGGTCCTGCTGTTATTGCATGCTTCTTGCATTAACAAGTGCCAGAATTACTGCAGGTCGTTAAGAGGATTTACAGGATTTGCCTTACTAAAAGGTGAATGTGCAGGAGTTTCTCCACATTTTCTCAGATATTTTGTAATTTGCTTTGATGTTATGCTTTCTATAAATATTTAGAGGAATAGTAGAACAATAGAAGCCTAAAAGCAAAACTGCAGATTTTATATTCATCTATTTCTATAGTAAAATACATATAGCACTCTATAGTCCACTGACTTTTATAAGTAAATACTAATTCTTGCACATTCAGGCAATATTAACTCCATCTTATTCTTTTACCTCATCATCACAAAAGGACTCAAAAAATGTACCTGCTACCCACAACTGTTTAAAAAGAAGTCAGTCACACAGAATACTTCACAGTGGAGTCATTAGAGAAGGGTGCTCTGCAGTAGTCCTGCACATTTCAGATCTTTTTTGCTATTCTTAGTTTTTGTTCCCATTTGCCACACTGGTGAGGCTGTCATCAGCTTCAGCCACGTCATCCATACATGAATAGACATGAGTAGTTGTGATTCCACCCTTGAGTGCACATTTTATTCCTATACTGAACACAGTGTATTCCAATTGCTTTGATACTGGTGCAGTAATGGACCTCACCATGTCGTGCCGGATGGTTTAACCCTGTACCAGACACTGGTAGACCTTTGTTGCCCTTCAAGTTCACTCTCCAGTTGAAAATCAGAGCAATTCTGTGCTCCACTCATGCACCGAGGAGACCTATAATTTCTTTCCTGTTCCATAAAATTTCAGACCTGTAAATGTTTTACAGCTATTTCAAGCCAACCCCAGTCCTGAGAGTGAGAGTGGCTTCACTGCCAAGCTGACACTATGAAACCTTTAGGGCATATCTCTTTCAATCTTCCCAATCAGATGAGGAGATCAGAGAGTATACAACACATATTTTTTTAAAGACTGCTTATTCACCACTGGAAAAAGAAGGCTCAGAATGTTGCCTACAGTTAGGCTTTCTGTAGTAGAAGAATTAGCAAAGAAGACATTGTAAATATAAATTCTATATTGGCAAAAAATAAGCTGGCATTTACAATACACAGCTTCTAAGCAAAGAATTTTTTGAAACATCTGGAGAGTAAAAAACATGATTATACCTGTAGTTACAAAGAAAGGAGAAGGGAAAAAAATGGACTGATAACATGAACAATTTCATACAAGCATGTATTTTTGTATTCTCTGCTTGCCAAAACAGGTTCCTGCCCAAAATTTTAACAGACTAGGGTTAATCCATCACTTTTTAAAAATTAATACTCAGAGATAGTAAACTTGGTATTTCCACATTCCATTTTAAAATGAGATCCAAATGCCAGTCACAACCTAAACTTGGATAGCAAACACTGTAAGAGCAGGTGCTAGGGTAGAATAAACAGCAGGTGGCCATGGAGTAGACAATTCCTCATTTGTATAAAAAATGTGAAAGATGTATAAAAATAAACATAAATTTAAATTATTTATCCTAACCACTTTTAGAAAGAGCAAATAACTTCAGAAAAATGCATGAAAAATATTATTTTTTATTCTCAACAGACAGATTTCTGGGTTTCAAAGGACAGAATACTGAAAGAAATTCTTTAAGAAAAAAGTGAGGTAGAGGATTTTTCAGGAGGAAACAAGTCACTAGAAATAAGAGGTACCGTTTCTGACAGGATTGTCTACCAAGTGGGTGTGGGAGAAAGGAAAAGAAATACATAAAGCCTTCAAGAGAGCCTGGCTTTGCTCATATTCATATAATACAAACAACTATTTTCCAAGTCTTTTTATATCTTTTAATTCTTGTCATGGCAGACATACCTTATCTACTGTGTGCTTCTGTTTCCAGCAAATCCCACTCTGAAATCACAAGGACAACAGCAAAACACCTTCCAGGAATATAATTCCTATCCAAATAAGAGAGTGAACAATTTCTGATGAGGGTTTTGAAGAAACATCATAGACCAGATGATTCCATGCAAGTACTAGTGCCCAGTACCAGGCACGAGTACTTCAGTCCTTGTGCATATTCAGTTTGTTGTCCTGCTATGGGCCTCCACTCTCTAATGATCAGTGGCAGACTGTTACTGAGCCTCATAATGAAATAAAAGTTCTCCCCCCAAAGAGGCAAGGAAAGGATCTACCATTGAAGACTGTTGGCACGAAGTACCATCTGTGGAGTCAAGTTTTTAGCTGTTTTGGCTCGGGTTTGTGAGTTTGGGTTTTTTGTTTGGTTGAGCTGTTTGCTTTGTTTTTTGGCTTTTTGTTTGTTTGTTTTGTTTTTGTTGTTGTTTTTGGTTTTTTGTTTTTGTTTTTGTTTTTGTTTTTTTTTGTTGTTGTTGTTGTT
>JAYDZK010000113.1:76808340-76847706 GCA_034509185.1 Euphonia xanthogaster
AATTAATCAAGTGACAACCACAGGTTTCACATACTGGTCACTGCTTACTATTTTGAAAACCATGTGGCTTACACTATTCACACTTCCTGTACCAGAGATACTGATTATAGATAAGACATATAAGGAAAATTAAAATTGTACTAGATCTAGTGATATTATCAGTCCAAATGGGACAAAATTTTGTGCATTCAACCCTTCAGATCTTAAAAGCCAAACTCAACTCATATGTAGATTTGGAATAATTTCTCATGTTTAACTATTATACCATTGCATTCACACAAAGAACTTGCTTATTTTCTTAATGCTGTCAATTGTCATTCTGCAAGCCATGCCACATCCTGAGACCACAACAATTAAGTCAGGAATTATGTAATATCTTACTGGAATTTGTCACTTAACTCTTTCTTTGCATTTATGACTCCATTATTAATTGTCAGCATTTTTAATTCCCCATAATTAATTTATTACATAATTGGTTATGACCTTAATTCACCTAATCAATAATCTTCTGCTTTAAAAGCTTTATACATTGCTTCTCTACATCACTATTCTATGAATCAATTTCAAATATTATTGATTAATTATAATATTTTTCCAGAGGACTTGATTACTGCAACAATGTCAGCTACAAATATCTTTCCTTCCAGTTATTAACTTAATTTACTTTTATTCTTATAGTAGAAACACTTTTTTTGTCCCAAATTTAGACCTTTCCGATTCTTGCATTATTCATGACCACTAATATTCCTATTGAAACAAGCATATCACACCCATAAGATTTGCTTCCACCAATCTCACTTGAAGTACTCCTTCACAAGGTAGTCCTAAGTGCACCCTAGCTAACAAAGATTTTTTTTTCTTGACTACATTTCTGAACAAACATCTCTTTTCCCTCATGAATGACCTGTTTCTGAAACATGCACCGGTGGCTTCTCAATCTATTAGAAAGTCTTCACCAACCAGATCAAGAACAGCTAGGCATTTTAAGGAAAAGGCACTGTATTTTCAGCCAGCAAATCTTTGCAATGTGTTTCTGTCTTTGTCTTTTAAAGTGAAAAAAATAGAAAAACAATTATTTGGCTTTGGACTGAGTTTCAGTGTTTGGGTTTTTTTTTTTTTTAATGCTAAACAGATTCTTCTTTATTCTTTTATTTAGCCAGTAAAAAATTTATATTTTTACAATGGTTTATGAATCAACTTACTGATTACTTTAAAAATTATTAGTAGAACAATTATAAAGTCATTAATAATAATATTATGCCTTTATTGTCAGCATGACTCTTTCTCAAAGCATTGGAAGGTTTCCCATGAAATATCCTGTACTTATCATTAATTTCATCACATTTGAATGGCAATACCCCTCCCCCCTCAAATCTTAAAATCAGAAAGCAGAAAAATCTAAGAGACACAATTGAATCCACTGTGAATTCACAACTGATTCCTGTGAAACAGGAAATAAATGTGCTACTCCAACAGCCTCAAAAATTTGTTTGAGGCAGTGCACTGAGCTCAGCTTTTCTATTAACGGCAAAATTGAAACTGAGATAGTTTATCTTTATACAAATTTTCTAGTCAGAGCAAATATCTTTGGTGGTATCCATAACCAATAACAAAAATGTTGTTCAAAAATCTCAGGCTCCCATTGTAAAATTTATGACTTTAAATCATAGCTAGTCTGCCGCATTTGACTAAATGAATCATACTATGAAAAAGTGAAAAAGGAAAGAGTACCCAAGAAGGATGTAGTCTCAATATATGAGCAGAAGATACTTTCACTAATAGAGCAACAAAAGCGAGAAGAGATGAAAAATTAATTTCCTGAGATAGCACTGGAAAATTCTTCACAACTAAAGCTTCAACCTTGTTTTAAAATAGTCTGTCCTTCCCCTCTCCAACAGCTGTTGGCCTCATAAAATTTTAAACTATTTGCCAAAACATTGGAGGGGATTGCGGGAGTTTTGTTTGTTTTTAATACCTCTATTGTGTAAAGCTTTGTTGGTAGTCTTGCTAACAAAGCCATTTAAAGAGAATTTTGCCTCTTCTTTTAAAAAGCTACTACAGCATGAAAGTTGTATATAACAGATATTTTGTCTCACTGAACGGCTATATCAGCAGGCATCAACACGATCTCCTTTCAACAGAACCACAGCAAAAACCAACTCTATGACAAAATGGATTGTATCTAGAGCAGGAAGAGATTGTGTAAACTTTTCCCTCTTTTCAAAAAAACACCTCCTATCCTCATCCACAAGTTAACAGGAAACTCATTATACAATCTATTAAGAAATACAGCAGTTCTCCATTAATTCTCTGTCAATTGAATTAACTAACATTTATCTTGTCATTGCTGAACTGAAAATGAAAGAGAACAAGATACTTATACAACACTAATGCACAGTCCTGATTCATGTGGAAAACAAAAGCACATCAGAAGACCTGTTTGACACTTACAGATATTTGTCAAGACTACCAAAGCCATTTTGAGACTCCTTTTTTTCAGACAGAGTTTACATCTCCTAAATTCCAATCTGAGAAATTAGGTTTCACAGGAGGACTTCAATGGATTCCTAAAAATAGTATAAACACCACAAAATTGAAACTTTCACTGCCCCCCTTAATTCATCATTACTTGTACAAAAATACATTTCTTTCAGGGAAAAAAGTAATTATTTGTAGTCAATAAATACTGGCTCTCTTAGAGAAAACCTACACATTGTAAATGTAAAACTGGGAGGTCCTTAGAGGTACCAGAACTTTGGGACATCATTTAAAGCTTATGTCTTTGGATACTGTAGTGCAGCATTTGACAAACATTTATATTAATCCAGTATTGTCTACTCAATATTGTTTTATTCAGAAATGTGACTCCACAGGAGATTTATCTAAATCATAACTCTCTAGACATTTAAGGAAAAAAAAAACAGTTTCTTTTCTACACACTTTAGTTGCTTCTGAAATTTTTGGCAAAAAAGTCAAAAGTACCCTGTTTCTACTTGATATTATGTCATGCAAGACAATGTATAAAATACTGAGGTAGTTTCAAACACATACAGTTGGCCCCATCATTCTGCTATTTGGGATACTTTTGGAAGTTAGAGGGTTTTTTTGCATTTTTAGTAATGTTATATAGATGACAAATATATTATTAGAACTAGGTGGCACTAGAAAAAAAAGCGCCAAATAAGTATTCCAAATTCTATAAAATTGTTGACTCAGAAATGCTGTAATCATTTAGTGATCCACCACTGTCTGAAGAAGCAGTGAAAATATGACAGAAAATACTTTCTTAAAACAGACAGACATGAAGATCACTTAGAATACCTGGTCATTCCCTTTAATGGAGTTGAACAGTGAACAGTGAGATATTGGGAATAAATATGTTGTAAATCATTCTCTGTGTTCAGTTTCTACACATGGAAATTAAATCACAGCAGGAAATTTGACTTTAGTGTTGTATTGTCTTGCCATGACACAGCTACACACACCTCTGCTGCAGAGAGCAGACAGATGCTGCAGAAAAAACCTCCCTAGTCAAATTATATGACCTAAACTACTGACTTGACTGAAACTTTTGGTGTAAACATTACGAAGGACTATCAAAGCCATGGTTACTTTTGATTTAAACAGCTGCATATTCTCATTCTGACAACACTGAAGGTTAAAAAACAAGCAAACTGTGTCCCAAACCTTGCAACAATGATTGATTGTTCCAAAACCTATCACATTATTCTTTGCAGGATAGAGTTCTTTTCTGCCTATATTTTATAGCACATAAGTGGTTTTACCCATCAGTTTTCCTTCCCTCAATTTCCCGTGGAGCAATGTAAATTAATTAAATAAAAGCTCTGTTTAAGTACAAAGTAAAGGTGAAAAGGCAGGTAGGATACCTTGAAATACAAAAGAATAGTTATAGCAATCAAGTGGTCTATATATATCAAATAATTAAAAGAATACTTTTGATAAATGATAGTCAAATATTTCCCCTGGATGATGAGGAAGAGAAGCTTAGATCTTTTATCTTCACAATGTTCAGTAGAGAACTTGTATTTCAAATAAATCCAAAATTTAATGCAGCCAGTAATCTGTCTTCAGTTATGTGGTTTCCTCTGAAACCCATAGAGCAAGTTCTGAGCAGCTGCAGTGTGCTACAGCTCGTGGAAAGGATAACTACTTATCCAGACTGATGCCTCCAAGACCACTGAATTCCTTGGTCCCACTGTACAATTTACATTAAAAAATCCAGTAGATTTTTCTTTTGAATAAAATATTGCAGTTTAAGCAATTCTTAATTAAGTTCACAAGAGCAGCTGCCTGATAACCACAAACCTCTCTGTTGATTAGCAATAGTTGGGGGGGTGAGGAGGGAATATTTTAGAATTTATTCTTTTGCAAGAAAAATAGATGTTGAATACACAGTAATTGTAAACAGTACTATTTCTGAACAGGAAAGCGTTAGGTCTGTATTTTTACCACATTCTGAATTTCATTGAATGAGTTAAAATGCTGAATTCAGTGATCTCAGAGGTCTTTTCCAACCTTAATTGATTTTCTGTGATTCTGTAAAACATTATTGTCCAAAATTTAAAGTCAGTGCCAGCTGAGATTTCTGGATCTTAAAGACATTTCTTCTTCGAAGAATGTTTCAGAAGCTGCAATTCTTTTTATATTTATATGGCAGGCCTTTCTGAAGGAATAAAGCAACCTTGCCATTCTCTTTGACCATTTCCTCAATTTGGCAATCACTAGAAATCAGGCTGGAAGTTCTATAGGGAGTCAGTCTGTCTCCTTTGCTGAGGTTTGTTATAGCATAACTAAAAAAGGGTCGATCTAGGTCAAAGCTTTGAGAATTTATCTGAAACTAATTTAAATGTCCTAGGAATACACCATGGATGGAAAATTTCATGAAAATCAAGTCACACCATCCTTTCTTCTGGCTAAAAATGCAAAAAAATCCCAACAAATCCTCCCAAAAATAAGCAAGCAAAACCCAAAACCAAGCAGAAAAACAACAAAAACCACACAAGCAAAAACCCAAACCAACCAACCAACCAAAAATGAAAAAAGGCTCAAATAAACACTTGGAAACCAACAAAAATAACCTCACTAAAAGCAGTATCCAAATGTATATGCAACTTGATGCTGTGGTTTAGGAATGGTATTTCCCAATTCAGTGTTTCCACTGAAACCCTCAAAACCATGCACTGCTCACACACTCACTTCTCCCTCCCCATTCCATTTTCCCTGTGGAGGGATGGAGAGGACAATTAGAGGTAGAAAAGGCAAAGATCAGAGGTTGAGGTGAGAACAATCTGCTGAAAACAGCAATGAGATAGGAAAACAAACAGTATCAGCAACAGTATTAAGTGTTCAAGAGGTGAATGACTCACTCAATGGAAGTCACCACAGAGAAACCCCTGATCACACCTGACTGTGTTGCCATGCTGTGTGGCCTGGAAGAGAGTCCTCTCCCCATCCCTGGAAAATAACAATGGTACAGAATAATCGCTGGGTTCTGTCCATGCTTGTCCTAGCTAGTGCAAAAATTTACCCTTTACTGTCCAGAACCAGGACACTTGTATCATACTTCCTAGTCCTCTATGGACAAAATCAATTCGTGGTGTGCTATTATTTTAAAATTAATAGATTTTTAGATTTGTTGTTGTTGTTTGAAGTAAATTTGTTCAAAGTATAACAGGCACTGAAGACAATGCTACCATCTTATTTTCTGCTGTGCTAACATAGCCATGGGAAATACTGTTAATATAGCAAATCTTCAGTGGATATATTAGTTTAGGCAGTCTTCCACACAGAATTTTTTATTTCAACAACAAATGAACCAGCATGTTCATCACTCTGTGAACTTGGGGCACTTTTCAGAGAAACGAGTGTGTTTTTCATATTCTCCTATATGAAAACAACACTGGCTACAAGACACATCAATCTTGCTGAGTAATAAAAATCCATATTTTATTAATTACTACAATTTGTTGTTTAATAGACACAAATGCTTATTCTCCTTAATATGGAGATGTACCAAGTAATATATTAGTTTAGGCTTTATTTTTACTGCAGAGGTACTTAGAAACCATGGTAAAAGATGTTTTTCATCATTATAATTTATTCTGACCCTTCTAAGCCATCTTTAGAGATTGGAGCTAAAACAGAAAAACCAGTCAGACTTTAGGCTAATTTTCCAGCATTTCAAGAATGGAACAATAATTACAGATTGAATAGCTAATTTTTTTCATAGTCAAATGAGATTAGAATTAAAAAAAAAAAACAATTATATTGAAGTTGTTAGTCTTGAAGTAATATAACTTTCTAAGAGAGTATTAAGTCATTCAAAGTCTCCTTCAACTTCGTTAGTGTGCTGGCAAGTAATGAGCTCTTTATATTTGGTATCGCTATGAATCCACTCAACAAAGCTTAAAATAAATCCTGCTTCAGAGTTAACTTTTGCTTTCTGAAATGGAAATTATCTTCTATGACAATTCCTAATTATTATCTGAGGCTCCGTTATTCATATTAAGGCAAATCTCCAAAACAAACATGTTTGTTTAGCCAAAACTAAGGAAAGAGTATAGTATTATATCAATTCATAAATAGTCTTCTAGCTGGATTCTACTGCTAAAGTAGCTCCTTATTTCATTTAAAGTTTATACCTCAGAGTATAGTAGTACAACCACTCATAGTCATTTTCTGTTTAGCTGGATGGGGTAGATTTTTTCTTAAATTATTATTATTTTTGAGAGTGAAAACTGTGCTGAGAAGATGCTCTTTGGAAAACTTTCAGTTAAACTCAGGTTTATAATCAAAACTAAGCTAAGAGATGAATTGTGAAATATAACAAATACAAAAAGTGAAAGTCAACAGTTTATCTGTTTGGTTTGGGGGATTTTAGGGGTTTCTGGGTTTTGGGGGGTTTTTTTGGGTTTTTTTTGTGGTTTTTTTTGGTTTGGTTTTTTTTTTTTTTTTTTGAGGGGGTATTAGATTGTTGTTTAGTGTTATTTTGAGGAACATTACAGAAAACGAAAATGCACCTTGATCATTTTTACTTACTGTATTACTTCTTTCTCATTCTTTCATGCCTTCCTTTTGCAAAATCAGGAAAGTCCATTCTTCCAAAATATGTTTTTTCTCATTATACACAACAAGGTAAAGCATACTCCGGGAACAGTTGCAGTAGCCATCATGGACAATTCATATTGTATGCAGTTAGAACTCAGATGTTACTCCCCTGAATGGCTCTGAGACCTTGGCTATATAAACTTGAGCATGAACTTTGGAAATGACAGAATTAAAAGTCATCTTTCTCAGACAGTTTACCAGTATGCAGTTGCTGCAAATGTCAGAAAATACCACAGTTTATATAAACAGTAAAAAAAGCCCCTCTCCCACCCAGCACTCAAAGCCTTTATTAATATTAGAATTAATAGGAGGAAAAAAAAACCCAAACCCACAACACATAGAGATTAGCTATTTTCTAATGTCTAGATAAATTGCATATTGCCAAGTTTAGCTCAAGAATAAGATTCTAAGCTACATCTTTTTGCCAATTAATTTATTTAGTGTTCTGCAAATTTATCAGAGAAACTAGTAAGATTTTCAGCTGTAGCTATGCTTTAAAAGACCAAAGATGTAACTCATTTCTTCAGTGCCATTATTAGGCATTTTGCACTAAGCAGTATTTAAAGCATCCTTGACTACTTCTCAAAGATTACTAGAAGCTAACTTGTGGCTGGAATTGCTGTGGGATGCATTGATAGCTTTCCTCATTTCATGGCTTTATGAAGTAAATAAAATAACTCTATTAAAAGGAAAAACATTTTAGAGATCAGTTTGTTTACTTTTCTGTATAATTCATGAGTCTAGGTGTTCTTTTACCTAAATTACTAAAATTTTTGGCTACATATCGATCTTGATAGATAAAGGAAAAAGTATAAACATTTTCCTTTCTAATGTCAAATGGTTTAGGTATTTCTAATGTTTTATAGTCAAATAGTGGATTACTGAACAATCAAGAAATATTTCAAAGCTGTCTCTTTCCACTAGATTCCTTAAATTCCCCAAACATATGGGACACATTGTAAATTGCTTTTTAAATTCCTGGCACTATTTAAAAAGTCCCACATATGTTCAGAAATTATAATATGCTGTTTTCACAAAGTATTGCATTGATCACTAATAACTCTTTCTGCCTCTCCCTTCTCCCCTCCCATTTTTTCCAATTTTCCAAGGATTGCTTTTCTACAGAAGACTTATTTTCCCATAAAGACAATAAAGATACTGATCTGACCGTGCCACACTGTTTTTGTTATGAGTTCCTTCAATCTCCCGATTCCTGCCCACAGCCACCACTCCTCTTATTACAGTTCAGACGGCCACTCCGCAGACAAGAAGGTTTCATGACTGATGGAATATTGGCAGCAGCACCTCTACCCTCTCTGATACTTTAATTTCTTTAGTGGCTGCATCACATTTTTATTTTGCGTTAACCTATCACACTCAGATCAGTCTTCTTTAACTTCAGGGTGTAAATTCCAGACAGCAGAAATTCTAGAATTAGATTTTGCATTCATGTCAGTGCCTTTTGTACCACTAAGCACCATTGAACTTCTGTAACTGTCCTGAAGTTCACCTGAGACACATTATACACTAACAAATTTTGTAAGATGCAACATAAATAACGAAGTGAATATGAGGAAGGAACATTTATAGTCTGCCAGCAACTTCACACCAATGGACTTCTTCCTTCAAAAAAAATGTTGGTCACCTTTTCTATTATTTCTTTTTCATTTTTATGAAACCTTATGAAGTGTTACTCATGTGAGTTGGTTACAGTATTTTCTTTATTTCGTACTCGCCCTAGCACTTATGTTGGCATGACCCACATTCAATAAACCTGTACTAAACCTGGGTCTTATTTTCACTTTACCTTCAAAATTTACCTAAATTTAAGGTCATTGCATGCTCTGTAACAATAATAGCATCCCAATATTGCAATCAAGCCCATCAGTGTTAAGTTTCATTGCAAAGCTAAAACTAACTAAATCACCAGATAGTTCTAGACATTCTGGAAAACCACAAGGCAGATCATATTTTTACAGCTTTAGAAAAGTATCTGGCATTTCACAATATAAAAAATTCCAAGTTTATTTTACCTGGAAATGCTGCTGTTTCAGGCTCATAAGTAGACTCTTGAGATTTCCTCCTCTGGTTTTCTGAAAACATTCTGAATTCCAGTGTTACTTTCTCAAAATTTAATAAGGAAAAAACTGTCTTAGTACTATAGAGTATTAAGAAAAAACTGTCAAATGTGAAATGTATCACTCATTTATTATTGACAACCAAAATGATCACAAATTACTTATAAAGCCAATGATTATCTTTGCAGTTAAATAGGTTTGCAGAGTTAGGTACTGCTTACTTGGAAAGAGTTCTGGTTTTTCTTCTTTTTTTTTTTTTTTTTTTTCTTTATGGCAACCATTTTCTTGTTGTTTCCATATAGACCTCAAGTAACATCATGAGATCTGACTTCCTGCAGTGCTTACGAGTTAAAGAAAGTAAAAACTGGTATGGTCTGGTTTTGTTCCCTGCTGACAACCAGCTCCTGCAGTTCTGCAAGAAATGGATACAGCTGAAGAAGCTATTTCTAAACCACTCTTTTCCGCAAAGATTAAAAAAATATCCCCCACTACTCAAATGTGGGATTTCTCAGAGTTTGGAAAGGTTGAAGAATTTCTCTATTGCACATACCATAGTTTAGGAAAACAAATAAGTAATGAAAATACAGAGGAAAGTTAAGAGCATGGGGGTTATTAAATAGTTCTACATGTGAAAAAAAATGGGGAGAAAAGAACTGAAGATTTAGGGATTTACTGCTTTATTTGAAAAAGTTAGAGAGTATACATCATCCAGAAAGAAGTCACTTTCAGTTAAGATACTGATGTAATTCTGAAAACATTTATCAGGTATATCCTTTTTGCAATGACTTCTTTTTGATTGTTGCTCAATCCAGAAATGAAAGTGCCACGCAAGGCAGAGAGGTAATACTTCTATGGTATCATCTGCTGCTCACGAGTTGTTTAGTGTCAGATATTTCCTTAATGTTTCTTCTTCACAATATTTCTAATTCCTGTTAATGAATTCCAGGTGGTTCTCTACAAGTATCATTGAGGTACCATGACAGTGCATGCTGCCTCAGTAGGAAGTTAAGCTTCAATTAATTGTTAGAGGATTTTCATTTATGAAGTTGCAATACCTCTTTAATTCAAAATATTCTCCTGAATCATTCTGGGATAGCATCTTGTTTGTTTGTTTGGTTTGGTTTTGTTTGTTTGTTTGTTTTTAAATGACTGTCCATAAAAGAGCAATAACCAGTAGGATACTGTTTTGCCTGGAAGATCCTTTGCAAAATATGAAAGGACAAAGTATTTAATTGCAAACTTCTTTTTTGCACAAACCAATCATGTTTAAAACCTGTCTTACAATCCAGAAACTTGTCAAGAAAAATCAGTTAACTAGATTAAGGTAAATTTTCTTTTGTTCTTGTGAGAAACTGAGCTGTACCTCCCCAAGATAAATAGCGTTCAGCCCTTTGTTCTGTTGCTGCAGAAGCTTGTCTTTTTTAAAAATTATTTTACTGAGGAACTGTCAATAAGAAAAACAGCTTCCATATCACTTATCTTCTTACTGTAAAAACATTTAAGACAGCCTTGAGAAAGACTCTTAGCACTCCAAATTCATCAACCATAGCAAAAAGAGAGTTAGACTCTTTAACAGCCTGTTAATCCTGCAATTTTCAGACCACTCATAGACCTGTGCTGTCTTAAACCTTTGTCGACTCTACTGAAGGATCTACTTCACATCTGTTTAATTCTGAACACCAAGAGTTAAAGATCTATAGTATTTTAAAAAGCATCGAGGCAGAAGTTACCTTTTCACCTTTTCTGGGCCTTAGAAGAAGAGCTCTGCAGTTTTGTGAGTCCTGTTAAGCACTGTCTGTTAAAAAATGTTTTGCAGGTCAAAATTCACACACTTAGAAATTCAAGCATGTTGTTTCTCCCCATTCATGTAGCTGTGGTAATTAAAGCATGACTAAAGAAAAGGAGAGTTATTTACCCCAGTCCTTACCCCTCACCTCAAGTACTGAACACAAAGTCAAGGACTAGCTGTTATTGAAAACATGCTGTGCTAATCATGATAAATCCCTTAATGCTCTACTTTTCCACTGACTTTACCAAAATTTGTTTTCCAGAGGATATTTTTTTTTTAAAGTCAGTATTTGTTCACTTGTTTGTAGGAGTCCATTCATAATGGCTATTCTAGACCTGAGGGAGCGTCTGTTGTTAAGTTTCCATAAGATCTAAATGCAGCATAAAAAGATGTAAGTGATGTTTCCTGACACACCAATATATGTTGTCTTTTCAATTACATGCAGCTTGAGAGCCTTGAAGCTCAGCCATCAGGCACCCAGAAAAACATAGTTCATATAAAGTTCATGCTTTCTAACTCCTCAAAAGCCTCAAACTACCAAAGTAAAATAAAAACAACTCAGATATGGCCATACTTTACTAAATAACCACATGGTACTGTCAACATGCTCCTGTGTCTATTTGTGTCCCCTTGTTTGCCCTGGCTTGTTGCATTTTGAAATGCAAATTCTTTAGGGGAGAAAAAACCATTCTTTAGCTTGCCAGCTCCAGTACCCAGCTTCCCTGGTAAGCATCCAAAGAGAATTAAAAAGTAAAATAAAAAACAATCAAAACCACTATTTGTATGGCCTGCAGTAATGCTTCTATGATTTCTTCAAATTAGGCATGGAAGACTTTCAGTGCTTCTTACAAAAGGAAAAGTTAGTTTTCAAACTTTACTTAGTGAAGGACAATATTCCAGAGAAAGCAGATAGTCTGCAGCCTTCTCTCTGTGTCAAGAAAGCATTTTTGTCCTTTGCCACAAGCTGCATGTGTAAAATATTATGTTACATTTCTATTCCAAGAATTTTACCTCCTGCAGCATATTAGCTGAGATAGATACATATTTGTTTCTTGGAAATAATGTCATATTCATTGACATAAGCAAGCTACTTCATAGTAGAAGTGAGTAATACATCCCTACCTACTATTTTATTTAAGAATTTTAATATTTAAAAAACAATTGAAATTAGAACAGGACAAACAGCAAAATAGGATTTTCATAGTTCAAAATTTTTATTAACAATTGAACCTAAATATCTACCATGTGGCATATCCTGGTTCTCAGAAAGATTACTTGGGAAAGGCTCTAGAAACCAAAAGAAGGTTGACTGTCTGAAAAGAAGAAAGGTGGTCAAACTGTCAGGAAACCTTCCTGGACTGTGGCTTCTGGGACCTTCTGGGTCAGCTGTGCCACACAGTGAAAAGAAGCTTGTCTACTTGTTCCCATTCCTCAGTACCCTTAAATAATATCAACCTCAACAAAGGACAGACAATTCCCATGAAGGATCTTTTTCATATATAAAACATTTTCTTTATGCTTTCTGTGAATCGGTAGGTTTGCATATGTGAAATTCTTTACATTCCTGCATAGCAAGTGAATAATGAAGTTCATATCATTCTTTGTGCTATATAGATGACTTCTGCTTCCAAAAATCAGTCAAAACCATGCATGGATCACAAATTTGAATTTTAAGCAAATGATACATAGTGCTTCATGGTAGGTTTAAGTTTTCACAGACATTAACAGCACAATTTGAAATGAAAGTCAACACATAAATGTACCTTAAATCACAGAGCAATAACATTTCTTTTTGAAGGCTGGGCTAAGGAAAAAAAGGTGATGAATAGAAATCAGTTGTCAATTTCTGTCAGACTTCACACATTCACCAAGAAGAAATCATTACACGTATCAGCAGGACTGTATTTATCTCAATAAATTAAATTAATTTACTTAATCAACCATGATATCTCAGTGATTTCCCTCTATCAAACTCCTCTTTTACCAATAATTCCAGACTTGATTTTATAGTCCTGATAGTATTTAGTCACATCATTACAGCATACGCTTCTCAATCAATCATTTACTGAGTTAAAGAAAGGTACAGATATTTTAAAGTGAGTAATGTTCCTCTGCTCAAAAGAGTAATTATAAATTTAGACAATAAACTGATTTGTCTCATCTTTATGTATTGTATTTCTCATCTCTGGTGTCAATATTTTCCACATTTCTAAACAGACAAAATCATTGTTCTATACAATATAGACTTTTAAAGTCAGTTACTACTACACAGCAAAGCCTTGTTCCAAACCTCAGGCAAGAGGTACACAAAATAGTTCATGGTTTTTGATAACAAAAATTCTTGCAGCTGGCACAAAATAAATCTGCCAGGGAAAAGGATTTTACAAGTGGTGACCCACATCACAAGCCTAAGTGTCCATTATTCCATCTTTCAACAGGCTTCGAACAGAATTACATATAATCAGATGTCCTGCCAAACTTCAATTAGTGCAGTCAAAATATTAATCACAGATAGTTTCTGTCTCAAAAGCAAGTTTTCCCAAATCACATCTTCTTTCAGGAGGAGTTTACATTTCTAATAAATCATGTATATGGTAGGTGCATGTAATAGACTGCTTGATTAACCATAGTGCATGCTTTTTTAATCTAGTCAGGTTTTTAGAGTTTAAGGGTCACTGTCTGGACTTCTCAGATATGTCATATCTCAGTGTCTGATTTTTACTGACCTAACTGATCTTTTAAAAATTGGAAGTGCTTATTACTAAATCTCTCAACTTTTTTAGTGTGAGCATTCTAATTTCATATGACTGTGTAGCTTATTTCCAGAGATTAATTAAATCATAAATATAATCCATTTTATTTAGGTTTTATTTTCAAAAAAAAACCAGATGGATACATCTCAACTGGTATTTCACAGACTGCTGAGGTGGGTGTGGGGGGAGAACATATGTTAAAACCAAAGAAGATTCTTTGCTGGAAAAATGTTTACAATTTCCTTCTAAGCAGCACCTATAACTAGGAGGTTGAAGTCATCAACACATAACTTCAACGCTATGTATCACCACTGCTATAACACACCCCACTTATGTTGCTTAAAGGCTGGAATGAAAACAAACAAACAAACTGGTTCTATCTAGCTCTTACAAGCTTTTGGCATCACATGTCTTTTCATGCCATAAAAAATATCCTGGTTTTGGTTGCTACCAACAAATAACCTCCTATGCAAGTGAAGAATTGGAAGCATATTAATGTCAGAAACTGAAAGAAATTAAACAGGTATTGCAGGAAGAAACAGTGTTCAAGCATGATACAAAAATTGATTATTTGCATGAAGATTAATGAAAAATAATGTACATCACAGACAGGGCATACACAGAGTAAAGAAAATTCATTTCTGGATTATGAAAGAAAAAGCATAATTTTCCCAAAATTTGATGTAGTTAGTTAATAATTGCCTGGATAGCCAATCTCATGCTATAATTAGCTCTAGCTAAATTCTTTCCAACATAATTTCTTTGACAGTCAATTTCATAGTTTCTTATTTCAAAATTGAAATGGAACATACTTGACTAACCAAGTCATTATCAAAAATTAAGCCATTATTTAAAATGTTGAGTGAACCAGAAGCTATGAATTAACAAAAGGGTTTTACTCTCCTAAAATTATAAATTTCAGTACTAACCAAATACCAAATTCATCATGTGAGAAACAATGCTTAAAAAGATGATTTATATAGCTTCAAGTGTACTAAGAAAAGCTCCTAAATTAGATGTATCAAAAAGACCAATCAAAACTCTAAAATTCCAACATTTATCTTTAATACACTTATCTGAATAAAGGAATTAAGAAAGACTGAAGAAAAAACATCTTCTGTCAAAAATTAAAGACATAAAAGTGCTTATTGAGGGTTTTTTTTTTTTTTGCCAGCTTATGAAACTGAGAATGATAGGAAGCATTTAAGTCACCACATTTCTGGACAGGATCTTAGACATTTGAACTGTTAGTTGTCTAGGGCACCAAGTCTCCACAGTCAGAGCATCTGCTCCCTGACCTACTTCTGCCATTATAACTGCAAAATGCAAAAAGGTCCTCAAACACACAAAAATGAAACTCAGGCATTTTTAGCCAGTAAGAAAAATGTCCAAAGGATAGCATGTGGCAAAATGACAGGGCTTTTCAGGGAAAAATTTGTATGGAGTTTTTTCATTTGGTTTGTTGTTGTTGTTTTTGTTGTTGTTGTTGTTTGGTTTTTTTTTTTCTTGGTTGGATTTTTCTAAGAATTCTCTAGAAAAACTAGAAGTCTATGCCAGTCATCCTCTTCAATATCATATGTTGTGCAAGATTGTGAAGTGCTAACATCTCACTACGAGAAAGCATGTGTAGTGATCTCTTTTTGGCAGTGGAAAAAAGATCAGCATTTACTTCTCTGTTTTTGAATGTAGCAGTTTTTCTCTTTCATTAGGAACATGCCTGTACTCAGGCTAATAGTGTTAGGAATGCTGCTGGCAGAAGGTTGTTCCAGTTGAGCGACTTAGTCATCCCACTTCAGAATACTCAAATTGCAGCTTGAAACACCTGCTCACCTCTTCCACAGAGGTGGAAGTGTCTCTTCTGCTGGTTCTCTGGCTAATAGATATTTATAAGATTGATCTGAAGAAACGTGTAATAAATCAGGAGTCCATGTACCTACAAAAGGAGCACCTCTCCAGTAAATAAAAGTTTTGATTCAGGGCTTCCCACATATGTTTCTCCCTGAAACAATGTTCTCTCTTACAACAGGTACATTGTTGACCAGTGCAATTCACTAACAAAAGGAAACAAGGAAGAAATGTATTCAGTCAGCTTCTTGATTGATAGGAAATGGTAACTTCAGTAGTAGAAATCTACTCCAGATATGGAGAGTCACTGGGTTTATTTCTCTAAACCTATAAAGTTTTGATGTGGCACAGAAAAGAAGGAGGGATAGGCTTGTGCTTAGATTAAGTAGTGACCTTAAATGTTACAGCATCCTGGTAGACAAAATGAAACTGCAAAATAAAACTGATCTAACCTAAGTATTTATTCAAGAAAAATTCATTTTTCCCAGGCATATTAAATATATTGCATATCACTACATCCAATTTGACTTTTAATCTTTATTTGATAATTCTGTTGATTTTTTTCCATCACTTATGCAACTCACAGACACATTTACACTTTGGGCAAACACTCTCTCAAGTTTCTCATTTTATAATGGATTAGTGTGCTGAGAAACTTGGAGTACAGATGTTCATTTACTTCTTTAGTCAACGAAAGATATAGTGTTATAAATCAGTTAAGGATATATTCTATATCATGACCTACTGAAAATGAGAAGCAGTTAGGAAATTGTTTTTATTTATATGTTTACTTCCACCTCTGCACAGTCGTTGTAACCTACCAGAATGAGGTCAGAATCTGAACTTTCTGTGCTCTGTGCCATTTGGTTTATATATGTGATTTGAATTCCAGATACTTCAATAAGAACAAACCAGCAGGTCATGACTTGTCTTATGTTATGAAATAAACACTGTTGAAATGAGAATTTACCAATTACTGCAGAATGGAGCAATAAATATTACTTGGATTAAGAATAGCACCTAAATCATCTACTGAATTACAACTGAGTCAAGGTGAGAAAAAGTCTTGCAAAAAAAATTTGTTTCCTTCAGGCTGATTATTCAGTACAAAACTACCTATGTACAATTGCAGCTTTTTCCTAAACCACCCAAGCATCAATACATAAAACAGACAGGTAAAGGAAATATAAAATTGCATATAGATTTGTTAAAAAACTAAGAAGCTGCACCTACTAGCACAGATCTTTTCATGATCGCCGGAAATGCAAGAGCACACATCTAAACTCGCCAGTGCACACTGCCTCCCTTTCCATCAGTAAGTAAAATTACTGAAGTAAAAACCATATAATGGCTTGGATTGGAAGGGACCTTAAAGATCACCTATTTCCAATCCCCTTGCAATGGACAGGGACACCTTCCACTAGGCCAGGTTGGTCAAAGCTCTATCCAACCCAACCTTGAATACTCCCAGAGCTGGAATATCCACAACTTACCTGGGCAACCTGTTCCACTGCCTCACCATCCTCACAGTAAAGAATTCTTTTCCTTCTAATATAAACCTACTGTCTTTCCATGTGAAACCATTCCCCTTTGTCTTTCATTACATGCCCTTATGAAAAATATCTCTCCTTGTTTTTTGTAGGTTCCCTTCAGGCACTGGAAGGCCAAAATTAGGTCACCCATAAGCCTTCTCTTTTCCAGGCTGAACAGTCACAATTCTCTCAGTTTTTCCTTACAGGAGAGATTTTTCATCTGTCTAATCATCTTGGTGGCCTCCTCTGGAATTGCTCCAACAGCTCCTGTGCTGCAGCCCCCAGAGGTGGATGCAGCAGTCCAGGTGGGTCCCACCACAGCAGAGCAGAGGGGTAGAATCCCCTCCCTCCCTCCTCTGCTGCCTATGATGCTTTGGATGCAGCCCAGGACATGTTTGGCTTTCTGAGCTGCAAGAGCACATGGCTGGGTCATGTTCAGCTTTTCACCGACCAGCACCCCCAAAGTCCTTCTCATCAGGGTTGTTCTTGATTAGTTCATCCCCCAACTTGGGTTGATAATGGGGGCTGCCCCGACCTAGGTGCAGCCTCTTGTACTTGGTCCTGTTAAACTTCATGGAATTCCCCTGGGCCCACTTCTTGGGCTTTTCCATCTTCTTCTAGATGCCTCCAGTGCATCAACAGACTCACTCAGCTTGGTGTCATCTGCAAACTTGCTCAGGCTGTGATGGATCACTTTGTCATTGCCTGTGTCATTAATGAAGATATTCAATAATATTGGTTCTAGTATAGACCCCTGAGGGACAGCACTTGTCACTGATGTTCACTGAGACTTTGAGCCCTTGATCATTATCCTCTGGATGCAACCATTGAACCAATTCCATATCCACCAAAGAGTCCACCCATCAAATTAATCTCTTATTTAGAAAAAAGGTTATTCTGCGGGGTCATGTCAAAGGCTTTACAGATAAATTACTTTAATAGTCCTTCCCATGCCTGCTGATGCAGTCACTCTGTCATATATAGCCATTAGTTTGCTTACCTGCCCTTGAATAAGCCATGCCAAGTGTCCCAAATCAACTCCCTGTCCTCCATATGGCTCAGCATATGTGCTAGGAGGATCTGTTGCATGATATTCCCAAGCACAGAGAGGACTCTGACAGACTAGACTGGTGGCTCCCAGGGTCCTCCTTTCTACTCTTTTCAGAGATGGGTTTACAATGTTTACCTTTGTCCAGTCACCTGGGACTTCACCTGGAACTTCACCTGACTACCAGCATTTTTAAAATGTTTTGGAGAGAGGCCTGACAACTGCATGAGCCAGTGCCCTCAGGGCTCTGGGACGCATCTCATCAAGTGACATAGACTGATCCTTATTTAGAGTGGGAGAGACTTTGCTCCTCCTGCCCCCATTCTGCTGTCCATCCACAAAAGAGGTGTGAGAAGAGAGGTTGACATGGAAGACTGGAGTCAAAGAAGTTGAGTACCTCAGCCTTCTCCTCATCCATTGCTACAGGTTTGCCTGCATTTTTTATTGTGGGTATACTCCTTCTCTGACTTTCCTTTTCTGGTTCATATAACTGTACCATCATGTTATTCTTTGCATCCCTTGTCAGGTTCAGTTCTAGCTTCAGCTTGTCCTTCCTTACTCCGTCCCTACATATCCCAACTTCATCTCAATAATCTTCCCAGGTTACTGTCCTTGTTTCCATTGTCTATGCATTTACTTTTTCCATTTAGTTTGATCAGCAGTTTCGTACTCAGCCATACCAGGTCTTTCTTTGCCCAGTTTCTTGCTCCTGGGAATTGATAGGTCTTGCACTACATGGGAGACTTCATTAAAGATCTGCTACCTCTGTTCTGCTCTCCTGCTTCTGAGGGCCATCTCCCCAGGGATCCTACTGACTATCTCCTTGAGGAGCTGGAAGTTTGCCTTCTTAAAGTTCAGGGACCTAACATTACTCCATATGTGATCAGTATCCTTTTTGAACTGCAAACTCCACCAATGCATAATCATTGCCACTGAGGATGCCCCCAGTCTTGAAGTCTCTGTTTAGCTTGGGAAATATTTCCTTAAAATTAAACAAGTGCAGGTAATGAAAATTGCTGTGATGTAATAAGCACTAACATCCAAATTTTAAATATAGCACAGATATTCTAAAATCCATGTCTTTGTCAAATGTACTTCCTCCCCAGCTCTCTCATAATGGTTTGTCGAAATAAGTTATACAGACAACTTGTGTGCAGTTCTCACTTCTATAAAATATTCAGATGATATACTACACAATTAGTGTTGAGCCTCTTTATTATAAGGTGGATTTTTTTTTTTTGCTTGTAATCAACTCTGGAAGCAGATAATGAGATGAACTATGTGGCCTATGTTATTATTGCCAAGCTATTTAAGTTCCAGACAAGGGGCTTGCATTTCTCAACACCCTGAAGAAATACTCTGCAGCCCCTACAATAGTGAAATGAATTTCACTATTGTAGGGGCTGCAGAGTATTTCTTCAGGGTATTTCCTTGTTTTGCAAGGACGATTTTGTTCAGAATTTCCTTGTTTTGCAACGATGATTTTGTTCAGAATATTTCTACAGCATAAAACATCAAGTTACACCTTTTAAACTGGTCCTTCTCCCATTTGTGAAATCAAATCTCTCTTTGGTGGGGGCTGCTTTATGGTGGGAATGAAGAAGGTGCCTCCATTGCAGAAGTGCCACTAGTGCTGCATAAATGGCAAGAAGCAGTTGAGACCTTGATTTTTCTGCCCTATGCTGTGCCAAATTCTAAGTTTAGAGACATTTTTCTTATGGGGCACCACAGCTCCATGCTGCCCTTTTAGCAAGGGGTTTTTAAAATGAGGCAGTCTCACAGACTGAAATATTTCTCTTGAAAATCTTCATTTCATGGAATGGGTGCAGAAAAACCCACCAGGGTGGCAGATCATCAGTCTGGTTGCATGGTCTCATGCCCATTTCACAAAGATAGGAGTTTCCTCACTAGCTCACCTTTACTGGGTTGAGGCTATAGCATGAACTGACCTGAAGAACAGAGATAACTCCTCCAAAATAGCTATGATAAAATGTCATCCTTAAACGTATTCTAACTTATGCTGGCACTAACAAACCATGTCTCATTAGTGTCAGGCATATTTAGTCAGATATGTCAAAATGCCACAAGTATTCCTTAGTAAACTCTTACTGCCTCTGCTAGTAGCTGTAAATTCTACTACTACTGTGTAAGTATTTCTAATAGAGAAAATACTGCATGCAAGTCACTGGAAATTATTATTGCAGAAAGCCTTGCTACAGGTAATTTTTTTTTCCCCTAGCAGAGCTGCCAATAGTGATGTATTTATTGTGTTTTCTTTTCCTCTTATTGCATATAATTTTAAAATAAACAAAACTGCAGATGACATAGCAGAAGCTGTTATGTTTACTTGCAGACATTGCTTCACTTTGAAAGCAAAACTACTGAAGAACTGTAGAGGGCCAAGTCCCTGTGGAACATCTGCTTTTCTTCTGAGCCAAACCTGGGTTGAATTACCTCAGAAATTAATAAATATGCATTGCATAATAAAGATCTTCCTAAAAAAGACTTTGATTCTTTGTTACCAGTGTTGGAAACATGAATAAGACAAAGGAAAAAGACAACACTACAAAGGAGCTCATGGGCAAATTGCTTTTAGCTCTTCCTCAGAGGTCTGGTGACAGGGTTTTGGTTATGAGTATAAACAAAACTTTTCACAAGTGGTCAGTAAAGGCCCTACTTGGAATTCCTTGCCACTGAGACTCTGAATTTCAGTTTGCTGAAACTATGAATACTGATCCCTACATATGAGGTTAGTGGGAGACAGATTTTAAGGGCAATGAGTGGGATAAAAAGCCAAGTGCTTTAGAAATTGATAAATTCATGGTCTGGAAGCACCATGAAGGCATATAGGAAGAGGCAAGCCAACAGCTTGCAGCATGTCAATGCACATCTAAAATATCCATGAACCTGACTTTTTCTGTGCAGTAGGCATAAGCAGCTTATTTTCCACTAAAAGAAAAATAAATTTGCTTAATTTCTGCCCAATAAGTGCATTTTTGCAGTTACTATGCAAGAAAAAGAGTTAGTAAAATAATCATATTCAGGCTAAAGCTGGTATAATTATTTCAGTGCCTGTGCAGTATAACAGTGATTAGCACAGAAAAATATGTGCAAAATTGTTTCCCATATCTCTATGTTCAAATAATGTGACTGAAATAAGGTCTGAGCAATACAGCAAACAACAACAAAATGTTCCTGCTGATTGCTGAATACACATTGCAGCGCCCTGAGCAAAATATAGTAATTATAGCAACAGACATAGACAGAAATCTTACAAGAGTTTGGCAAATGAGGACTCCATAAACAACTTGATTCTAATATTCCTTTCTGCTTAACTTTTTTTTCAAAGTCATTTTATGTCAGGAGACTTCTAGCCTTAGTGGTAAGCAAACTAAAGGAGGAAAGCTTCGCCACATTTTCAAACCAGAGACTAATGAAGACACAATCATTGGAAGAGACAGGGCCCATGGGAAATACTTGCAGATAGGGCTCTCTCCAATCGGACACAATCCCACACCAGGTCACTGTAACTAGGTGTATCTACACCCCTAGACATGACAAAGGAATGCTCCAGCCAGTCCCAGGGGCTGTGCAACAGAGTCCAGAGGGGAATAGCAGTAGACATGCACAAAGACAGGACTGGAGAAAAGCCACCTAACATGTACATCCAAGGTTCACTGAAGAGTCAGAGCTGTCAGGAGACAAAGCTGTAGCACAGATCCAAGTGCATTCAAGAGACAAGGCTACCCTCCAAACAGGTTCAAGGCTCAGAGAGGAGACAAAACTGTTACACTACACAGATTTGAAGTGTGTCCAGGAAACCCAGTCAGTGAGGGAGGCCTGAGTCCAAAGAAATCTCATATAAGGCCCAGCTATCCTGGTCTAAGTTCCAAGGGATCCATCCATGGACAGGGCAGGGAGCACATAAAGCCATTAGGGCAATAAAAGTATCACATCCGACAGGGATTATGAGCAGAGTCAGAATCTTCAAACCCAGCTCTTTTCTTGCCAACAAAGAGTTAATGGATTCATGAACAGATAAGGTTTTTGTCCTGGTTAAATGTTCAGCTCTAGTTATGGTCAGAGCAGCTTTTATATGCACATATGAAAACTGCACTAGTGTGAGAATAATATGACACAATTGGGATAGATTTTTATCAAAGTGCCAAAAGGCACATCCTTTATCCCAGGCACCTGCTGGGTCCTTTGCCTACCTTTTTAGCATGCTGACTAGTGAAAGCACAGCAAGGACTATGGCTGCTCTATAACTTCTGCAAGCTGGCTGGCAGCTAACAGAGTTAAAAGTCTGTTCAGTTTCTCTGCGACCCCTTAGCTGAGACAGCAGATTAAGTTTTCTCCCTTACATAGCTGATGGTTTTTACAAATTCTGTGATAATTTTATGTCCTTGAAACCTTTAAAACTGGCACTTGGAGGCAAAACAAGTGGAGACTGATGCGACATGATTGAACAGGTCTTGTTTCCTTATATAACCAACTGAAAACACATTAGCCATGAAGCAGGCAGTGAAGATAAAAAAATTTCAGCCTAAAAACTTCAGCCTGTAAATGCCTTAAAGAAATACATTTTACATTACGTAGGATAATATTACATTAAATCTCTTCTCTCCTGTTTTATCAACTATGGTATTTTCCTAAAGTCATTGAAATAAAATAAATAAATAAGAAGAATGGATAAAGCATTAGATCAATAGAGTATAATTAGATTAATATAATATAATTAGATTAACTTCACTATATACTGTAACCAAGGAATTCTGTATCAACCACTATTAATATAGAAGTGTGCAATGACAAGCAGCCTCTACATTTTGTTTTACATTGAGTGTATGAGAGATGGATTACTAAATAAAACTAAGAGGGTAAGTGATGCAGTGACTAATAAAAATATTTGTGATTCCATATGAAGTATAAGACAGAAAATATTAGTGTTTTGTGTCCTAGATTGTGCTTCCATTTTGAAGTTGACTCTCCTTGATCTTTAATGTCTGCTGTACATTTTAAATTTTTTTCCAATTTTCATTTACATTCACTTGCCTTATCCACCTACAGGAAATAAATGGTGCAAAGACTTGTTTAATTTAGGCTGATGGAGAAGTAAATGCACAATTTTCATATAATATTAAAATATTATTACATAACTGTAGTCAAAATTTACATCTGTAAAGTCCTTGCAATATTTTCTGCATGTTGAATATGGTATTGTTTGTTTACAAAAAGATGATGCTGTATTACATACAAAAAATAGCAGTTTGCTAAAGTAGTGTTGGAAATGTGAATTGCACTACAACAAACTGTAGAAATATATTTCTTGTTTCTCTGCATCCTCAACTATCCAACTGATTTCACTCTATTAATTATTTTACATCTACTACTCTTATTATTTGAATATTTGAAAAAACCTCCAGGGAATTTATTGTGAAAAGATCATGTTGTCAGAAACATCAGTGAACAATTCTCACAGAATTCACTAAAATGCACTAAAATAGTCTTACAAAATACCTACCAAAAGAGCATGCCTTTCCAAATGGCTGATGACGCAATTTATCAATCCAAAGAAAAATGTGGGTTATTTAGTGAGTACCAGTCTAACCAGTCAGTTAAGGGCATTTTATGTAATAAATTGAATGGTCAATGTAGCCCACACAAGACACAGTAGAAGCAGCTATTGCACATCTTTTTTACCCAAATGGCCCTCTGAAGCTGTCTGAAGTCATTGATAGGAGTAAGGCATCCAATTTGCCTCAAAAAGGTACAGTGAGTACAGATTGCTGCTGCACAGCACTGCACCCATGCACACAAGCATGCTCATGAACACAGAACTAGTTGGTCTATTAATGGGAGTATCAAACAATTAAATCATTTCTGTACGATAGAATGGAAGTTATTTTGGAGAGGCAATTCTGCTTTTTTTCACAGAGAACAAAACTTTTAAATGGTTTGCAAAACTATGCTGACCATGATTGCAGCATCTAATCTCTGTATAAGAGGGTCAAACATAACTGACATTTTTTTTTTTTTGCACTTCTACTGATAATATATAGCTGAAGAAGACTTTAGTCTCCTGGGGAGTTGAGAGCCAGAGAACCAGGTTTCTCTTCACTGCTGTTATTTTAAGAAAGCCTAATGTTAGACTTGAAGTTTCATTTGGTATTCCTTTGCATTATGTTGTTAAAATTTTCCTACTCTAAAAATAGTTTTGGCGTTTAGCAGAACACATTATAATTTTTACCTCTGCTTTATCTCTATTTCCTCAATAACTAAACTCACACTTCAGCTATAAGTTATGCAAATGCTTGGATGATTTACGTGGTTTATTTCAAGGCCCCTTGGTGTAAATTTTCTGAACTGTCCCTTCTGATGTGATCAGGTGAGCTACAAAAAGACATATTCACCTCCTGGATTGTATTAACATAATCTTGAGCTTTTGAAAACTCTAAGCCTATGTAGCCACACAAGCATTTCGCATATTCAGACAGAGATTTTCTGCTTAAAACTGATTTAATCTGAGCCATTGAGAGATAAACGTACAGAGCATTAACTGCACCCCTCCAGGCTGCAACAGGGAGGAATCATAAGGGACTGTTTGTCTCAGATGACATTTAATTATAATGAGCAGAATCTAGGTTATTAGCAGAATACATCTGCATGTGTGGTTTTGAATGAAATCTATTAAGAGGAAAAAAAGATAAAGTGAACATTCAGAATTTTGTATTACGTCGCAGAAACAAAAATCCTGAATTGATGCTTTAATTTCTCTCTTAAAGTTAGTTATTCATGTAAAATATTGAGACAGAAAATTAGCATATAATTCATAAAACCAGTTCCTTTTATCTCACTGTTACAATTTTTAAGGAATTAATCTTTATTGCCAACAGCAGAGTCAGAAATTCTGGAATGAAACACAGGCTGCAAAGCATTTAGATCTCCTGCTTCTCTCCATGTTCATCCACTATGTAAAATATGAAGTGACACTGTAAAGCAGAAAAAAAAAATTCTTTCACCTTCTGCCCCAACATGATTACATCCCCAGGAGCTCTGCTGAGTCACTCTGCTTCCAAATCTACACAGGCAGAGCCTCAGACAGTGCCCCAGGGTAGGGAGCATCCTTTCCTTTGATTCCAGTCTTCTTTTCTTCTCTTTCTTTGCATTTGCATCTTTCTATATTCTACTCTTATACAGATCAGGCCTAATATATTGATATTATAGTTTGTAAATCTTTTGAAAGCCCTTCCTCAATCCTTATCAGAAATATATTAGATGGCTTACGCCTGCCGAGTGCCAGCCAAAATCATTCTTTCTGTTTCAACAGTAGCCATAAAACTAAAAAAAGGTACATTCTTACAGTCTCACACAACATGTATCATGATAGTCAAAGGCTCTTGAAGTAAAAATGCAAAAAAGTGATTAATTTCCCATGTTCAAATAGGAAATAAGAAATTCTCATTGTATGACAAATATAAGCTGATCCTTCAAGGGAGGGGACCACCAATTCTGAACTAAATGCAGACTGTATAATATTAATTTCACCTAATAATTGTCTAAGATTAGGAGCAGCAATAAAAGGCAAATGTACTAAACTATATTACTAAATACAGTTGTTGATTTCTTTTTAATAATTGATGTCTGAAAACACACTTGCGGTTTGAAGCTATGATTTTCTCATATTGCCTAGCAACCTGTGCAAATATAGAACTGCAGATGCAAAACTACTGACCTTTCTTTCATGCCTGCTTTCCAGTGCTTATTTTTTTTCTACCTTACACAGCAAAAGAGTAAAACCAGAAAAACTATTTCAAACACTGAACTCTTCAGTATATACTAAACATTTCAGATAACAAAATCATGAAAACACCTTTGCTTAACAGAAGAGTAAACTATTTTATTTAAATAAGCCTAAAATATTACATTCTGGATAGAGTCTCACTTATTTTTCAGTGCAGAGAGAATGGTTACTCATCCTACAATATTTGCAGATCTTAGGAAGAGTCATCCATGCAGATTTGTTTCCTAGTGCTCATGTACAGCATCAGGGAGATTTTTTTTTTTTTTTATTTTAGACCAACACTATCCACTGAATCTATTCTTGCATTTAACTATACCTGCATTCAGCTTAAAGGGAGGCTTGAGGTACTCGTTTCTTTTCTTAGTAATGACAAAGTTGGGTTCTTCAGCAAATAGGAAAAAGACATTCAAAACATAAGAGCATGTTGAAGAAAACCAGGGTAAAGAAGGTGTGTACACACCTTCTTCCACAGTGCCAAAATACAACTTCCTTGGTTACTTGAGAGGATGTAATGGGGAAGCATGTACAGAGATGGAGATGAGAGAGAACCTATTACTTCTCTAGCTGGGATTGGAATGTTGAACAATAAAACTCATCATAAAAGAGAAAATAAGCAACAAGATTCACGCAGAAAGAGCTAGTCTGCAATCAGTCTAGGAAGTGGAAATATCTCCTTAAAATAAAATGTAAGAACTTGCATGCTTCCCTTCTTATGAGGAAGTAGCTTTCAAGAAAAAAAAATAGATCTCAAAATATATTAAAAAAAGAAAAATCAGTGCATCTGTAAATAACACAAAGCATATGTCAACATATTTTCTCTGAAATTGTTCCACTATACTTTGCTTAGGATGTTCCCCCAAAAAGCTGTCTACAGAGCAATCTCACTCCATATTGAAACTAACTGGTGGTTTCAGTAGGAGCAAATACTATTCACATTTTCAAAAACCTTACCACAATTTGTTTTAAGTATTAGACAATCTTTTAACCTCAAAACAGATTTAACAATCCATAGTAGGGGATAATACATGTGACAAGTATTTGGTGCAAACTTAGACTCATGTTTCTCATGACTCCTTCAGTTGTGCTTGGCAGAGATCCCTATATTTGTGATATTGGTTTCATGCCAATTTTCAGTGTGTAGAGTTTTAGAAGCAAAGGTTTTTCAGAAGCCCATGGAGATTAAAATCCATCATTCCACTAACCTACTGAAACTAGGTAAACTATTCTCTGTTTTATTTTTCTTTTAGAAGACTTCAGCATATACTACTCAAGTACAGTACAAATTAACCGAAGCTAAGAAAATGTTACATATTTATAATTTCCTCACAAAGAACACAATTAACTTCAGAAATATCAAAGGTCATAATAGGTTTCTGCTGTTGTTGCTGTCGTAAACTAGGAAAGCTCTTCAAAGAGACTTAAGAGAAAAACTGACATTTTTATCATATTTCACACTATTTGTCTGCAAATGTCTTGGAAGTCCTAAATTTCTGGATCCTCCTTTTTTAGCCCCCGATAAAATGGCAAGTATTTTCAAGCCACACCTTGTTATAAAGGAAAGTAAAAGAGGTAAACTGCCTAAAGGATAGTCAGAATTTTGGTAAACAGAGTGTAATAGTTTTCCTCTACGGAGTACAGCTGTTCTGTTTTTTTACCCAGTTCAGTTTGTTATTGAAAGTTTAGTCAGGCAAAAATTAGGTTTCAGAATCATCCAGAGTGAAATAATTAAACACCTAGAATGTGTATTCATGAAATCTGAATAGGGTAAAAGAACAAGGAAAAAAGTAATTATTTATGTTATCTTATGCTTGTAAAATCATAAAAGTCCAGCCTATATAATACAAAATGGATTTCTTACAAAAAAAAAAAGTATTATAATTTTAATTAATAGTTGCACTATCTAGAAAAGAGTGAGATTTTCTTCAGGAAGCATGAAAACAGAAAGCTCAGGAAAAAAACAAAATTTATTGCATTATAAAAGTACAATTCATCAAGATACAAAAATAAAAAAAATAGTTTGCTCTCTATTTTGCTAAATTTAAAGATTCATCCATTAAAGTTCCATGTTATAAAGTTTTTTGTTTGTTTTCTTACACAATGCATGATTTCAATCAAATAGAGGTGTTTTCGTAATTTGGGGCATTCGAATGAATGAGTCACTGATTCCTTAAGACAAATTGTGACCCTTTCTGTGAGATATTACCTATCTCAGGTCATTGCCCCCTCTTAATTTCATACTTTAGATGCTATTTCAAGCCACGCTAAACACTGCCATCATCACTACAATATGAAACATCAGAGTTTAGTCTTCTCCATTTAGCTTCTTTTTAGTTACCAGGAGATTTTCAATGCCTCAGAAAGTCAAGGCATTTGTAAAGACACTGCTAAAAGAAATAATAAAAGAATGAAAATGAGTAGGAGGAGAGAGAAAAAGAATTCAAATTTTGCTGATGCTTCTTTCTTTTAAATTAATCACTTTAAAACATTTTGACAACTATGTATGAGCAGTTCTATTCTTTTGTAGAGCTAATTTTATTAAAATTCTTAATTTTTCTTTTGCACATACAATTCCAAGCTTGCTAGCTATGTACTGTAAATTATAATTAACTAAATACTGTTAATAATTGAGTTCTTAAAGGTGTTTGAGTTTTTGAAGATTGGATCTTGGTTTTGATAATAACTTTTTTGAAGCACAAATACATCCAAACTATTTGAGCAAGTTAGCTTCAGCCTTCACATTCTCATTCACACATGAAGAGTACAATATAGTGGCATATGACACAAGCATTACTACGCAATTTTAAAGCCTGTTTGTTGATGTATTTTGCAGAGAAATTCAATTACCACATCATTTTGTGGGAAATGTCAGTTTCCTGCTGTTTGAATCACTCTAAAATTTCTAAAATCAGCTACAAGAACCTGATACATGGAAAGTAAAGTTGTCTGTAAAGCAAAGATCAACAACAATCTCATCACATTTTTAAAATACATGTTTCCTATGCTATTTCATTAACAAATTTTTAAGTCGTGCAGGGTAATTTTCACAATTTACCTATCTTTCAAACATGTTTACTGAAAATATGCAATTGAAGATTGCACGAGGTTTTTAATACAATCAATGCAACCATCACAATTTGCATGCCTTTATGTGATTTTTCTGAAGAGAGATCAGCAATTTAGAAAATTTCCTATTTCTGGACTATGTGTTGGCTTTTTTTCCCAACATGAACTCTTCAGAAATTTCTCCTTGAAAAAGACATATCTAGGTAAATGTATCTATCTCTATCTATTGAAATAGAAAGGATACAGAGGATGACAAACCCACTTTGCTGAAATTTAAAGGGCAAGGTGTACAGTCTAATACTGCACTGCAAGAGTAAAACATATGTACTGAGTGGTAGTTCTAAATCATGCTTTATGGGTCTTCCAAAAACCAGAATACCCACCCTTCATCCATCACAATGTGCTAATGAACAAGTGGTTGATATTTCATAGGGAAGCAAACACTTCCCTTGTAATCTCTGCATAGCTGATGAAAGTTTGACAGTTTCAACAGGATGGGAAAGAGGTGACATCATGGGTAATGGTAGTAATGCCTTTTAAATGTTGTTTCTCCCTTACTTCTGCTGACATTATGGGACTTCAAAACAGCGGAGAAGGTGAATATTAATTATCACTAAGAAAGTTTCATAGATCTCCTTTTCGCTGTTACCATTTCAAGAATGCTGCCAGCATGATTAAAAAAACCTCAAGTTGTCGCATTTAGGAAAAATCCTTTATTAACAGAAAATGTTCATTGGCTGGCCACAAAATACTCTCAAAAAGGAGATAAAAACATCCTGTGTTTTATCTGCACAAGAGTTCTTGGTGATAAGTTACATTATGGAAGTTTTTGCCAATATATATCAAAACACCTCATTGCACTCTTTTTTTAGTCACAGACATAACAGAGTACCACGTCTGTTACATGTTTTTCAAGAATCCCTGGGTTTGGATAAACAAAATAGTAACACTGCCAGTCACCTGTCTTTCAGCAATCATATGTTTGCTTTTCATGGCTAGTGACACAGAATAACATCTAAAGAAAGAAAAGTTGGGTTATATTCCTTTTTTTAAAATCATAAACAAAATTCAATATCCTCTATGTCAAGACAACTAGCTTTAGCCTCTCCAGCTGATTGCTGCTGCTCTGAGATGCTGCATACTCAAGTTACATCACTTGATGCGCAGCAAGCAATAGACTAAGGAAACCACAAAACATTGGACTAAACTTAAATGAATTGAAAAACAACCCCATTTTTAATGTGATCTGCAATTTAAGTTCCTTTTACTTTGGAAAAATATATAAACACTATAAACTTTTCGAGAAATTCTGTTCTTGGATAACCACTGAATACATGTCATTAAAACTTTTCAGGAACATTTGTTAGGAAGTGATAAAAATGTTAAAGATCTGCTAGTTTAAAAGTAATTGAAGCACTGGTTTTACAAAAGGTAGATTTCTTTAAGAACTTTTACCTTTATGAAATGATAAGGGATTTCATTAAAGATTATCAAATCCAAGCACCTACCCAGTTTGTATCTTACCACTGTAGTTTGTCTAAGTAACTAAACATATTTACCATTTCTTGTTTAAATTATGCTTGAAGGCTTATTCTTTCCTCTAAAATACTTTCTAAAATTAAAATATCTAAAGTAATATTTTATTATCATTTGAATCTTATAATAAGGTAAATTAAAATAGTAAAAATTTGGACAGCTGCAGTATTATTCTATTTTTTTGTGATATTTGTCACCATAACCATACAATAGACAAATAGCTACACGGTATCTCATCAATAATTTTTCAGCATAATAAGGATATTTAAAAAGGAATCACATTTTCATAGAAGCTTGGCTTAAAATTTTATCTCTTCTGTCAATATTTTTAGTCTGAGGAGACCCATGTGGCTTTTGGAAAAAAATCAGTTAGCTCAACTATTAAAATTAAAATAATACTGCACACATACTGCCTCTTTTCCTCTCCTGGAAAACATATACATAAAAGATATTAGTCACATTTTTAATGCATTATTGGAAAGTCTCAAATATTTTACCAATAAAGACAATGGGATTTATGAGACACCAATGAGCAGTGCTTTACTCTGGCTGTTGAAGCACATTAGAGTCCAAAACCCTTATGTAAATCTCAATTATTAAAAATTGTGTCAGGTCTGTGTCTCCAGACATGTCCATTTCAAATTTATAATGACATATTAGATACAAATTAGCTCAGTTGCTTCAAGCTTCCTGGGGATATTATTGCTTTTGTGTTCACAAAGTGCATATTTCTTAATGCGCCCCCAATGAAAAACACTCGAGGTTCTACTGAAGACTTGACTGTGATATTTTGTGTAGCACATGGTTAGAACTGCTTCCTGGTAAGATAAATCAAGAAATAACCAAACTGAACAGTAATCTGTTTCTAATCTTCCCACAATGCTCACTTGCCCCATTATCTGAGATAGTAGATAAGAGAACTCACGACTCATGCACCTTAAACATTGAAAATAGTCATCTACTGCCTTTACAAAAATATTTTACTTTCTTCCCCTTACTTTCTCTTCACCCACAATTACCCAAAAGACTTTTGTGTTGTCTTAAAGTCAACACTAAATAACAGCATTTTATTATGCTTCACAGAATAGGGAAGAACCGTTTGTTTGTTGCATTCACTTTCACTTTAGGTATGCTTACAAATAGGTTTTTGAAACTCTAATTGATCCTAAGTATGGGAAATTTTACTTGAAAATACCTGAACTCTAAATTTATAAATGTCAAAATTTACAGTTGAAATCTAAAATATGGACTAAATATAAGAGATGCACAGCTACACCAATACACTGAATAGTGAAATACACTACCTTCCTTTTCTAGATCTATTTAAGTAAGAGAGGTCAAGGTGTTTTCCTTAACTTTCAATTAGTATTTCTATGGAAACCTTGAGACTCCTTCTTTGAGGCTGGAAACTTTAGGCACAAGTCCAGAAAGATGTTTTGCAGTGTCAAGGACAGAAGAAATGTAGAGAAAATTCACAATTTTTGGTTAAAAAACTAAAACAATTAATATCAGAGCAAACTGAAATCAAAACAAAGAAATATTCAGACCCAGTAATATTCTCGCCCTTTCCATGCCAAGGTCAAATTCTGCCTGTGCTACTCTGGAAGGACCATGCAACAATTCATAAGGTGTTAGTGACATGAATAGGGCACAAGGCATAATCATATATTTAATCTAGATGAAGAGAAAGGCAGAATTTGAGTCATACATCAAATACTTCTACAGCTGATAATGCAACGAATTTGACCTAAAAATAAAAGAATCTTCAATGCATTTTATGTATTTTGGATTCTCTGTGTTTACATATTTCAGTCTAAAGGAAGACAATAATGATCTAACTACACTATCAGGTTTAACATAACAAGAAATCCCCTTTTAGATAATTAGCTTTGAAGGTTCATCTTAAGGTTTCACTCCAGATACCTCACAGGTCAGAATATGCACTCGTAGTGTACATCCCAAAGCCTGTAAACTACCTAAAGACATGAAAAGGAAGTCAAAATCTTGAAAGAACAAAAAAAAAAAAAAAAAAAAGTGGAATTATAAGAGCAGGGAAATAAACAATAATATCAATAAACAGGAACTTTGAACGTTTGGGAAATGGTATAGAAAAAATTTTGAAGAAAAATAAGAATTCAGACAGAAAACATTTAACACCAACAGAAACTCTTCCCTCGAGTAATGAAAAAATCCAAAATGCTCTTCAAACTGCAGAGGATACAAACTCAGTAAGAAATATCTCAAGACTTCTGTACTTCTTCAAATGAGATCTTAAAATTACTGATGGAGCACTGCAAAACTATAGCTGCATTAGCATAGCATGAAATGAAACAGCTAGGAGCTGTCTCATGTAAATTCCTGCCACGTGCTTTTGGCTTATTCTACCTAAGAAGGCTATTTCTGTCAAACACACAAATGTGTCTTTTAGAACAAGAAAAGTGGGAGGGACAGGAAAAAAAAAAAAAAAAAAAAAAAGGGGCTTGTATGTATAATATTCCATGGCTTTATGCCTTTTTTCCCCCTCTTTTTGAGTAACTTGTTTTTTCAACAGAAGTTTAGATTTGTTTTTGATGGATGTATCTTTCCATAATCATTAAAGACTAAGTAATGAGATAATTGAGAGAAATGAGATAACAATTAGAAAAAAACTGTTTTTAAAAAGTTATATAGCACTGCTTTCCAATCAGCTCTGCACAAACTCTTAATTTACTTGCTGTTTATCCTCAGCTCTTGTCAATCACAAAAACAGTTCCTGATATTGTATTTTATATTCTTATACTGATTTTTATGATCTTTTTATCATCCCATCCTCACATTATAAAGTGAAAAGACTGCAAAAGAGAACAATCAAAAATCAACAGATAGTCCAGTGTTCATTATTCATCACACTAAAAAAGTCAAAATGGGAACAGCAGTTTAAAATTCTTCTCATTTAATAATAATTTGATGTTATTAATAATTACAATTTGTACATTTAAACCAATTCAATCCTAACATCTGAAGAAAACTGATCTATGTTTTCTTTAAATGACTGTAATTTAATTTCTGTTTTTATGCTACCATTAAGTTATGTATTTTTTTTAACATAATTTGTGTGGTTCTGAGATCATAGTAATTAAATTTATTTTTCATTTCTTTGTGAGTTATCATATTACAGTTTATACTTCCTATCCAGTTGCTGTACATGTATTGTCACAAATACTAAAGACAATACTTTTCCAAAAGTAACCTCAGCTGGGACAATTGTTTTCAACATACTCATTGAAAATGTTCAATCTACAGATCTTGGAGGATATTTCATATGTTCACCTTCAGGATGAAAGCTTAGGGGTTTTTTTTGGGGGGAGGGGTGGGATTAGAGGGAGGTTTGTGGTTTATATTTTCTTTCTAACTCTATGACTTCCATTTATGAGCCACATGCCATCAAATCTTTTATAACTATTACGTTTATTTTCAAATCTCACCAGATGTGGTACAAAGCTTAAGCATGCACAAAACTAGCAGCACAATTTTGATGACTACACACTAAAGTCAGAAGAAATACCTCCCATCCCATGCTAATATTAATGCTAATATCTTAATAAAACATTAAATTACTTATAAAACTATGTGAATTTCATTTCTCATTTTTCAAATTTTAGTCCTCTTTTTAAAATAAAATCCAAGTTTCTTTTTTTTTTGCCTTGGAAATGCCTAAGACAGATTTGTAATCATTCCTTTCAGCTAAAACTACCATTTAACTTGCTCTTACGCAATTTCTGCCCTTAGCTCAAAAATTGATGTGAATTACAAACCATCTCCATTATGTCTATACTCTTGAAACACGTACATAAACATGCTTTTGCTTCCTGCACACAAACTTTCTGTGGGCTTTCAATGACAAATGTCTCACATACGTCTCCCTTCTTGGAATTCAACCCCAAACCTTCAAGACCCTTCAATAAAGAGTTTATGGCCAATAACAAATCTCATGTAAAGTCAGATGTATGTGTTTGTTACAAATAAGCACTAATCAAGTACATTAAAAATCATTAAATATATGTAGTTTAATAAACAAAAATGTTATTAGAATACTTAGAGACTGGATAATACATGTTTGTTCATATTATCACCTTTCACTTCCACTGTTCATTAGCTTTTCATAATCTCTCTACTTATTACATGGCATAGATGTGACTTTCTGATATAAGATTATGGCTTTCACAGCAATGCAAACAGAAATCCAAATTATGAATTATGAAACCTAGTTTCTTAATCAAGCTCCATAAATCCTGCTAAGTTATTTCAATCCCACTTTACCTGGTTTGTTACTTTTTTTCTTGGTGAACCTCCAAAGAACAGGAACTGAGTTATAGCAGCTCTTACTACAATGGAGACCTTTGATTTCTCATGAATTCTCAAGGTACCAATGAACATTTCAGATAATAATCAAATTCGGGACAGTAGATTGATTGGCAGAATTTCCACTGACATGAATTTGGACTTGAAAAAATTCAACTGTCTGTGTAGGTCCCTTTGAAACCTCACCTAGCCATGACAAAGCTCTGTATTCTACAAACCATGATTCCTCTTCCCTCTATCTGCACATTCCATCAGCACACAAAATTCTTCCATGCCCTAACACCACCATATATGTTCTCCCCATGATGATGTATAAGGAAGACGCAGAAACAAAGGCAAAATTTCTCTCTATACATGAACTTTCATAAAAGCAGAGGACCTGAAAGGCCATCTTTGGTTATATACCATGAAGATTGTGGAAAATGAACAGAAAAGGAGAGAGAGTCAGAAAGAGAACTGGAATCATCTATTGATTTCTACAGATCAATTTCTCATCTATTTATTTCTATAGATTCCCTTGTGATTACAATCAGTGGAAACACTTTCTAAAATGCAGGAAGGATTCCACTACTTTCATTCTTGTTCCCTCACCTCTTTCAGTTTGTCAAGTGCTATCAGACATCCCAGAATCAACAAAAAATACTTGTTCTGGAATTCGAAATTTAGGTCCCTTTCTTACACTTCCTGCAGTGAAACAAATCAAACCATGGCAAGAGATGTAGTTTTGCAGGAGTTTTGGCAGGCTGTTTTAGCTCCCTAAAGCTGAAAACAGTAAGCTCCTTGAGAGAGGGCGACTTGAAGGACAGTGAGCCAGTTACAGCAGGAAAAATATGCATTCAAAGGACCTGGGGCACAAGCATTCTGGAGTGGGGTTACAACCTTCACACCAAGCCACACTCTGAATTACTTTGCTTGCAGTTTTACTGGATGCAACCCTGTTAGTAGCACATCAATGACAAAATGACTCAGCTGAAAGAAGGGTTGGAATTTAACACCTTTCTCCACCTTTGAAGGATTACATAATGAGTACCTAGGGAGCTAATATCTTCTTTCTGACTCAGAAAAGTCAGAAAAAAGTCTTTTGTTGTCTTTATCATCCTCTATCTGTAAATATTAAAGGAAAAGCTAACACATAGTCATAACTAAGTCAAACTTCAGAGTGTACAGTCCTTCAAGAAATGTATAAAGAACCTCAATATTTTACAGTACTTTAATTAAGCTATTATCTTACACTATATTTTAAAAGTAACAAACATACAGACTTAAAATCCAATGCAAATGAGTTAAAAGAATCATTTAGGACCTTTAAAGTTTTGAACTCTACAATGGAAATTTTTACTGGGAATCCAGAGGTCTTTTTGCTTTGAGCTGGTTTGGCCCTCATGTTCACAGAATAGAAAGAATATTAGAAGAAATGAGAGCAAACTGTGTTCTCTATTATGTTGTCACTACACAAGCTAAAAAGACTAAGCAGAATAATATTAATAACATAAAGAAATCTCATTAAAGATTTCTTTTTACATTAGAATCATAGTTACAGCTTGGAGTGAAACACAGACATTAAGGTTTCATGAAAGCTAAAAAGGAGATTGATATTGCAGCCTATGTATTTTAACCCAGTTAGATTGTTGTCAACATTTGCCAGTTAAGATACACTGAGACTTGTATTACATAATAGCATATTCTGCTTTGTTCCAATTGTTGAAACAGAATGAAATTACTAAGTTGATATTATTTCACATTCAGCAGTGTTTTAGAATTGAATTAATAAGCTTATATCCTTATATCCTAATTCATCAAAAACAGGAAATGGAGGGAGAGAAGAGGAAGGGAGCAGAGACAAGGAAAACAAAACAGTTCTGTGGTTTGAGCCTGAAGGCTTACATGCCTCATCACTCAAGGGAATTATCTTGAGTGAGCAGCCAAAAAATTGCTTCCCTCTACATTATGCAGTTCTGACGAAGGGATCTGAAGACACCATGCCTGTGTAACACAGATAGCCTTTTCTGCCATCTGCCCCACAGTGGGAATACCAGATGAAATCTGACCAGTTTGCTAAGTGAGCATAGTGAAAGGCAGCTCCCTATAGCTGATTAACTGTGGAAAGATCTTTGAGGTTGTGTATTAGCCATTAAGCAGAAAGGCAAATACACTCCACTTCTAAAGCCAGAAAAATTAAGAAATGCAGTGAAAGTAGTTTCACAAAGAAGTCAACTTCTTTCCTTTCATCATTTGATGAAAATTAGTTTAAAATAAGTGTGGTTACAGGAGACAAAAATAATCTAGGGAGTCAGTTGTTGTTAATGAAAAATTATACACAATTCTCGATGACACTTCTTTTCTTTGATGCAAAATAACTGATCCCTACCAAATCTAGAGACCTGAGTGCTCCTGAGCCTCAGGCCATATGCTGATTCAAGCATTAACTTGACAAAAATATCGTTTGAGATCAATTTCTACCATATATGAAAACAGTCAGCATATACAATTTAGTAGTTGAGATCCTTGTGTCTCTAGCACATTATGCAAGACCAATGCGGATAGTGAATGTCTCAAAAAGTCATGGAGTAATAGATTTATGAGATGTAATGGGGAATGCCTTTAACGGGACATAGAAGCGCAGTTAAGATTTTCAATTTCTAGTATGAGACATCTGAGTTCTAATCTAAAGCTGAAAGCCTGAACACTAAAAATTACATTTCCAGCAGCAATTTTTGAGAGGGTGAGAAAAGGTGAGATGAACTCTTCATAGCGGTTGTAAACCGACATTTTTAGCTAATAAACTCCTGAAGCAAGACTTCTTCAGGACTAGAAGAAAGCTTCAAAATCTGTAGCTTGCCACTTGCAAAGCTGCAAGTTTTATTCACAGAAATTAATGTGACTGAATGTTGTTCTGAACTTCTTTTTTATACAGCCATATATCTTACAGAAGTTCCTTGCAATTCACAATAGCTTTCCTGAAAATGTTGGAAATCTCTTAACTATGAGACAACACAAGCAGAGACAAAACCCTTTTGTTTCTTGAAAAATGGGTAAAATTTCATTATGAGACTCAGCAGTGTGATTCAGCACAAAAGCATGTTTTTAATATCTTCCCATTTCTGCTTCATGTTTAAAACTACTCACAGAAATTTTCATTAAAGATCAATATTTTTTATTTAATAATCCCAAGATTCAGTAACAGCCTAAAAAATGAAAAAAAATCTGCTGTTTTCACAAGGGTCATATCAAGTTTTTCTAAAGTTTTAAACAATAAACCTTTTAGGCAGCCCTAAGGTTGATTTGAGCTATGGGAAAGCAAATGACAGAAACTTCCCAGAAAGGAAAATAATCCCCATGAATTCTAAAATTGACTTTGAGAAGAACTCTGATTAACTAGAAACTGAAATAAAATCTAGAATTCATTCTTCCTCCTTGGGGATATACTTGTCCCCAATGTAGATGGGACAGTTTGAATAACTCCATAATTTCCATTGACCTTTGTGATAGACTCTTAGAATCACTGGTCATTTTTTCTACCTCCACCAACCATGGGTGAGTAGATGAGGTTCCATTAGATCAGGTTGCTCAAAGCCTCATCCATTCTGGCCCTAAACACTTCCAGGGAAGGAGCATCCAAATGTCTCTGGGCAGCCTGTTCCAGTGTCTCACCATTTTCTTAATAAAAAATCATTACTTACATCTAATCCAAATCTACACTCTGTCAGTATAAAGGGTTTCGTCCTTGTCCCAACATTACTAGTCCTAGTGAAAATCCTTTCCATATTTTTACAAGCCCTTTATAAATAGTGAGAGGTCATATAATAAGGGCTTCCCAGAGCCTTCTATTCTCCAGACTGTATAATCACAACTCTCAAATTTTCCTCATATGGAAGGTGTTCCAGCCCTCAAAATATTTTTGTGGCCCACCTCTTGACCCAGTTCAATGGGTCCTTGTCTTTCCTGTGCTGGAGGCCTCATAAGTAGACTTAGTACTCCTGGTGAGGGCTCACAGTGACAGAGGGGCAGAATCACCTCCCTTGACCTGCTGGTCACTCCTTCTTTCATGTAGCACAGGATACGATTGGCTTTCTGGGCTGTGAGCCCACACTGGTGGGTCATATTTGGGGTTTCATCCACCAGTACCCCTGAATCCTTTGCAAAGCTGCTCTAAATCTAGTCTGTAATGGCACTGGTAGTACAAGCGATTGCCTCAAAACTTCATGAGGTTCACATGGGGCCACTCCTCAAGCCTGTTGAGGGATAGCATCCCATCCCTCAGATATATCAACTGTACCACTCAGCCACTTTCAGACCTGGGGAGGATGCACTCAGTCCCACTATGTCACTAATAAAGACATTGAAGAGTAACAGTATAAACATCTGAGGGACACCACTTGTTGTTGTATATGGGAATTTAGGGGAATATACTGAATACGTTACTTTTTATTGAAATAGGAGTCTGTGCTT
>JAYDZK010000113.1:76855934-76897021 GCA_034509185.1 Euphonia xanthogaster
GCTGCTGCTGCCATGTGGACTGGAAAAAGATTAAAAAAAAAAAAAAAAAAAAAAGGGAGAGAAAAGCCAGAACCCACACCTCATTAAAAAGTGAAAACCCAGAGTCTCTAAAGTTGCCATTTTATTTTCTGCAAGGCGCGTGCTGTCTGTCATGATGGCCTTGACATTCAATTCTCTAATTTCTCCTTGGGTAAGAGAATTTGCAAGGGCATATTCTCCTTAAGTTCAATATCTTCCATTACAAATGTGATTTGTCTTCAAAAGCAGCAGCAAATCAAATTCTCTGTCTCATCACAGCTGCATGTGTGCATTTACTGGATTATTGGTTTGGAAATCTAGCATCTGCAAATTCAAAACTAGCCAATTAAACTTAGGGAAGGCTTCACACATCAGCTGATCTCCCCTGCTGCATCCTGGCTAATGGTACATACCCAAATGACTGTGAACTACTCTGGAAAATGAGAAATGCTTGTAATCAGTAATAATTACCACCCAACATTAAAAAAAAATGCAGTCTTTCTGATCTAACCAGGCTTCTACAGGTATCGGTGGTAATTTTAAAATTTATTTCTGTGGTACAAAGTTGAACACCATCTCTTCTGGTTTTTAATCCATCACTCTTTGAAATCAATATCTAGAAAGAGATAACAGCTTATATTAGGCCAAAAAAAGCCATCAGAAAAAGGGAAAGAGCAAGCTTTTAGGGCACACAAGCCCTTTTTCAAGCCTAACATGAGTCAAGCACACACTGGAAAGAATTACTCTGGGTGCCTTCAGCTAAGGGGGAAAAATATTTCCAAAACTTAAAACTAAACTTCCAGGACCTTATTTGCTTGTATAATGTTACCGGATAAGTGAAATTCTGACCTAAATTATGGGTAGGTTTGATAGTACACTAGAAATTTCTTCCTATCTTAAATACTTCAAATTCATCACCATTTTTTTGCCTATTATTCAGAGCTCAACATGCTGAAAGTAGCAGCTACTTTCAGAATAAGCATGCACATAGGCACTTTCCCCTTCTTATTTTCTAGTTTCTTACAGTTATTCTCAATATCTCCTAGCTTATTTATATAATTTAATGATATCCAGAGCAATTATCCATTTTAATGTTTGCTCTGTATGAGGCTTAAAAAAGGGCTTGAGAGCTTCATGTACCTGTTCTTTTCAAATTGTGTCATGTTGCCCAACTTATAACCTAGTACAGCCACATAAAGTGCTATTAATTTTGATATGTTCTTTATAGCAAAAAAACATATTCAGTGTGCATCAGAGAATCCATTATTCAATCAGAAAGGGAGAGTATGATCTCACTATTTACATCTTGCTAAAATTTAATCAAAGCAGTATGAGAAAAGAAGAATAATTCAGAGATAAACACATATAAATTATTTTTACTGCTGTGCATTATTTTAGATCCTCTTTCTATAATTGTTGGTACAACTTTAGAGAATATTTTTCGAATTCAAACAATATTTTTTATTCAGTTATGATCATAAACACACTAAAATCAGCATAATGTTCAAAATAATGTAATTTATGCCAAAAAAAAATTGAGTGTATTTTGATGAATCATTCTTAAGAGGATATTTAACAGGACAATTCTTAGCAAGTATTCCTTACTAGTAGGTTTTTCCAGGGCAGAATCAAAGAGTCACGCAATATGCTGAGTTAGAAGGGATACACTAGGATCATTGAAGTCCAACTCCTGGCCCTGCACAGGACACCTCAATAATCCCACCATGTGCCTGAGAGCATTGTCCAAATGCTTCTTGAATCCTGCCAGGCTTGGTGCTGTGACGACTTCCCTGGGGAGCTGCTGTGGTGCCCAAACACTCTCTGGGTGAAGAATCTTTTCCTGATATCCAGCCTAAATCTCCCCTGATGCAACTTCTGGTCATTCCCTCAGTTCATGTCACTGGTCACCACAGAGAAAAGATCAATGTCTGCCCATCCTCTTGCCCTCATGGGGAAGTTCCAGACAACAATGAGATCTCCCTTCATTTTCCTCTTCTCCAGGCTAAGCAGACTGAGTAACCTCAGCTGTTCCCATCCGGACCTTTCTCCATCCTCATGGCTCTCCTTTCAAGGGTCTCTATTAGCTTTGCACCTTTTTATGAGAAATATATTTGGGCAGGACACAAACCTGCCCCCAGCACTCGAGATGAGGCTGCCCCAGTGCAGAGCAGGGCAGGGCAATCCCCTTCCTTGACTGGCTGGCGATGCAGTGCCTGATCCTCCTCAGGACGCAGTCGGCCCTGCTGGCTGTCAGGGCACTGCTGATTCAGGTTCAACTTGCCATGGGTAAGGACCCCCAGGTTCTTTTCTGTGGCATTGCTTTCTATCCTCTCAGATCACAGTCTGTCTGTCCATCCAGGGCTGACCAGTCCCAGGTGCAGAATCCAGCACTTGCTCTTGTTGAGTTTCATCTGCTTAGTATCAAGAAGAAAGGTGTGATATTATGTAGGAATTGAGCTACTTATTTCCAGGTTGCTTGGTGCAACACCAGGTGCCCACCAAAATTCCTCTGTCACTCTCCTCCTCCTCAGTGATCAGGGAACAGAACAGGCAACAAAAGGCTCATGGTTTGAGATAAGAATAGGAAACAATCACTTACCAATTACCATCAAAACAGACTCAATTTGGGGAACTTATTTTAATTTATCACCAATCAAACAGTGCAAAAAATAATAATATTTTAAAACACCTTCCTTCCACCCCTTCTTCTCCCTAAGCTAAACTTCCTTCCCGATTTTGCTACCTCCACCCCCAGAGGCACAGGGGAACAGGGAAATGGGTGTTTTGAATTTTGAGACTTCTTGAAAGAGTTTTGGTCTCCAATCTCTATTTTTTAAAACACATGCATATTTATGTATATAAAAAGATGATTGTAGTAAAACATCTTACTACTCAAGGAGAGATTCTGTGTTCATAGGCCTGAAAGCAACTACATAAAAAATACACCACTGTGAAAGGATTCCCTGAGGAAAACAAAAGGAAGACCTGTGAAGAGAAAATCCCCACTGGATTGCATAGCTCTTTATATCCAAGGCATCAGATACACCCTGAAGCACTGTACTACACTAAATTAACTTACATCTTAAGCATCTCTAGGAAAACCTAAGAAGAGGAGCTCTGAGGAGCTCAGCTAGAACAGAAATTTGTAATGTCCTCAAAATAATTTGTGTTACAGAATTATAGAACTGTCAAATAACACACCCTTTCAGCAAAATATGATTCTTCTTATAGCCCTTGATGCATGTAATTATCTAGGGTGTAATTTCTGTGACAGGGGGTCCACCTAACAAGGACTGGTTGCATTTACTGGGCACAAAATTTGATTTTTCTCCAGGGAATGAATAGGGTTTCGTTGCTGGATTTTTAAAATCTATTATTTTGAATAAATGCCCAATAAAAAGTCAAATTGTAAAATTTATATAAATTTGGTTCAGTAATGTTGAATTGACTTATAGCAATGGATTCAAAGTACAGAAGGAGAAGCAGAAATCTACCAGTCTGTGTCACTGTTCTGAGGAGCAGGAACCTATATTAACTTGTCGCTTATTCACTTATGCATTTATAAAAACTTATTTCTAGCACAAGCATATAATGACAGTTCTAACACAAAAAAAAAAAAGGTACACTTCTGAAATGATGAAAATAAATAGAATTTCCTTATTCATTCTAAAGTATGACAGAAAAAAATTACATCTTGTAAAATGATCCATAAGAGACAACTGAGTGTAAAAAATTAGCACTAGATTTGATAGGTCTGTTCATAATCCAACTTTCTTTGAATCATTCTGTATCACTCTTCATCCATTTTCTTACTTGGTATACCATATAGGCAAAATATTCAGAAAGGAGAAAGTGATATCCTTAGGAAAATGGAGCTTCAATATATTACCAACAGCTAAGCTAAAACTGTACCCACAGTTAAACTGCTCATCTTTCCCTGCATAAGAATGTCATTTGTAATTCACCTCTTACAGCCAAGTTTTGCTATCAGTGTAGTGGGTGGAGTCAAGACAGAATGATAGCAGGACATTTTTCCATAATTTCCAACTCAGTGACCCCCTATTAGAAGTTTTTAAAACATGGTATGGTTTCAATGATATCTCACTTTGCAATCTATCAGTTAGGATATGACAGGCCACATTCTCATATCAGGAAAAAATGACAAGCTGAAAGATAACAACCAAAGGCTCAAAGCCTTCAAATCAATTATTTCAAATGAAAGGTTTTTTTATATAGTCAGGAACTAGTTTTTTTCCAAGTTTACTTTGGAGAGGCAGTACTCTGGTGGGAAAAAGGAGTTGTTATAGAATGCCCATTAGCAAATATTACAGGATGTGTTTTGCTAGGCTTACTTTTAATGAAGTTCACTACTTTTATAGCCTCAACAATTATTTTTATTTTTCTGCTAAACATTAACACATTTGTTCAGGGGTTGGTGTCTGTTTTCCTTCCATAATTAATTCATAACCAGTGGAAGCCCATCCTGCTTTAATCTTACTTAGCTAAAAGACTTGATTACTGAAAACCATCAAGATTTTCCCACTTGCAGAACAAGAGCAACAGACATTACTTTCTCATTGTCTGGATCATATTAATTCGCCATCACCCTAAGAGCAGAAAACATGATGTGAGCAGAGATGTGAGCAGAGATGTGAGCTTATATCCAGCACCAGTTGCCCAGGGACCAGTTACCCAATTATACCAAGAATTGACATCTTTCCTATGAAATTTTTATATTTACAGTGGCATAGTCCTGATGTTAATATTTACAAATGTTATTTTTTCCAGCCCGGTCTTTGTATTTTTGTCTTGTTTCGAGCAGTAGAACTGACTATTTTTGCAAGTGCAAAAAGCAAAAGAGACAGATGGTGATGGTGACCCTGGGACATAGAATCCCTGATGTAAGGACACCAAGTGGCATCACTACAATTTCTTTAAGAAGAACAGCATGCCTGTCACTGAAGGTGTTCAAGAATATTACGCAGACATTTCCTCAGGAATGATGAAGGCATACTCGATAATTCCTTGAGGAAGCCATAGTGTATAGGTTGTTTAATCAGGTCACTTTCAGCCCTATGATTAGACCAAACATGTTCCAAAGAGATGCAAAAAACATACTCTGCAGTTATGGAAACTTGTAGAATGCAGTTCTGTAATGTTTTTAAAAAGTCCTCTGTTCCCAAAAAAATTTTTTATTGAAATATATTTTCAAGGAAAAAAACTACTGCCGAACTTTAAAAAATTATGGAGTAACCACACGGGAGCCTATTTATACCTATTGATTTACCTATTAATACCTATTGATTTATTTTAAAGGTAGTGCTTTGATTGCCAGGGATCCTGTCAATGAAAACAGACAACCATGTTGTTAGCATTTTTGTTTATGTTTCATTATATGAAGTGAATATTTCACATGTCTTGTGTGGCTGAGTATAGTCTATGTACTAACTCAATCTGCTAATCCTACCTAATTACTAATTCACTTGGAATAAGGTGCCTTCCTAAGGACTGCTACTGTTTGGTTTATATGTACTGTTCCACAAGAAACACTGAAAAGTGAAACATAAAACTGGGATACAACTGTGAAAGTTAACAGAAATTACAGAATAAAATCATGCAGAACTCACTCTTAAGAAAGAGTCAAGTTTATCTCAAACTTTAAATTGAGCTTTGATTTGTTTAGCATAGAAATTTGGCTTCCTTTTATTCAGATTGCTACAATATTATTATGTAGTCGTTGCCCAAATATTTCTTCTAAATATGACACTTTGGGGTTGTGTCTGGGGGATTTTTTCCCCTTTGATCAATCTGTGACCCTGAGAAGAAAAAAAAACCTAAAACTTCATGCATATGCTAGTGCATTTTGTGGTCCTCTGCTTTTTCTGCATGATGCAGAAACAAAGAAAAAGCAGAACTAGTGCTGGCAGGACCCAGGCCAGGGCCTAAATTTGTGGTTTTTTCAACTTTTTCCTTTTTTCTTTTAATAACATTATTGTCTCAGACAGAAGAGGTAGTCATATGAATACATCAACAGTGTAGGCCAAAATTGCTCAAAGAATTACCACTGTAACAAAAACCCCAGAATTGTTCTCTAAAATGAAGTATATTAATGCAATGTATACAGCAAGTTCTCCCTTTTCTTTGATTTTTTTTTTGTGCTTGATGAATCAGCCTAATATTATATAATATTACTTTTTATGCAGTATTTATCTTCCCTAGTATTTTCCATAAATCCCAACAAAAACACTTTGGCCAAAAAGAAAGTGCTTTAGAAATCACTTCATTATATTCTTTCTTAAGGCTTCAAGAAGATTTAGCACTGCTTTTGAGCTTTTTGAAGATGTAAATGGCTAAGCATTTAACCTGAAAAATCTAATACAATTTTTTACAGAAAACCTAGATTCCAATTTTAGCTTTTAACAAGGATCTATGGACATATATATTTCCTGAGTGCCTTAAAATTACAGTAACTGCTTAGAAAGTGACCTGAGTAGGAACAAATATTTTAAGAACCAGGGCTTTGTAAAGAAATGAAAATTTATCCTGAAAAAGGAAGACAAATTATGATATTCATGATAGGAAGCACGCAAAAACCAAAGGGGGACAGGGAGGACAAATTCTGCAGTTGTATTCACCAGTATTGAGCATGACATATGCTTTTGATGTGTTTTATTACATAGGATTATATAATTTTGGTTAATAGTCAAAATATAGGCCCTGCCTCCTATTTGTACAGGAGCTGTGGCAATACAGTCCAGTCACTTGGCACTCCATGAGAAAAACTGATTTACTGAAATGCCCAGTGGCCATTTTAAAGCAAAGATTAATTGCTGGAGGGGCACAGCCCAACAAACTACCCCCATACAAAGGCTGTTTACCTTAATATGCATCTGGGAAATTAAGTTTCCCCAGCCAGAAATGAAAACACGCTCCTTGCCTCACTTAAACAGTGAGATCTAATTCAGTAGTGGGTGAGTAGAGCCTGGAGGCAGAGGGTGCCAGGCAGTTCTTCTTACACCAGAACCTCATACGCCTCACAACAGCCAAGAGGAGTGTCCTTCTCAATCAGTCCAGAGGAAGGTAGTGGTATATAGATCACAGTATGAAAAAATTTAAATTAATCTGATCTGCAAAACTTTCACTGGGACAAATCCCCTGCAAGGCCTCCTGCTGGCTGTCCCTCTTCATTCTTGAGCTTACAGTAACCGGAAGTGCGAAAAATACTGCTATTCCCTCTGGTGCATTTTTTTTTACCTCACCAAAGAGTTGTGTTTCTTTTATTAAAAAGAATGTTCATAAATATGTAGCGAGCAAAATCCTTGAAGTTTTTGCAACACATTAAGTGCCATAAGCCAAAAATGCTGTATTATAGAGTTCACTGCCTTAATTTTTAAAATAATTCATGCTAGAGAACTTCCAACTATTCAGACTTTCCATATTCAGGAACACTGAGACTTGGCACATCCCAAAGCCCTTATATTTAGTGTAGTGTAATTTATGAGAAATTTAATTAACACAGTCACACCATTTTATTCATCTATGGGTTTTCAGGTATATAGTGAATGACTTGGAAGGATTTTTTTGTCCAGACATGAAAAACAAACACATTCTGCCAATGAATTATTGTGTCTTGGTCCTTTAACCACTAAGCACTAAGATAAACAAGTAAATTATTATTAGAAATAATAGATTTAAATTCAGTTGGTCTATATTAGCTATAAAAATGGACTTATTTAAAGGACACTTGAAAAAAATTAGATTCAGTCTTTCATTGGTTTTTCTGACAGAAGTAATCATGACAGAAGGGCAAAAGGAATTCAAAGCAGCATTCCTTTCCTCTTAAAAATTTTTCTGTCTTTAGTCTCCTTTCTTCAATCATTTTTTCCTCCTCAGTCTAGATCAGAACTCTGACCACATTTGGGTTTTGGCAGAAGAGGGTTTCTTGGGCGAGTGTGGAGCATAGACAGGAGAAGAAAGCAAGAAGGAAGACATTGTTATTCATGCAAAAATTGAATCTCCTCACCTGATATTGTTTCTGATAAAAGAATGTCTAGAAATATTCCAAAGTGAAAGTATTTTGCCAAAAAAAAAGTATTTTTCCTGGGGGGGTGTCTCAGTGCACATTTATTTATACACAAGCTTTATATGGTATGTAGTGAGCATTAACCTTGATAGGGAACACACAAAAATTGAGATGTAGGAGTATTTTGGCAAAGAACTACAGAGAAAGATGTACAGTGATCAGGCAACAATTTTACTCAAGTGTATAGCAAGGGCAAGAGAATTTCACCTGACTAGATGCTCCTTTTATGAAATTTTTGACTTCTGAGCCACTTTTTAAACTATTATGCATTGCCTGCCCACACAGCAATTCCGATTTGGCCTCATTTACACAGCAGAACTCCTTTCTAAGAGCATTTCAGCTATGTACACAGGAAAATGTAGTCTGCTATTTCTCAGTGGTTTAGACAGTAAAGAGAAAAGTATGAAATATAGATCTGGTATGTTCAGTTATTAATTTAATGCTGAGAGCAACTGGAAAAATGAAAGCCCTGAGTCATAAAGTTATTGCCCGATTTTTAACTAGTGTGCTTCTTTTGTGTTCCTCTCCTTAGTAGAGTTAGACTGACAGATTATATTCCCAAAAGGACAAATTAGGAGAAATTCCAGGAAATAATTCCAGGGAGCTTCCAAAGATCGATTGTCTTACAGCAGGAATAACTGATTTCCAAACTTCTGTTGAGTTAAAAAAAAAGCATTTTTATAAATTTTTTAGAAATAGGTATATTTACTTTTTTCCAACATGCACTTTCATAACCCATTTAGAAGTGCTGGGTTCCATTTTCTCTGTGTTTTGTTTTTTTTTTTTTCAGTCCTACATTACTCTAGCCTAATTCTTACCAAAAAAAAAAAAGTTTCAGAGAATATTAAATTCAAAGTAAGTAAACAAACAACACAAGAACTAGAGAATTTTCATACTGCAACATTGAATCATTATAAAACCACAAAACAAGCCTGAGCTCAGAGGTCTGTGTTTAGAAAGAGAGACAGTCTGAAGTACACTTAAGAATCTGTCCAGAATCCCAAATGAATCCAACCACTTTTCTCTTTGAATATGATTTAACTAGTTTTCTTTTCACTGGCCTGAAGAAATTTTTCCACGATTGTTTTCAATAAAGTTCAATCTAATTAAATTGAAAATAAAGACAAGGAGACCACGCCCCAAAATAGCAGAATTTATTTAATCTGGGCTGGTAAACCTAGTTCCTTTCACATATCAAAATTTGGGCAAATCTTGAAGTCAGTTTCTCTTTTTCTCTGCACATCACTCCTATTTAATGATTTATTTTTGTATACCAGAACTAGTGAAAGAACTGGAGTGTGAAACTCTTTTGCTTTGCAGATCATTAGGACTATCAACATTTCAGCCACATTTTTTCCAGTGAAAATTGCAGAGATAATTAGTCATTTGTCATGAGTTCCTTCCATTGTTTTTGTTTATAAGCAAAAAAGTGAGGGTTTCTAGCTTTGCCTCTTTAAAGAAAAAGGTGTAAGCACAGAACTGAAAGGGACAAATCATTATGAAATAAATGAGAAGTTAGCCAGTCCTGTCATCCAAGCTACTTTCATCCAAGGGCATAACAAGATCCTTGAAATGCTCTAACTAATTTTGACCTAAGCACTAACGCCTTAACACCCACTTTGATTTCTACCATTGCTTGGCTTCTTCTCAGGGTAAGGTATAGGGTGGAATTTCTTCAGAAAAAATGTTCAATTTCTGGATGATGGGGCAGAGTGTACCCTCAGCACTCCTCCCAAACACTGGGTGGAGTGGCTGACATTCTGGAGTGTTTTGCTGCCAATCAGGGGGATCTGAACAGGCTGGACAAATGTGCTGACAAGAACATCATGAAGTTCAATACACAGAAGTGCAAAGTCCTGCACCAGAAGGAACAAACCCAGGCACCAATATATGCTGGGGGATTCCAACCTGGAATGCTGCTTTGAAGAAAATGACCCAGGAATCCTACTGGACATGATCCAGCAATGTGCCCTGGCCACAAAGAAGGCTAGTGATATGTGGGCTGCATTAGGCATAATATTTCCTGTAGATCCAGGAAAGTGATCCTTCCCCTCTGCTCAGCATGGCGAGGCCATATCTGGAGTGCAGTGTTTAACTGTGGATTCCCCAGAACAAAAGAGATGTGGACACACAGGAGAGAGTCCAGAGAAAGCCTGCAGAAGAGATGAAGGAATTGGAGTGCTGTACATATGAGATAAAGCTAGGAGATGAGATGGGGCTGTTCAGCCCTGAGCAAAGAAGGCTCAGGGGAATCTCATCAATGTATGTAAATACCTGGAGGGAAGGTTAAAAGGAGAGGGACCCAGGCTCTCCTCAGTTGCCCAGTGACAGGACTGGAAACAGTTGGCACAAACTGAAACACAGCAGGTTCCCTCTGAAAGTCAGGAAGAAGTATTTTTGCTCTGAGGGAGACTGAGCACAGTCACCATTTTCTCGGGGATGCTCTGGAGTCTTCCTCCATGGAAATATTAAAAAGCTGGCTGGACATGGTCCTGAGCAAGGTCTAGGTGGCCCTGCCTGAACATGATGGTTTGACTAGATGGCCTTCAGAGGTCCCTTGCAACCTCACCCACTCTGTGATTGTGATCTACCACAAGTGCATTTACAGGACGTTTTACTTCATTCTGTTCGTCTTGATTTATCTTCTTGTTTATCTTGATTATCATCTTGGTTCACAAGTCATTACCAAAGTAAAGAATAATGCCCATGTAGGACAGATCAACTACAGGTTAGCTCTCCAGGACCTAATTCCATATTTAATATTTATATATTTATTCCATAAATTCATATTCCATAAATTCATATTTGATTTACATATTATTTGGTCAGAGAGAGTAAAATACTACCTAACTGAAATCCTGACATTTCAAACCCCTGAAACCAAATTCCCTATATGCCAATTACATATAAGCAAGATAGTAAGACTTATACTGCTGGCATTCCCTGTGTCAGCTTCCCAGGAATATAATCAAAAACTGGTCTTGCACCAGCAAACTTTGGATACCTGTCTAAGGCTTAGCTATTCCTACCACGTACAGGGAAAGGAGGGAGTAAAATTAACCCAGCTGCTTCTCGGGGATGGTCTTGGAGGGTGGAAGTAGAAATGGCTAGTTACTGGGCCACAGTCATTAGCACCATTTTTGTCAATGTCAGACCATCTCAGAATACAAATTTGATCAGTATTGGTACAAACAAACTATTGCATTTTTGCTGAAATAGAGCACATCCTGGAGACAATGTGTTGATTCAGAAAAGACAGTCAATACAGCATCCAGGATAAATGTACTGACATAAACACTCATTACTGCAGCCACTCAGGTTGCCACTGCAATTTTGAACTAGCAAGATGAATTTATGCATACCAGAGTGGTGACTTGTTGTGTGGCTTTAGCATTTTCCTTGCAGGCGCTGCCATAAGCAACGGCTGACTCGGCCTACAGCTAAAGCTCAAATTAAACATGACTTTTAGAGGCACTGTGCAAGACCATGCTCTTGCTCACACTTCTTTGGCTACTGTTACAACAAGAGCAAAGCCAAGCACATTGTCCTATCTTCCCTTACCCTCTCCTGTATTTTAAAATTAAAGCACTGAAATCCAATTCCAAACACTGAAATAATGTAAGCAGTGTTTGTTCTAGCCTGCTAATTCTGACATCTACATATAACATGGAAGCCACAAACCATATAAATGTAATTTCTTTTCAGCTTTGCCCCTGAAGGCCTGCTGAATGTTTATCCTCAGTCTTATAATGTGAGTTTCTCACAAAGATGTAAACAGGTATAAGCATGCCAAACATTTAGATGATTACTTTTTTTTTCCTAAAGTCTCAAACCATGAAATGTGGTGTCCTTCATAGTAAGAGACTCCATTTGTAATTAGAGGTCTATTACAGGGAGTTGAAGAGAAATGTTGTATTTTCTATATTAGACTGATCCAGACGTCTTTCTTGTTTTCTGCAAGAAATAGCAGTAGACTTACAGAGTTCTTTTTGTCAGTCTTTTTGTCCCTCACAAGTTCTTTCCTATAAGGTTTGTTAGTCTACTAGCTGCATGAAGTATACATTACAGTTTTAGCCTCAAACACTGACTTTCCCTTCCTTCACAATTCAAGAACAGGCACACATGCTTAGCCTGCTCCTTTTGATATGGAGTACACCCAGCCCGTCAGCTTTCAAAAAGTTTGTCACTCAGGGTATGTTAAACATCTGACTGTGTTTAAGTAGGTGGTGTCAAAACTCTGCATCTTTTTACAGTTCCCTGTTCTTAAAAACTTATGATTTTCACAAACCATATCAGTTCTTACCAGCAAGTCAGAACCTCTATCTAGGACCCAAACATGAATCTCTAATTCAGATTTTTATCTAACTTGACAAAGCACTGGCCTTCTCTTGAAAGAGAAAAAACCCAGTGAATTTTCTCCCTCTTCCTAGGAATTTTTCTCAAAACTATACATGAAATTCCCTCTTCAGGCAAGAATATTTTTTAACTTTGAGTCTTCAGGAGACAGTAGCAATAGAAATTTGGAAAGCATGAATACTTGGAAAAGAAATAGAAGTAATGTTGATATTTAACTTCCTCTTGTCAGCTGTTTTAGGCAATTAGGCAAATAAACTACTGAACTGAAGAAAAATATCTGTCACTTAAGCCAGATGTCTGAATGATGGAAGTCTGCCTTTTGATGAGTACAAATCAAAGAGAAATTAGGACTTTCTATTTATGCGAAATGGTTCTTACTTTTAGTAGTTGTGGTATTAGAATAGAATCATAAAATCATAGAATCATTTAAATTGGAAAAAAACCTTTGAGATCAAGTCTAACCATTAACCCAACACTAACAAGTCCCTGACCAAACCATGTCTCTAAGTGCCACATCTACCTGTCTTTTTAATACCTCCAGGAATGGTGACTCTACCACTGTGGGCAGCCTAATCCAATGCTGGGCAGCTCTTCTGGTAAAGAATTTTTTTCCTAATATCCAATCTAAAACTTACCTGGCACAACCTGAGGTCATTTTTTCTTGTCCTATCACTTATTATGTGGGAGAAGAAACCAACACCCAAGCTCACTGTAGCCTCCTTTAAGGCACTCGTAGAGAGCAAGAAGGACCCTCTGAGCCTCCTTTTCTCCAGGCTAAACAACCCCAGCTCTCTCAGCCACACCTCATAATGTTTGTGCTCCAAACCTTTCAACAGCTTCACTGTCCTCTGAACACACTCCAGCACCTCAGTAATGTCATTCTTGAAGGGAGTGGCCCAGAACTGGACACAGGATTTGAGGTGTGCCCTCACCAGTGCCAGATACAGGGGGACAATCGCTGCCCTGCTCCTGCTGGCCACACCATTGCTAGTACAGGCCAAGATTCCATGGCCTTCTTGACCACCTGGGCACACTCTGGGTCGTGTTCAGCTGCTGTTGACCAGCACCCTCAGGTCCTTTTCTGCTGTGCAGCTTTCCAGCCACTCTTCTCTAAACCTGTAGCCTTTCATGGGGTTCCTTGTTACCGGACCCTGCCTTAGCCTTGTTGAACTTCATACAATTGGCCTTAGACCATTGATCCAGCCTGTCCAGATCTAGAGCCCTTCCCACTCTCCAGCATATCTCATTCAGCCTGGAGCTGTCCACAAAATGACCAAGGGCACACTTGATGCCCTCATCCAGATCATCATTAAAAATATTAAAAAGGACTGGTTAGGAGTTGCTATTAATTTTATATCATTATTATTTTATGCATTTCAATGTAACCTTTGCACTAGAAAAAAAATTCAACAAACAGTACTTTTGCTTGAAAAGTATTGTTTGCTATTTTTAATATTTCAAATGTGATAGAAATGTTTACAGGTTGTTCTTTTTAATTAAGATTAGTTTGTTAAAAGATATTTGTTTTAACAGGCTGTTGAAATGGGGATTTGTTTAAGAACATTAGAAAATTGCCATAATAACATTTTTAACTGCTTTGAAGAGATTATCTGCCCAGCCTTGGGCCACCTTTGTGTAATGAGCATTTCATGGCTATACAAAATGAGAAGAGAACACAGAGAAGTCATGTTCCTAAGCACAAGGAACACAAAGCCCCCCAAACTGACCCCTCCTGGATCACCAAGCACTCATAGTAGGAGACAAGAGACTGCATACATTCACCTCATGTCTGTCCACTGTGAAGACTGAATTATGCAATCAGATAGCAGACAGTGCAGTACCCCACTACAAATAAATCAGAAGCACTGCATGGGGGCAGGAGGGAAATTGGTGGAGAAGAAAATAACCAAAACTAAATGGAAAATGACAGTGATTTAGGAAGGAAATTTTAGAGTGCTCCAGAACTGTTTTGCACGATGTAACTTTTCCATTTGACAAGCTCAGTGACTTGGCATTTAAAGCCAACAAGACAAAATGAGGAGGAGTTTCTATTATTAGTGCTTAATCTACTCCTCAAGAGCACATCAAAGAGTGTATTTCATAGCTGTAACAAGATAAAAGCAGGCTTCTTAGACCTCTCATCATGACCAGTAGCTGGAACTGTATGTGGCTTTTCAGATAAGTTGCAATAAAACTGGTCACTCTTAGTATTTGAAGCCTCACCTGAATGCTTCAGAAGACACACAAAGTCAGGTTTAGAGTAGCTGAAAGCATTGTGGCAAACCATAAGTTAGTCATAGAAAGGTAACAGACAATCTGTGGACATTTTACAGTAAATTTGTTTCTATGGTCAGTAATAAGAGTCTTAAGGCAACTGGGTAATACTTCCTGCATATGTCACAATGCTGTTAAGATTGAAGCCTTAATTAACTTCTTATTAAAGTTTATTCCTGGACAATACCAAATTTTTGTGCACTTTTTGTAGGGCATCTATTACAAAGAGCAGCTACAATATTTAAAACACCTTCTGCCTAAAAACTGAGAGAAAATTCTAGCAGGGGACAGGTTCTGCAGTCAAAACTGATCATCTAACCAGCCTATCTATACAAAACTTTGATGTTTCAACTCTTCCACTAGAAAAACCCTCTCTTTTTAGAGCAACACAGGACTATTCACTGAAGGTCAGATATTGTTTGTGGAAGACAGTTGCACAGAAGCCAACAAGATTGCTCAGACCATGTGACCCAACTTCAAGTAGACATAAAAAAGGAGCCACAAAGTTAGTGCACTCTCTGAAGCGTGCTAGCACCTCACAGTCCTGCTCTGTGCCTCTCAGTCAGAGGAAGAGGGAGAAATGCCTTCTGTGACTCCATATTAGGGGCAGAAGCACTTGCAAGGAGCAAACAGGAAGGCAGACGGTTTAACTGACATCCCTGAGCAGACAAAGATTGGTTAAGCAAAGCGCCAGCAGTAGAAAAAGTGCTGAAACAACACCCAGTACAGCAGCAGGCTGAGGTTTAGGCACAGGTATCTAGTCTTCCACTTTGTACACCTTCCTTGCTTGTTCTTACAGAAAATATATTTTAGGCCTCTTCTCTAGTTATGTGTTTTTGTTTTTTTTTTTAAAGTTATAGTCAACAACAGCCAGGTCAGTTAACTATCAATTATAAAGCACAAAACAAAACACCTTCTCCAGAATTTTAAACAAGAATAACTAAGGGTTGGAAATGAACAATGAGAGAAAAACTCGGAACACCTTAATACAATTGATTGATAAGCATATTAAATTAGTGAAAATTACACTGAACCTTTGCAAATTTTAGTACATTTATCCCAAAAGAAACAAATGGAACAGCTGTTTAATTGAAAATAAAATTAATGAGAAATCATTTCCTTTTCTTCAAAGCACAAGATCCTATTGTTAGCATAGTTAGCAAGTTATTATGAGTCATTATCTTGAGAAAAAGCAGAGATGAAAAGGCTTTTTTTCTTTATTATAAACCACTTGTTCTTTATCACATCAGTGTAACACATTAGGTGTGTCACTATTTATCTTGTACTACAATAAACAAGCCCTGTATATTTTCAGGCTTCGGTGAGTTTTGCTGGCATGCTGCATCAAGAAATATTTCAGAAAAATCATTCTGGCTTTGGTCCATTTCTAAAATGCTCCTCATGACTCATTTTTTTATGCTCACTCTTAAGTTGGGTTTCACTGGTGCTTGGAATATTTTGAGGGCAAATCCTGCTAAGGGCAGACTAACCGCACAGTAAGGGTAGAAAAACATAAATCAGATGAAATAAAATAAATCTGGATAAAAAATTACTGCCTGTACAGCCACAGTAGCAGTCAACTTTTACTGTTTTTTGCCATTCTTCTGCAAATTAAGATATGTTGACGCAAACTCTTGCTCTTAACTGCAGAAGGCTAAATTCACACGTGCAAAGAGGCAGCGTTAATTTGGCCCTGAGGAGGCAAAATCTCAAAACTTTTCTCACTCCATTATGGTCAGTTTTATGCTGGCAGCCAAGGGCAATATTTTCCAAACTGTTTCCAGCTCCTTTCCAAACCACACCCTTCCATGTAGTTCTCAGATCTCCCCTTCCCCCAGCCATTCATAGGATTATCGGTATTATTGGATTCCAACTCCCCCTGCAGAAGTAACATAAACAAGCATTTTTGCACTTCTTTTTCATTGCTTTCCTTTCTCAGCAGATAGAGGCCTGTTATCATTTTGGGGAATATTTTGGAGTTTTCTACGTCACGTAGCACACCCTACTGCAGGGACCTTGCACTTGTACCAAGTGAACTAACACTGAGATTAGGTGCAGTATTTCAACACATGCCACGAGGCACTTAACCTTGCTGAAAAGACAGGGTTTGTGTTAATATATCTATCTGCAAATAAGCTGTCCACATGTTATGTTGCTTTGGCAATACAATGATTAAAACATGTAGATGTTCTAGCTTTCTATAACCTCCTACAGCTATGCATAGTGCTGAGGACATATGTTGATGGTCTAAGAAAAATGCTGTGGCATCTAAATCCATAACTTCTAGAGAAATTTATTCTGTATTTTAAAAATAAATAGAGATGTAACCAGTTCATGAAGAGTAGAAACTTAGCTGGAAGGTCAGAGCAAATAATTTTACCCCTACAGTCTTTGAAGAGACAAGATGTGGAATGCAACATATTTTGTCTCCGAAGGAAGAGGCTAAAGGAGACTGTTCCCTTTACAGGGGTCAGTTCCTATGAACGAGCTATTAGATGGTCTGTAGGAGTACTCTGCAGCACTTAAGCCGCAGGAACAAGAAAGGAGCTACTGATAGTCTCAAAAGTAGTAAAGGAATGCAAACACTTCCTGTATGCATAATAGGCATGCAGCTTACATGACTCTAAATTGTAGGACTGCTGAAATTTCAGATATAATCACAGGTGTAATCTGGGTGGGTCTAAACCCTCCAAGGGAGAACAACAATACTATAGGAGCTCACTTTGCATCCTTGCCCCTCTATTAACTGGCCATAATCACCATCTGCCACAGGACATATCAAGAGAAAAACCAGCGTTTTGTCCCAGGTATTGTCTCACGATCCATTATGCTTTTGATTTTTTAGGGCTAGTTTCCAGGTGGCCTTACTCTGCTGGAGGCTGTGCAAAATGACCCTTTTTTCTTACTGTGACATCTGTTTGTCAGGCAGCCAGTATCTAAATTCAGAATTTCCCGAAGGACTATGCTTTGGGGCTTATCAACAAGTCTGCAGGTGCTGCTTTTGATCAAGAAATGGGGGTGGACAGATGAGGCTCACAGCCAGTTGTCCTTGCTTTCCATTGCTTATCAACCAAATTTAAGCATCAGTCTCTGCAATAATACAAATGTTCCCTTGTTAAATGAAAGAAGAAGGCAGAGAGATCTGTGCATTTTATCCATACAGGAAATCCTGAGGTACCAGCACACAGCTCTGTGATGCTGTGCTATCTATCTGGCTCCTAAATGCAAGGCCTGGGATGCAAGCCCAAATTCACACAGCTCAAGCTTCATGTCACCTTCAGTACTGTTTCCTCCTTAGCCAGATGTTTCTGAGGATCCAGAGCCAGACCATGGGGAACATGAACTGTGGAACACAGAGGGAGAATATCAGCAATATTTCCAGCCTTGGACAGTACTGTAATTGCCTTTTTCTCAATGCATTTTAGACCAGTGATTCACCTTACAAAGTGTTAACTTACTACTTGCACATAGAATTCCTTTTCTGTCACTACCAACAGAGATGTGCACAAGTTCAGTAATTTTGTCTGGTCTTTTGCACGTAGTGTCTCATATTAAATGATCTGAGAGGCACATTTAATCTCTGAGCCCAAAATGAAAAAAAAGTGAAAAATAGATGCTTAGATGTCATGTTTGTGCAATTCACATGATGATTTTATGTAATTTACATGTTGTTTTGGAGTAATGTAAGTGAATAACAACATCAAAACTGAGTATCAATTCCTACAAACATCCTTGTAGGAACTGCTGATTGCTGATTTCATTATCTCATTTTCCTGGGCTTCCAGCTGCATTGGATTCTATTGAATATCACCAAGTACTACTGCTCATAACACAACAGGCCCTTTTGAACTGGGCATGGATCAGCTGCATCACGAGGACGAATGTGGCTGCTTTTATTAGTGTTTTAACATGGCATGCAACTACTTCTGGAAAACTACTCTGAAAACTACTGTGATAAGCTGTGTATTGTCCAAAAATACTACTGAAACCCTGGAGATTAATTGTATGTTCAGGCTATGGGCTTTAACCTTTAGATACAGATATTTCGAAGTCCTAGAAAAAAATTATTCTAAGTCATGAATGGTTACTACTCCTGTGAAGAGACTGGAGAAAGGATTCAAAATGCTCAGGAATGCAGATCTGAGAGTGGTTGAGGTCATGTTGTAATCATAGAATCCATAAAATATTGGTGAAATCACAAAAAAAAAAAAAAAAAAAGAAATTGCTACATATAAAAAGAGTTCAGACTCTATAGTCACAGGTATGAGATATACCATCCTGTACGTGCTGCTCAACATGATCAGCACACCTCTTCAGAAGCTCTGCAAATTAGTTCCCTCCAGTGGTCCTGAAGTTTCATGTGGTTTTCTCAGTCCTTGTCTAGAGATTCTAAAGAAAATTTTGAAGAATTGTATCATATTTCTGTTTCAAACATGTCATATGGGTACTTAAACTGTCTGAATAAATACAGTAAAATTGGAAACATTTAAAATAAAAAAAAATGGTGAAGCCTCCATTCCATATGTCACCTGACTGATCATTCCAGGAAATACCATTTAAGAGATGAATGCTACTGAGTATTTTTTGCTAGACAGGTTCTTTCTGAGGCAAGACTGATTGATTTTTTTTTTATTTTAGTCTATTTTCTAGGTTAAAGCTACATTTGAAGTATAATGCACATCATTGTGGCTTAAACTGTATGTTACACTGAATATTATCCAAGCAATAAAAAACAATTAAGAGCCAGAGACCTGATAAGAAATTAAGAGAAAGAGAAGGCCACTTTTACAGATCACACTACACGCTGCAGTGTCAGAAATTTGACAACTAGGATTTGATCAAATAAAAACTACAGCTGCAAAATAGAATGGTCAGGGTGGAAGGGAGATGAACACAGCTCAGAGCAGAACCCACCTGTAGCAAATACCAAACAACCTTGCAGAACAAACCCTGATTAAGCTTGATAACACAGAATTGTGGTTGCAATCAAATTTGAAAGTGAACAGCTCAAGCTGCTATGAGAGAGAGGGTAGAAGACCATTTAACAGATTTTCCTAGTTCTTAAAATGCAGCAGAGAAGCACCATTAAAAGGGCTGGATTAGGAGAATTAAATAATCTGCTATAACAAACAATAAGGATATGGAAATTTAGGCAATTAACAGTCCCATCATCTGCCAGGAGGAGGTGCAGAGGCAGTGAGAGCACTGCCATGTCCTTAATGCCTGCATCACCTAAGGGGTTTCTGAGGAATGCGAGATATGATCCTGTATGCTGCTCCCAGCAGATTGCATATGAGGTACACAACTACCAATCCTTCAAGTGCCTATTTTCCTTACTGAGGTGGTGTTGATCCCAGAACATTTGCCTAAATTATCTACCTTGCCACAGTTAGGCAGGGTGTTGACATAGCACTCAGCTATGATATTATCTATTACTAAAAAACCGACATATTGGTGGAATGAAAATTTTCATTTTCGACTTGTGCAGGATACATTTAAAAGTTTAAGGCAGATTTAAAAATTGGTGGAAAACCGTACCAAGCAGTTAAATGACTCTGAATTTAATTAAAAAGCCACTGAGCCTTTTGATATGTAGAAGCTTTTAAATTTGTCATCATGATTTATAACAAGACAGGAGATTAAAAAAATAAAATTTTAATGGAGGACAGTTTTTCTTGAGTGTTGCAGGAAAGACCTAGAGACTGAAATAATGTTGGAACTATTCTGCCAAAGAGTGGACTGAGGCTTTTGACAACAGACATATTCAGGTGTAGAGGCAGTACTTCATGTGGGTCTCAACTTTATCTATTGAGATACTTATGTTTATACATTCATATAGATAGTTCATATATTATATTTGCTTCATATTTTAAATGTAATTTCTATTAAATTGCCAAATTATTAAGTCCAAGTAATTGTTGTGTATAAGAAACATATGTACTTTAGGAATATAATTTTGTCTGTTGCTTTCACCATTGTTGGTAGAATCCTGCCAAGCCCCCAACACTGTCCACCATATCTGCAGCAGAAATTCAGGTAGGATCAAGGAAAGAGCTGATGGGCTGGCACTTGGGCTGCTGTTTGACAGTACTGGATCAGCTGGATCAGTGACATGGCTTTGGTAAGTAGAAGTTATCCACAGGCTGACGGTCTGCCTGTTGTGCAAGAGGCTCATTGTCACATACACTGCATATGTTGCATATTTTTATTTGCCTCAACCTCCCAGAGTCGGAAATCTCCCCTCTATTCCTATTCTCAGCCACAGAAAGGAGCCATGATGCTTAAGAAGATAAGCACATCAGTAATCAGGATGTAACTGAATGAGGTTGGTTGCTCCAGGTGTACAAAATCAAAATACCATCTTGTATGGAGCATGATGGAGCACAACACAGGGCACAGCCTGTATGGGGCTGCTTTTGCAGGTGTTGTTACAGTTGTGATAAGTGAGTGCTGCAACATCCCTGAGAGGATGCCAGGGACTGTGCAGTGTGCCCAGCTGAGGGCTTTGGCCATTCCAGAGTTTTTAAGCACAAAAGATATTTAAAAACAAAACCGAAGTGAGCATTTTGATCATTCCTTGCCACATATTTCCTCTATTATTGAAGTGATGATGCCTTCCCTTATTAGTGTCTTGTCCCACTGCTTCTGTCTTGCTGTCTCTTTAAGTCAGTAGTTTCAGACAGCGCATCCGGTCTCCATGTACACAGAACAATGCCATCTACAGGGCACTGCTGATGCCAGCAGATTCTGCACATTAGATTAGATAAGACTAGATTAGATTAGACCCAAATAAATAAAATTCATTTGTGTACTGCACTATTACATACAAATAAATAAAAAATATTTTAAAACGACCCATTGTGATTAAAAATTATGTGAGAAAGGGTGGAGAAAAATGCATTAGTTCACTTATGTCACAGCCAGCCTAAGCAAGTCTCCTTCCATTTGGGTGATAAATATTTTTCATTATAGAAATACAATCAAAGAGAAAACTATAATTAATTCTGAATGCACATCTGGATACACTTGAAAAAAAAGAAGAAAAGGTCTTCTGGTGCCAAGCAACATAGATAGCTTTCCTAAAAGAAGCCATCCATTTGATTTCATTGTCACTGTGGTGGCACCATCTTCTGGTGTGAAGGCCAGAAAATCTAACTCTTTCTGGGATATGGAAGGGGCAGTAAGCACACATGATGTGCTGATGTGGATGCAGAGCTCAGGGATTTATCACTAGCCATTTACAGTGGCCCTGCACTCTTGCAGTAGAGTCTCACACAGAGGTGCCACCCTCCTCTCCTTGCTAGAGTGGAGGGCTCCAGCATGGCTCTGCAATGTTACAGACAATATTTCTGACAGGAGATTTCTAGCTTCAACGTTCAAGCTGTCAAGACTGTTGTCAGTTCAAAGCAGGCTCTCTTTCCTCTGAAGTCATTATATAACCACCAGTTTTGTTTTTCACATTTACCAGAAACTGCCCACATGAAAACAATTCACTGGAGGGTAGAGCAGGTAAAATACCAAGGTCTGGCATTTATTTTTCATTTATACCTCTTCTCTTTCTTTCCTTCCCCATACACAGGTGTCCAAGAAAGGACATTTATCATTAGATGTGTGATTATATATCTCACATTTAACATCAAGTAATGTAATAAAATTGTGATTCATAGCCAAGTAGAGAGAACCATAATTCAGAAGCAGTGAAACTTGTTGATTAAAACATGCAAAAGCACTTAATCATAGACCAGATTCACAAGAAACATAATGATGTTTGATTAAAATTTTCACTTAATTTGTGATCATTTGGAAATATATTTGGCACTTCAAAAAACACATTGCAAAGTAAACCCCTGCTCAAAAATTAAACAAATCAAAGGCCCTTTAATTATGTAGCTGAGATGGTGGTGTGAATGTCCCGCCTATGCAGAGCTCTACTGATCTTCATTTTGAAAAGTGAGAGTTTGTAGTGAGGGAAAGGGTAAAACCACAGCTTTGCATTAAATAACAGATATCTGCCTTAGCCTTACAAGATCTCTATATATAAGAATTCACACAAGCCCATACTAAAGCTTTGCAAGTGGAAGGGTTCAAAAGAATTTCAATCAAGGCAAGTAAAAAAAAAAAAAAGGTATATGAGAAGACTTTTCAGTTCAGCTTTTGTGTTGCTACCAAAAAAAAAAAAAAAAAAAAAAAGATCCCTCAGTATGCTAAATGTCTTCAACCAACTGAAGCCAAATTTAAGCTTTTTTAGGTCCATACAGAGTCAGATTATAAATGATCTACAAGGGATTGCAGACCTTTAGCACTCAAGGAACTCCAATCTCTGTGATAGAACAATAGAGATTTCATGTCAGGTTTTTCTTGTATTATGATTCCCCAGGACAGAATATATATGCAGAATTGAATAACATAGGGCCCTGTAAGATATAACAATAAGTATGAGTCATCTCAAATGAGGGGTAAGGAAACCTCTCACTGGGCTGCATGGCAGAGTCTGATAAAGCTGAAGCACATGAATTATCTTCCTGGCTGGGAACTGCAGCATACAGCACAGGATGTCTTACACCAGATGTCACTGTATCATGCATGATGAATATCACATCTTCATTACAGACTTGCCCTGATAAAATCTGTATAAATGGTGCTGCAGCAAAAAGCATCATCTAACATTCAGTAAATCTGTTTCCCTATGTTCTGATTAGCAAAGCAATTTTTTTCAAACACCTAAAGGAACTGCTACCATCCTTTTTTGTTCCCAGCTGTGCAAGCTATCATTGCTTTTTAAAATGGGATGCAAACTGAAAATGAGAAGCTGGGTGTGTCAGGGTTATTTTTATTTTGACTTAGAGAAATATAATTTTGCATCTCCTTTTCTTTCCCTATTCTTCTCCTTTTCACAGGAGGAAAGACATACAGTTACATGCACAAAAATGGACACACATTCTTCACTTACAAAGGGCTTAATTTAGTCCTTGAGTATGCACAGAAATCCTCCCTGCAGCAAAGTGATGTCAGACTGTGTGTACCCCTGCAGTATATGGAAATCCTGGTTGCCATGAGAACCAGACTGCTTTTTTGCTGAGGTTTCTGCACACTGAGAGGAAGACATGCCTCCATTTTGCCACATTGAAGCAGCTCAGCTGCAGGATGCCTGCTCCCAGGCTGGGAGGCCCTGACACTGCTACCCTCTGGCCAGTGGTCCTTAATTAGCTCCAGCTCTGCCACTGAAATGAATCTGTAAAAGTGTCAGATAATCAGAATTACACTTCCGAAGCAACATCCTTCCTAAATATATTCCTTCCTCTTCTACCTACCACCCTGGAAAAATAAAATAAAATAAAATAAAATAAAATAAAATAAAATAAAATAAAATAAAACAAAATAAAATAAAATAAAATGCTACTTGGACTTGAAGCAGTATAAAAACTGACAATATTTTATTGTATTAGAACAGAAATCAAAGCTACACCACCACAGTGAGATCTCAGGGGATCTCTCAGATTTATGTCTCCCAGCAGCCATTTTTCCAAATGCAGCAGCATACATGTACTGTCCTCCTGGATGCAATTAAAGCAAATACTGCTGTGATAACTGAACTTTTTGCTCCCAAACTAAAGGAATAAGTTAATATTTCTCTTTTTTTTTTTCTTTTTTTTTTCTTTTTCCTAGGGACACATAACAAGCTTCTTCAGGTACAGAAGTGCTTAAAACTGATCAGTGAAAAAGAAAAATGCTATATTCTTTTCCCTTCAAATATGAGCTCTAGAAAAATCATCAAGACACTGAACTATTCAAAATTCTTACGCTGCAATGAAAGAAAGATCTTTATCACATTCTATACTTAAGAGAGGTATAATATGGCAAGAGGTAAACTAGTACTTCTTAGAGGAAAAGGCTGTAAGGGAAAGAGCTTTGCGTATTCCTGTTGGCTAACACAGAACTAACCAAGTGGACAACCAAAATTAAAGCATAATGCCCCAGGTGCTATATAGTGTTCTAAGCCACAAAATTCCACACCTAAATGTCCTGATCCCAAAATTTAATTTTCCCTTTGCACAGTAGAGCATTTGAGACCCACATGAAGTTTTTTCATTTTCACAGGTGTCTAGGAACTCATATCTGCCACTGCAGCTCCATTAACCTGCAGGTATCAGCTCTCTCTTTTCTCAGAGGAATCTAAACAATTAGCAGTTGTGTTAAATTAAAAGTTGTGTTAAGTTGTGACTTAAACTTAAGTCACCTGTTTTTAACCTTTGCTTTACTTGCATATTTTGTCTTCTCTGCCAGACAATGTAGGCTTCTGTGCCTGAAATGTTGTCCATTTTTTCTAACTGTATCATCAAGCCTAGAAAAAGGTATTATCCCACTCTTATAAATCTGGCAATTAATTATAAATACATTTTTTAAAGCTTTCAATCTGACATTATGGGAGGATGAACACAAAACAGCTGTGACCATGATGGATTCATGACTAGTTCTTGAATTTGAATGAATGGCACAGCAAATTCTTTTCCTGTTTGCCCAGTGCTGCTCTACATAGTGCTGCACATTTCTATATTCAGCCAGTAGAGGACAGTGCTGAATATACACACCAGCAAGCCCATTACTCATATTTTATATAGGAATCAACTTCTCAGTATGAAGCAGTGTGTTTCTTGCCATCTCAAAAGCAAGTTCACATTTATGAAATCAATGCATGACAAAAAAAAAAGAAACTGATTACAAAGAATCCTCATAAAAAAATGTAAATAATTATGCTTCGTGTATGTGGAGTGTACCTCTTATTTATGCAGTACACTACTTGGGTCTCATTCAGACCTTGACTTGGTTCTTATTCAAAAAAGCTTCAAAGCCTTTCCTAAACAAAAGACAGACCTACACTGCAAACCCAATAAGCATTCTGCTTATGTGAGGAATGCAGGACAGGAACCTCAGTGTAATTATTTCTGTTCTTTAATATAATCCAGAGTCCAAGAAGCCAGTGAAATTACACAAAGTTCATACAGTTTTAGCCTGCATCAGGAGCAGTTGCACCACCCACTCTTTGAAAACATAAATTTAATAACTTTTTGGGTTTTCAGAAAAAAAATCTATAGTTGGTTTATCCATCTACCTCAATTCAGGCTCTGGGTGCTTTCACTGAAAGCCATCAGGATCTTTTCTGCAGATACACCTCTATCTAAATCCCTTGGGCTGCCCCTTCACTTAGCCAAAGAATGTGGTTATTTGACTTGTAGAAAACCTTCCTACTTAAAAACAGAACAACCAAAAACCCAAACAAACAAAAAACCCCAAACCCAAACATAGTTGCCTGTTCCACAAACAGTGACAGAGCTATAATATTTTATTGGTACTTGCCTTGCAATGTTACCTATCTTGGACTGATGATTTTGGGTTGTTTTTTTTTTTTGCCAATTCAATGGTTAAGTTAAAGTTAAATAGTACAAAAGTGAGTTTAAAACGTTATACTATTTCCCAACACAAGCAAGATTTTTTGTGTTTTCTCTCACTTAAAATATAGTAGCTTTGAGGACAATGTCATAGAAGTTATGGGCTATATCAACCAGAAGAAACACTTAAATATTTATGTAAACTTTGTTGCATGAGAGAGCACAGCTCACCAATTTCTATCATGTCACATTTTCAAAGTGACATTCCACAAAGCCCTGAGGAGACTAGCATGTAACAAAAAGTATCTCCCAGGGTCCAGTTTCATCACATTTACCTGCAGCAATACAAAACACCTATTAATGGAATATGTAGAGTGCTTGTTTACAGGGGGGGTGACCAGGAGAGAATTTCTAAAGATGTTAAGAGACAAGACTTCACTACTTGGAGTGTTTATTCAACCAATCTGTTCAAGTCTTCTCCATGCAAATAAATATCTGGCTCATATTCAATATTCAATTTTCCCTTTGCACTGTAGAGCAATATTTTATTGTATTATATTCTGATCTTTTAGGGTATTGAAAAATATTTGTATTCAATTAAGACATTGCATATCAAGAATTGTGATTAATATTTTCTTTTTGGGAAATGGAATACTCAGGTACAAAAATAAATTAATCCCTGGTTTACTTCAGTGTATATTTGGATTCTGAGTTTTGCTTTAGATTGGTGTTTAATGCTTTTAAAATGTGTGGTAGTAAGAGTTATAGGAACAGACATAATTGCAGGAATAGGGTTCTGAGAGCAAGCATATATCAAAGTCTAGGCACTAGAGTGACTTCAGAGCTTCTTAGGTCCCAGGGGCCTTGGAATTATGTCAGAATCTAAAACTGCCTTTTAAAAATACATGCGTCTCTAGACTTTACCACTGAAAAGGTAGAGAGAGTGCAGCCAACTCAGTGGCACTAAGTGAGCTGCAGACAGTCTGAATCAATCAGTCTCGTCATGGTGACCTACCACCAGCATCTCCCATCCAAGTCTGGTTGCTCTAGGCACTCCTGTCAGCAGCAGGCTCTGAACGGCTGGGTGGACTCCTCTAAGAAAAGAACAGAGCACCTTGCCACATTAATTTGGTCCCAGTGGAGTTCAGCCATAACAGAGACTTTAAAAGGTCCCTATGACCTCCACATTAAATTTTATTAGGGCGGGTGCAAGTCATTGAATGATATTGTCAAGAACTTGTTTTGTTTGTCTAAATCAGAAGGAAATCATGTAATATTTGAAATGTGGTTTTTCCGCTTACATTTTTTTCCTCATCTAGCAATACTTGACAGGCAATAGTCACTAGATAATACATGCTGTGCAAAAGTTTTGCTTATAGCTGCATAAACTATCCATTTATGTCTATAAACATCAGTATAAACTGTCTCTAAACTAAGCATTTATGCTTTCAGATTATTGATATAAAAGGGAAAACTCTGGCATTGATGCATAAGTGAAGGAATGAATACACTAGTATTTCCCTACTTTGAATTATACAATCCTATTGCTTCTCCATACAGCAAACTACCAAATTCTGTGAATATTGTCTATACATCAACCCACAATAACAGGGGGAAAAAAAAAAACCCTTAAAGCTCATCTCTGTTTTTTTCAGTTGACTGACCTGTGAAAGAAGGATGGGGGATGTGGAGGGGTGTGGGATTGATGCTTTAGATTTTACTCCCTTTCTTCTTTTTGCTCTGCAAAGAGCCAGGGTAATTGTTTCCTGGAGTGAAAAGAAAAGATTTAGTATCTTTATACCATGAAAAAAATTCAGTGAAGCTGTTTGTGAGAAGCAGGAGGAGAGAAGGAGACTGCCTAAATGTGAAGAAAGAGACGCTTGCTCTGCCATCTGTTCCCGTGTGCTTTCACCAGGCTGCTCTGCAGCAGAAGAGGCAGCTGCTCCCTTTTCTAAGAGTTAGCATGAGATATTGGAAAGAACACCCACCTCCCAACTCTGGCCGTGCCTACAAAGGATCACAGCAAGTACGTTTATGGTACCCGTGTATTTGTGATGCAGGCTCTGCCACAATTCCTCTGACAGTGCTCTGCTGCCTCACATAACATTAGCAAGCTGTGTTTTCCTACCAGGAACAAATGCAAGTGGATTAGCAGCAAGGGACTGGGCTCAGAGGTCTGCTTCACATACATTACCCTCGCTGTGTTTTATGTCAATGATGTTTCAACAACCTGGTCCTAAGTTCAGGAACAAAGATTACTTGGAAGGGGTTGCATGAAGGAAGGACATGAACAAAAGCCCCATTTGTTAGCAGGGAAAATAAGTAACAGTCTGGCTGTTAAATGAAAGGAAGCGAGACCAATGAGAGAAACAAAACTTAGGATACCAGCTGCTAGAGCATGAACTGGGACTAAGGTTTGCTTCTGCCATCTGCAGAGTGCATTTCCTCAGCCTATGAACTGGATCTTTGCTTTGCCAACATCTCAACGCCAAAGTGTAAACACACCTTTTTGTTTCTGTGGTTTTTTAGAGCATTTAAAGAAAGTTCATTTAATACTATTAATTTAGATGTCTTTGTCCCTTCATTTTCTACCAGCTTTTGTCCCTTTGTTTTTAGTAGCTCAGATTAAGTCTCATCCAGGACTGACCAAGATTTATAAGAATCACAAGACTTTAGTGTTCTGCCGCTGGGGCATTTCTGTCCTTCCTTATTTGACTTTTTGGAATAATTATATTTTGTTTCACTTTGAAGGCTGGATGTAAATGACACTTGTTAAATAATGGAGAGACTCCTTCTGCAGAACAGGTGAGCTTGCCCAGAATAAAGAGAGCATCAGAAACAATGTGATTCTGTAGTCAGGAAAATATCGCTCATTGTCAGGAACCTTGTGCTGTTTTTATGAGGCAAGGTTTGGAAACCAGGCCAGGACAGGGCAGAACTTCAGGGGTGACCTCTGTGAGGAGACACCAGAAGATGTGCCCTGGGCTAGACAGCCAAATTGACTGTAAAGCACATCTTAAATAATTATACCTAGAACATACATCCTCCTGCTTTACATCACTCCACGTCTTCATCTGGTAGGAGTTTCCTCTGCAGTGGAAATACTAGAACGAATGCTTCTATCAAAATATTCAGCACTGGAAACAAGTGCTTTTGCATGAAGCCCAGAAACCCTTCCTCCCTTCTTAAGAAATTCCCTGTGTCTTTAGCATCAAATACCAGTGCCTTCCTCTCTCATCCAACAAAGCACATAAGCATATGATTAAAGACACACACAACCACATGTGAATCTTTGGAGTGGCTTTCTCTCACAAGAAATGAGTAAAGAATTAATTTATTACATTCACTTATACCAGGATGCTGTCCTCAACCTTCCCGTTCATGAGAAGCATGAAGGCTTTTTCCTTTTTCTAAGACAAAAAATGAACAAGTTTTATTTCCACAACTCTGATTGAAGAAGGAAATAATATCTGTTTCTCTGTTTACTTTTGCATAGGTTGTAGTGAGAAAAGTATATATAGAAAAATATTCTTCCCAGGTGAATATTCAATTCTGGATGATGGTGTCTGAGTCAGGGAGTTCTGTGCAAATGCAGAGAGGAATAGTTTATGTTAATGCAGACACCTTTGACAATCGTAAGTGGAAACTTCTTTCCAATTTTCAGTCCATAAGAAATCATGCTCTGGATGAAAAGTCCTGGTTTCTAATGCAAAGCTTACAAGCATAGGCAGACAGAGATAGTCTTTCACGATGTGGAATTGGACAGCACACTTCCAGAATAGCCCAGGTGTGGTTTTGTTACATCTGAAATCTGAATTTGTTTCCATGTTATTTCAAGTCAATAGCAGTTTATGTAGAGATTGTTTCTGGAAAGGTGCTTATCCAAAAGACTGGACTAATTTCTATAATTGCATATAAAGACGTGCATGTGTGTGTGTATTTGTGCATTATTTCTCTTTACAAATATTATCCCTCTACAAGTGTCGAATCATTAGCCTACAATGAACCACATGTCCTTATCTGAGGTGGGGGGGGTTGGTTTTTTGTATGTTAAAACCTGGTTTGAATGGTTACTCTTTTTCCAGAAGTGCCTTACCTTCTGTAAGCAGTACTGCTAGTACTGCTGTACTTGCCTAGTACTGCTGTGGTTTCTAGTCTGTGATGCACACTGGCAATAATATTTGAACTGATCTCTTAGAGTGCTTGTCCCAGCAATATTCATTAACTTACACATACAAGTAAGGTTTCTTTTTAGAAATCTGTCCATTTTACACCCCTATTTCTGTCATGGTGAAAGCACGAGGCAAACTGAACACTTTGGTGCAGAATCAGTGATCAGTAATCTTGAAATTATCTATCTATACGAAGACCAAAAACAATGCAGAAATGTAATGAGATGTTTAGTTAGAGAGTTATTATTTGTTTTGTCATTATTAAATCCCCTTTTTTTTTCTGTAATGTGGGATTTCAAGTAGAGTATCACTAACTCAAAACGTCATTTTGTGATTGTTGTATATGAATACGCTTAAAGGTATCTCAGGAAAATATCAGTATTTGTCCTCAAGACATAAAAATTTTCACATGTTCTCATTTTCGTCAACAGTATGGTACCTCTCCTTTGCATCTGATTTACATTCTGCTAAAGGTTAGTCTAGGAACTGTAGCCAATCCCAGTCCCAAATTTTGGTCCTTTGTACAAAGGTCATTACTTTACCCAATCTATTACATCAGTGACAATTTTTCTATATGGTCCATACCTGAAAAGTTATATCCTCTCACATTTCTCTCCATAACTCTGTTAATATGCTGCAGCAGACAACCAGGAATGCTCTCTTTCATTTTTAGTTCCCTGATGCCATGGATGCTTTACTCCTACTGAATAATATTAATATTGTTATATACTTCTGCTTTAATATAACTTTTGCCTCTCATCTGTATTATTCCCACTGCACTTGTGTATAACTCATGTCTGCTTTATCTTACATTTTTTATTCCACTTCTCTCCTGCCTCCAAATGCTCATCCTCCCATTTCCCATTTAACTGTTTTAGAAAACATCATATTACTTTTCCCTCAGCATCTTTTGCTATCTGGATATCTAGTCATAGGTGATCTGCCCTCAAGCACATGAAAGTTTTCCTTTCATTCCTCATTCTTTTAGGAAGGACGTGTTCTTTGTTTTGTACAAAAGGTGCTTTTCAAAACAGGTGTTCAGGCTCTTCTGCTGAAGCTTAAAAATAACAAAAGGTCAAATTCAGCTGCAATGGAAAAGATCTCATCTCAAATAGAAGAATTTGTTCACAAATACTTTCAAGAAAAGAAAAGATAAAACAAAAGGAAATGTAAAGAAAAGCACCTCTAGATTACTAACTTGCCTTTATCCACTTTTCCTCGCAAAGACAAAGAAGAAAAATAAAGACTATGACATGGTGCAGTAGGCAGCAATGTTGCCACTTTTAAAAGATGATGTTCATGGGCTTTTTTTAAGGCTTAATTAAAAGGAAATTTAGATAAGAAAAAGAAATAAAAAATTACTACTGAGAAAAGTGTTTGCCTCTTCCAAGCACATACAAGTAAAAACCTTCTCCACACAACTAAAGGAAAAGTTTCTGTCCCATTCAGAGCCATTCTTTTTTTTTTTTTTTCAGTTTTCTCTCTCTGCTGGAGGAGTTCATGCAAGAAATTCAGTTTACTGAGGGATCACAAGATATTGCTTCAAATACATGGTATTGCCAATGCTGCTTTACAGCCTGTGAGGACCACTTTGACTATTTAAGAATGTTTATATTTGTTATCTGCAAGCCAAGTCAAGAAAAAGATGTAAGTACTGAAGGAAAGAAATTAAGGTAGGATGATAGAAAGCAACTTCTTTTATCTAGTTTTCCCACATTTCTGAAAAATTAAACATTGAGGACTGAACACAATCCAGCCTTTGCAGATCAATGTCCTCTTTAATTTAAAGTACCATAGTTCCATCAGCTGCTATTGATAAATTAAGGCATATCTGTACTTTATATCCCCAGATCACTAGAAGAATCTAAGGAAAGATAAAACCAAATCTTTAGAAAGCAATGGCATGCATTCAAGTTCTTGACTATCCTTTCCCACCTGAATAAAATCAAAACTAGGATAATGTACAGTTTTATTGCTTAAGTTTCTGTAAAACCCTCTTTTACACTACCGTAAACTGTAGATTTACTATGTAGTACTTTGAGAGAATTCCTCATTGTTAAACTAATTCACTTTATCAAATATAAGTAGAGAAAATGTTGTTTAATTTTATTTCTTTCTTTCAGTTATTAAAGGGACTAAATCTTGAAATCAAGTTTTCACTTCAAATTTCACCTAACAATATATATACTGAACCTGTAATGTCTGCCAGCTGAGATTCTAAGATGTGCCGCGTAACACCTAGAATGTTAAATAAGGATTTCCAAAGTACCAGGAACACATTTTAATAATTATTTTGATCAGGAGTCTGGTGGAGTTTAATGTTAGTGCAGTGATCTACTTGCCAGTTCTTTAGAGAGCTGGTCCTGAGAAAATATGCAGTAAAAAATTAATTAAGCTTATATTAATTACATATTAATCTCACTATTTTTCCCTCCACCGTCTGTCACATGCTATGTCACACTTATTCAAGTCAGAACAAAAAATAAGAATGGCATTTTTAAGGGTTATAAATAATTGAATCATTTCATCTGTGACATTTACTGTAAAAAGCCTTTTTTCTTTTTGGTCCCATGCAGTTTTGTATCACATCAGCTGCTTATCATAAAGATGAGGCAGGAATTTCACCCATCTATCCAAATAAAGAAATTACAAATTTGACATCTAGGAAGACTATTCTCTTAGCAGAACCTAAATAGCTCAAGGTAAAGGAGTGCAAATGAAAAACAAAAAACTTCCTGTAAACAAAAACTCTTCCTGTAAATTTTATACCTCTAAAAATTCTCTTTGAGCTTCATATTTGAAATACCATAATAATCATAGAGTTAGAATATTGTTACACAGGTTCCACTTGCAAGTGATGATTCCAAATGGTTTTGAGGCCTTTAAAACATTTGTAGCTGCAACTAGCTTTCTATTTGCTGTTTATGAATATATAGTGCAGACTAAGAACAAGAAGGATCCAGACATCCAGTTAAAAAAATCAGTCAGCTTTGTAGCACCTCTATCCTTATAAAGTCTGATTCTCTTAAAAAAATAAAAAATTAAATTCCCAACACAACCAGCATAATGACTGAAGTTTGCAGCATAACCTAAAGTCAGTAGGTAATTTGATGGGATAATTCACCTTTAAAATCAGAAATTCCATCTCAATTGCCTCTGCTATAATTATATACCTAGAAGTGCTGCACAGAGTAGAGCAAACAAAATCAAAGAACAAATCAGCGCAGATCTCAAGGACTAGTGACAAGGGCAACAACAGACAGATGCTGCAGAGGAGTGCCTGATGCACCTTGCAACAATAGAATAATGTCAAGAAGATTTATTGTGGGCTGAACACAAAACATGGCAATAAGCAATAATAATTTCATCTTGCATGTGTTCTTGGCCTTTATGTCCCAACTACTTCTGCTCATGTAAGCAATGGTAAGATAGGGGTTCAGGCAAAAAATTTGTTTATGAATACATATAGATGTAATACAACTGTGCAGTGTTGATTAATTGGCACTGTTCCTGGCATGATTTAGGATCACCACCACCAGCATTGTCTCAGACTTCCAATATGGTTTTGAGGACAGCACAGGCCAGAGACTGTTACACCATTTCTAGTCAGTTTTATTTAAAATCAGACTGGTTTTATTCTAAGCACACAACCCACAGAGGGTTTTGTTACAAGTGCAGCACTTGACATGGCTTTCCCCCATCTCAGTTAGGATTTTCTCAGGATATGTTCAGCCAGACAATCTTTGACCTTTATTTCTACTCACTTATATGTAATATATGTATGACGGTCTATGAGATGAGCTTAAAAAATGTTGAAGGTCACCTACATGAACTTTAATCTTTACTAAATCTGTGAGGTCCTTGAAAACAGAATTTGACAGGTTAGAATGATGATTTAACACCATTTGAAAAAGTAACTTATTAAAAGCCATATAAAAGTAATTTATTAAAAGCCATATAAGGCAGTGTTTGATTACTGCAAGTGTTGCATTTGAAATTCATGCATTTTCTATTAATAGAAGGACCAACTCTTCAACTGTTACTTATTCACATTGACACTATTGCATATTAAATGGAGCAGTGTGAAACAGCTTTTTGTATACAGAATAATATTGTGGAGACTGCAGGACAAGTGTTTGGATCTATAAATCTCATTTTGCTTCTTTGGATTCCTTAGAATGACCCACAGTTATGGAAATGCCACACATTTGCCACTGTCTTGATGTAAAAATTAAAAATTAAAATGGTTAATTTGATCAAGTAAAATTTTACTTTTCTTTCCATTACCAGTTTAGTTCTGAAGCATTAAGTGCTTCCTTCTAAGTGTCCTAATAGACAGTTAAAAAATCAGAATTAAAATTCCATTGCCATAAAATACCATTGTCATAATATTTATATTTATTCAATATTTATATTTATTCAAATATTTATTCAATTTGAAACTACAAACAAAATCAAGTGGTAATCATGGCTAAAATATGATTACTTCGTTGGAGGCCTGCTTGAGAAAGAATAGCACAATCTAAAATAATTTAGATTTTCTGGTTTTATTAAATTCTTATATTTCCACCACCTATGCAGAACAATTTTTTTTTTTTGCTTGTTACTCACATTTGTACACACAAGCTTGAACAACACTTTTTGCTACGTTGATAAATGAGCAAACTGAACAAGAATGATTGCAGATGAACTGAAACTGAAAAAAAAAAACAAACGAAAACAAAACAAAACACATTTGGGAGCATATGGAAATAATAACATTCAAATGGAAAAATACTTTTGACAGATGAGACAGCCCTATCTGCTAGTAAGAAAATGTGAATTATTCTGAGAGAAGAATATTTTTTACTGTTAAAGTCAGAGATTATGTTACAATAATTTTAAGAGTAATACTGATTGTATTATGATATTCAATTAAATTTATGAAAACAGATGGAAATTATTAATCAAATTTTATTGTGTAATTAAAATGCTTATCAGGGAGTCCTAATTCAAGACGTTTTTTTAACAAGACATTTTGAATTTATATTTTATTTTACATTTCAAAGACAATTTTCAAAAATTAGAGAAGCAGAAAACAGATTTTGTATGCAAAGGAAACAGATATTTGCAGATTAATAAAACACACAGTGAGGATCAGCAAAATCCAGACTATTAGTACTTTATTATTACCTGAAACTTTCTGCCTAAAACACATTTCTTGGTCTTCGGTACAACTGAGAACACATGAACTTCAAATCCTCCTAATCCTTTAAAAATCCAGATTTAAAGTGGTTTAACCACAATTGGAAACCGTAAAATTTTATTTGCAAAGGAAAAACATAGAGAAGGTATTGAATACAAAATTACATCTTTTGAATCTATCCTTATCCTCTAATACTCACAATTTTGCTAGAATAGCTCCACAGAACATAAGATAATCTAGCAGTCTTTGTTCAGCTTCTCTAGGTATTCAGCTTGTGCTTCTCTGAGAATACTGCACGTGTTCATCCAAGATCATATGTCTCTTTCTAATAAATGCTTATTTAATTTTAAAATATTTGTCTTTATTTAAAAGGTCATTTGTTCTCCTGTACTTAAACTACAGTTGTCATTGTGGTTTGGCTGGCAGAGAAACTGGGATTATGTACATGATGCTATTTGTCAAAATACTGACGTTGTATAAAAAAATTTGCAATTTCTGTTCCTGTCCATCAGATTTCTTTAGACTTACATCCTGTCTGTTTTTAAACAAAAAGATGAAAAAGAAGAAAATATTCAAAACAGATTTGAAGAAAACTGTTTAAAAGTGTGATTATAGCTCTATGAAAAATATGCAACAGGTCAAGAAAAGCAAAAGAAACCAGGTGCACGTGTACTTATATATAAACATATATCTGTGCCTATGTGTGCATGTTTGTGCCTCTGTCTACACAACATAAAGACATAGAATGCTGAGAAAAAGAAGAAGCAATTAGGTCTATTCATCTACAGGCTTACTATGAGCTCTATTGAAGTTTTAAGACTTGTTCATTGTGCATCAGGTATTCCTCAGCAATTATTCACAGGAAGTTACAAGTGAAAGTCAAAAAAAAAAAAAAAACCCAAAAAAACTCAACCAACCAAACCACAACCAAACCAAACAAGGAAAAAATAAAATGCGCAAACAGAAAAGCAACAAACAAACCTCTCATCTGCTTTGCAGGTAAATTGTCACTTCACAGATAGTTTATTTCTAAGATAATTATGGTTAGCTAGTAGCTATTGGTAGGCCATGGTGTTGTTCTTTGTTTCATGTTCTTCAATTTAGCTCAAGCTTTGTTGGATGTAAATGTTTTTTACCAGATTTTAAACAAACTGACAAGGCTCATATTAATAGTAGCCCAAATTGTTATAACCATGGTGCCATAAATTTTGAATTCTCTGCATATTCAGAAGGGACCAAGGATTATGCTTCAGTTCAAGTTTAGCGAATTCTCTGGGAACTTTTGGTCATGCTAGCTCTCTCATATGGAAATTCCAGAAACTACAACATAACACCTGTTCATCTGCTGCTTTCTGAACATAAATCAGTTGCAAAGAGAACACGACGTTCATCATCATCTAAAAAGCAGAATTTTTTTTGTCTTACAGAGGTATAATTTTGTTAAAATAACTTGTGTGATTTCTACCAGGGTTTTTTTTTAGCTCTGGCTGAAAAATCATAGCTAACACTCTTTCCCCAGTTCTTCCAATTCAGTAAAAATGCCACAGTAGTTTTGTGATAAAAAGTTGTGAGTAATTTTGCAGTAAAGCAGGGTTTATTGGTGAAGCTCTTTGCTTGTTGTTTGCCTTCAGTAGAAGTTGTGCCTCCTGTGGAAGGTCCTACTATCCACGGTCATTTAAGTACGGATATTATCACAGTTTATAGCACTAAACAGCAACTTCTCTAAGTCTTGTGACAGCTGAGAAAGAAGTGAAAGAAATTATTTTTTGACCCTAAAGATTGTAAAAAAATTATTTTGCTTCAGTTGATCTTACACAAAAAATATAAAATCTTTATTTTCTAATATTTTGTAGCATTTATGATTATTTTTATAAAATCCAAATTTGTAGAAAATAAAATTTTAATTATTTATTCTAGGACACTTTAAAAAAATCTTTATTTTTAGAAAAAATTAATAATGTGTTGAATTTCACCTGATTCCAAGATATTTGGGCAAAAAAGAGCCTATTTGGTGGCTTTGTATAGAAAGCATTACCACTTTTTTTTTTTTTTTTACAGACTGGCTTCACAGGAATTCCTAAACAAATTCTGCTAAAAGTACTTCCTAATGATTTTTTCCATGCATTTACTCTTTCTGTAGTCTAGGGGGCCAGAAATAGAGTAAGACCCTGGTCCATTCTTAGTCTAATAAAAATTGCATAACTTCAAAGTAACTCAATATGAGCAAAAGGTTTCTGTGGCTTTCAGTGAAGCTGCTCTGCTCAGGTATTCTTGTAACAGTATCTACAAGTTTATTGTCTCTTCAAGTGATTGATCCTTTCAGCCGACTCTGGTTCTTCCAAACAATGAGCTATGACACTCAAGACTCCACAGGGAGCCAGGATTACATATCCATAGCAAAAAAAAAGTGAAACAGTAAAGGAATTAAATCTAAAATATGTTTGAAAATAAAAATAAAATGTATATAATTTTTAGCATTATGTTTTTCTTCTAGCCACTACAATGGAAAACAAATACATAATGATCTTTTCCTAAGATGTGGCAAATTTACAACTTCATATGGTGAACTTCTGTTTGGAATAATTTCAAGAAATATAAACATTCTCATCTATCCCTATTGCTCACAGAAATCTGTGCAGAATCTAGTTAAGTCACCTAGTTACTTCATTTACCTATTTGGAGCAGAATGAATTTCACTGCTTTTAGGAGCTTATATTCTGGAGTACTCTCCTAGATTTCACTTTATGGCCTTCAAAGACAAATCTCATTAAAGAAAAAAATTACATATTGATATAGATAATTACCCACCAAAATAACAATAGGAGGAGAAAAAAGGCTTTTTTGGAGGTTGTGGTTCTTTAAGAATCCTTGGTTAACATCCCCTGAGTAATGAGAAAATGTCCAACTCAATAACTGTAAATGGATTGAATCAGCTCACAGAGATGCAACATTGGAAGAAGTGCTGATTTCAGTTATTTCACAACTGCTAGATGCATTATTATAAACTAGAAGTTAATCAATTTTGAAAGTAATCATGGAGCACAATTGGGAAAGAAAAACTGACATGAGTGGGCGTAAGTATCTTCTCAAGTGTTGAAGAAGGACTCAGCAAATTATATAATTTTTAAAAAATTGTAATAGCTTATATCTTAATATACTATCTGAAACAAAATAAAAATTCCTGGTTTACTGAGGAATTAATTAGAAACACATATGCTGAGAATGGTGATGGTAGCAGCAAAGCACAATAAAGAGATGCAAAAAACATTCTTGTAACTTTTAAAATGTGCACTGAGCAAATTAAAAAAAAAAATGATAAATTTTGAAGGCTTGAATTTCCCCTTTTCTTCCCCCAGATCTGTCATCCATGTGCTATTCATTCTTCTGGGAATATGACCTCCATCATATTTCATAGATACTTCTGTTAGAATTAAACCACAAATTGTGAAAGGATAAGAAAAATAATTGTCCTTATCTTCTGTTCAAGGTAGACTCATGGTTTTCAGCTTTGCACTCTTATTTCCTTTAAAAAAGAAAGTTGCATTTCCCAATCTCATTCTACTTTTGAAGGCTTTGTTCAATATACGACTGAAAAAAAATCATACCCTTGCTAAAACAGGTATGCTGGCAAAGAGAACTTGGCAGTGCAGCTTACTCTATGTGGCAATTTGTATAGCTAATTCAACAGAGTTAGTTTACTAGTATAGACTACATGTTTACCTCAACCTGGGAAAGGTAGGAATATCTCATGTGCAATCGGGTTTTCTAAATGTAGAAAACCTTTCCCATTGTCTTAAATTTCCCCTAACACACACAGACATGAGATTCTTCTATGATTCTGCACTTGCTTCCTACACTGTTAATATTTACATGCAGTTTTCTTTAATTACACATTAGTGGATGCAGTAGCAGCAGTTGATAGCAAGTTCAGACCTTTATAACACTCCTCGAAAGCTGAACAAACCTTGAGAGAGGTTTGATCCTTGAGAGAGGAGAGATCTATTCTTAAAGGAATTAGAAGGAAGGAAATCAACCCCAGCCCTGCACACACTTAAGCACCTGCAGAATTTAATGATGTGAATGCTCAGTTGAAGATCAATAACAAGCATTTAGTATACAGCTAACACTTTCTGCAGTGATTGCAAGGTCAAACTCATGTTTCCCTGTTCAAGTAGTAGGAAGACCTTAAAGACATGAGATAAATGCACTTGAGGACATCATTTTCATATGTATAATAATTTATGACAACACCTAATATTACAATTGAGGAAAATATTGGTATTTCTATGAGACTATTGTTTCTAGATCAAATGTCACAATAATATATTTGTAAACTACTTAACATCAGTGGAAGGTATTTAGAAATCCTATTCTGCAATGTACCTGTATTTCCCTATATGATAGTAAATCAAGCTGTGACTAGAATAAACTAGTTGTATTCCTAAAACAAAAAGAAACACTGAACAGAGCCAACCAAAAACACTAACGTCCCAATTTTTGCTGCTTTTCATTGCACCTCCAAAATACTTATCTAACACTTCCTTTAATGCACTTGTAATGTTACCGTATTTCCACGTCAGATTTTTTCTGTCCCAAGCCATAAGCAATCCACACAAGCAGCAGCCATACAGAAAAACCATTCATGTGGCCTAGAGTACTCTATCTGCTTTTGTTATGAGCTTTTAAATTTCGATACAATCCATATATTAGAGCAGATATAAGGAGCAAAACACCTAATTTACTTCTGCACATGTCTCTACAGACACCACCAAAGTTTAGAACACAGGCCACACTTTCGCAATCTGTGCAGAAGGAAGGAAGCAGAGTTTGTCTCTGGGTGATGCAATGAATAAGATGAAACAAAATTTAACCAAGAAGCAAGCAGGAAGTTGAGCTGACAACGACATCTTGGTAGAGAAGAAAAATGGCAACATGCTGATTTTTGTTCTGGGGAGGCTGAGAGCTGGCTAACTTTTCCTGCACTCAGCAGGATATAATTGCAACATAGCAGAGCAAACTGAACAGCCCATCCACAAGTGACTGCAAGAATATAGATTTTTTTTGTTTTTTCCTAGTTCAAGCATTATTCTACTTGGCAATTCTGTGCTTCATTAAATGTATTCAGCCCTTTCACTCTTTTTTCCAATGCAGAACTTGAATTAAGACGTCAGCTTCTCCTTCATTGCTTGCCAGTACTCAAGACAGAAATATTTCACTAGAGACATGATGAAATAGAGGATTCATTAGCAAGAAACATCAATATACTTTTATTGACTTAAAAAAACAATCATAAAGAAGAAAACTGGCTGTATTCTTGGCATAAACAAATGTATCCTTAACAGAGGAACACATTTAATTGTGTATAGTTTTAGATATATATGTAATATTTCTTAATTTAGAAATCTTCAAAATCACACACAAAAAAAAGACCAGACTAAAATGATATAGAGTTTTACAGAGTACACCTGACCTAAATTCAGAATAGGTTGATTTAAAAGACTGGAGCTGCAAGAGCAGGTGGAAAGCATACTCACAGAGCTATGGTGTGACAAAAAGCCACATACATTATCAGAATTGGAAACAGTTGTGTGTTGAGAAGATCGGAAGAGCGT